>OZ010793.1:36980580-37399783 GCA_963932465.1 Maratus speciosus
GGGACAGTTAGATATCAAAAAAAAAGAAAAGAACAGAACAGAGAGAAAATGTCGTTAAAATTTCATCTAATCAAATTTTCAGATTCGTTTCCATATCTAACGCAAGCGATAAAGAGCCAAATATTGCATATCAAGTGTAATATTTCTTTTTAAATTAATTTTTAAGCATTACAAATATTTCTTTCAGGTTTTGATTAAATGTTACCGTTTTTTAATATTATCACTCATTAAAACGGATTTTCTTCTTCTTTTTTTCTTTTTTTTTTCATTTAAATGAAATTATTAACAGTTTTTCTTTTATTTTTCGAGGTTTAATAGCTGTTTCAATTTTTTTTTTATCAACGATGATTTTCGCCAAGAAATAAAATGGTAACCTTATCGCCCAAAATAACAGAATTTTCCGTCATAATTCTAAAACTAATATAGGTAGAATAATGTGTTATAGCTTAAAACCTTCCCTGAAACAATACCTATTTAACGGCATAGGTTCCGTAAAAATCCATGCAGTAGAACTCGAAATCTAGGCGTTCGGAACGAAATTTCCGTTTGGATTTTATATATATAATAGATAATAGAATAGATAATAGATTTTATATATATATAATAGAATAGATAATAGATTATGTGTTATGAACTATCTCAAAGTTTAAAACAAATCGCATTGTTAGATTTCCTAATTTTAACAATATCGCGTTATGTTAGTTCCACATTCCACCACCAGGGAGCGCACTCTATTCTCAACGAAAGCGTATCTGAACGAAACTCCTTCATGCAACCTTTCCGTAGATACATGAATCGGGAGGGTGGCGGTCTTAACCAATAATTTAAGATAATTGCTGAAATTACTACGAAAAATATTTTAAAGGGGCCCTACGCGGGCCCCTAATAGAGTTAGAGGAAATCGGAAGACGGCAAAATAATCGCGGAGAAAAGTTTGCTTGGGTGCTTCGGAGCTACTTTTGGCGCGAGATCTAAGCTCTACGACCAATAGGAGACCAGATATTTAAGGAAATATGAAGTAACAAAGTCCAAAATAACAAAATTTTCCGTAATCATTCTATAACTAATCTAGGTAGAATGATGTGTTATAGCTTAAAACCTTCCCTGAAACGATACCTATCTAACGGTATAAGTTCCGTCAAAATCCATGCGGTAGAACTCGAAATCTCGGCGTTCGGAACGAAATTTCCATTTGGATTATATATATATAATAGATGGTTTAATTAAAAAAAAGTTAATATATATATATATATATATATACATATATATATATATACACACACACACATATATATATATTTTTTTTAAATTAATTACAAATGCTTTTCTGGAAGAAATTAGGACTTGTAATCTAAGTTCTTTGATAAAAAAAAAAATCGATTTATAAATGCTTCAAGTATGTGAATTATAAAATCACAGCTTATTCTGAAAAATAGTTCTGGAGTTATGCTTAAAGAACTAACCGCATTGTAATCTGCTTTGTAACGATTAAAATACGTTTAACATTTAGAGTTCAAAATTCTAAATATCTATAAATTGTACACTACTGGCACGAATGACTTCCAGTTTGCTACCCTAAGTTGAAATTTAACGAGATCACTAAATAATGTTAAAATAAGGAGCTGGAATTGAAAATTTCAGAGTTTGAAATTTGAAACAATTTCAGTATGAAGAACACCCCTAAGCATTTTTTTAGTATATATATACATATATATATATATATATATTCAAACCTCGTTAACACGAACACGCTTAACGCGAATTACTTTTAGTACGAACTGTTTCCGATTGCCCCATCCTGTTGTATGTAATGTATTTAAGTTCGGATAACACGAACAAAAAAAGTTTCCTCTTGAGTGTTCGTGTTAACAAGGTTCAACTGTATAAATATATACGACATACATTGAAGAAAGACATAATTACCTACTTAAAAAAAAAAAAAAAAAAAAAAAAAAAAAAAAAAAAAAAAACATAACTGTCTATTCCTTTTTTTTTAAATTGTACAATGGGGTGATTAAAATGTATCCCTTTCCTACTTTCTTTCTTTTGTTCGACTGCACTTTAATGTCTCCAGATTTACTTGATAGTGTGCCATTTATTTTTGAAATTTGTCACCATATGAAAAAAGATTGCACTTAGTTAATGCATATAGTTATTTACGAAAAAAAAGTATCAGAAAAGAAAAAAAATTCTCTCAGAAAGATTACAGAATAAGTCCCTTTTATTGGGGAAGCCTACGTAGTACTAACACATTTTCTGAATCGGCGCATATTCACTTAACATGTGCGGTGCCCATAAGTGTACCTGATACATAAATTAAAAAAACCCACTTCCACTCCATCCAGGCAACAAAATGGATGCTTATATGGATCATCCCTAGGCCAAATCCATCATTTCAAAGAAAGGATTAGTTTTTCTCCTGATGCGAGGTGGGGGAGAAAAATGAATGGCTTTCTTATTGTTTGATTTGACCCGGTCCCCTTGGGCCGGAATCAGTTCTCCCTGGAAACGTTGCTCGTTCGACGACGAGGTGACGGCTAAAAGGCTTCCATAGAGAATGGCATCATGAAACAATTTTTTTAGACCCAGAGGTGATGCAGAGAGTTATTCCAATGTTTGATGATTAATATGAAACTATTCATTAATTAAAGCGTATTTTTTAATATACATATTACACTTTATTTTTCTATTTCTATTTCTATTTTACATTTTTTTGTGTTTAAAATATGTCGTTGTTGCAGTTTCATAGCCCATTGGCCTATGATGGCGAGCATGGTTTGGTACCTCATTAAATCCATCGTTGATCTAACTCGTATACCATTGTACCTATAAAGGATATTGGGTGATAAATCGCCTGTGGTGGGTTAACGAAAAAATACCTTAAAGTATTTATTAATTTATAATTATGTTCTAAGAATATTAAAATGTTGTATTGTCCTCAGAAAAATACCTGTGAACAAGATTTTTATTATTCTAGCCTCCCAAGAAGTAAGTTAAAAATCTATTACAGAATTCCATCTGTACATAGAAAAACCAAGTTAATTATTTTTTTTTTTTTTTTGTTTTTTAAGTGTCTAATTATATGAAAGATCAACTGCAAATAACAGCTCTATCACAATATTTAAATTTAAGGTGGTTCTCAAATACCCTATTCAGCGACGCAAAACTTTCTGACGTTTTCTGGTTAATTTTTAAAGGTAAAGGCATGAAATTGGCAGGCCGGGCTGTTGAAACGATTTAGTATAGAATTACGTTTTCCATATTTTTATCAATAAATTACTTATCGAGTAATAAGCGATCGTTGATCACGTGGCGACCGATTTTTCTCCTTTCTAGTGGTGACGCTTCTGGAAATTCGGTTCAAAACGCCCACTTTGACAGCACTTTCTGAAAGATATTCTGCGTATACAGAAAAAGGAAAAAATAGTAAGCGTCTTTCGATTGCATAGTTGTTGAATAACAAAACACCTGCCCATTCCATGCGCTTCCGAACAAAAATGAATTAAGAAATGTGTCAGAAAGTAGCTCCTTTGGATATAAGAACAGCCTTAATGAAATCTTTTATATTGCAAGACTGTATTGCCATTTGATTGTTACTAGACACTAAAAGCTGGTTTATCTAACGAATCAACTAGACACTAAAAGCTGGTTTACCTAACGAATCAAAATTTTATTTCTAAGTTTACACGTAACATGCAAAAGTAAGTTCAGTTTTCCCGCTTTGATATGACACTTGCAACGAAAAAGTTAAAGTAACCAACAAAATTCCGAAATCCCCAAGAGTTATTTGTTTTATTCGTTGCAATAGTTTTCCCACTTTCGTATAACCCAAGCTTCAAAACTAGTTTTACAGGCAACGTTATCAAGGTTTGATATAGGTAGAAAAAACAACATGAAGCAGGACTTATTTATACGTTCTGGTGCTAATAGTGTAACTTTTTCCTACCTATATTGTATTGCGCCCCGTATAATCTTAATTGTCTTCAATCAAAATTTGAATTGAAGACAGAGGTTAATGACACGATACATATTTCTTTTCTACTCTTAAAAAGGTTCGATGTCAAAACAGCGCTAAAAAAACAAACAATGCCAAATGTAACATTTAAAATAATAAAACACATTAGACATTTGTGTCAAAATATTTCGAATATCTTGCGTGACCGAAGTGCGCCAAGGTCAAAATTTACACGACAGATTGAATAACGATAAGGATAAAACACTTAACATTATTCTTTTTAACACTTTCCAGCGTAGTCGAAAAGTGTTTATGACTTCGGTTTGTCTGGTCGTTTGGCCGTCTGCGTGCTCTAACTCACGTAAATGTAGTCGTATTTTCCTGAAATCTTTATATATCATAGACTTAAGCTATAGTACCAGAACTGTAATTATTAAAAAAATGAAGCATGTTAGGGATTATTAACCTTTAACTGATGTCACATAAATTGTCACATAACTAGTGTGAAGCGGTCTGTGACACCGCTCCATCGAAAGACGAATAAAAGGCGCGAATAACTCATAGGATGGTGTTTTTTGTACTAAACCTTTTGTACGGGACTGCTATAATTAAAATTCACCTATTCAAAAGTCTCTGGTGTTAGTACTAAAGTTCCAAACGAAGCAAACTTTCAGTAGTGTTTGTAGATAAACTGAAATTTGCAAGTTATACTATGAAAATTGAAAAAAGCACCGGTCTGTGAGACCGGTAACATCAGTTAAAGGTTATTTTAAACACAGTTTTATGGGGTTTAAAGCATTTATAGGATGAAAATGAATGAAAAGCTGGTAAAAATGATGATTTCATATTCCGATAACATAAACTATACAAATTTTCCAGAAATTTCATAGGGTGGATATGGTATGCTCAAACTGGTGTTCTTTACACTAGGTTTTAAACTGGATAACACACTCGCACGCAAATCCAAACACGGTTTATCAATTTCATAATATTTTGTCTTTAACGAGAAAGTATCATTTGATTCTAGATCATCACTCCAATTCAGCATTAAAATTTAATAATTGTCAATAATGCATTATGAACTATCGAACTGATTTTTCTCAAGGAGATTTTTTTTCTGTTAAGAGTGGTAACATCCCATTTGCTGACGTTATTTCAGTATAACTTTGGCGGCTATAGAAAAAGATATCGGAAATCTAAAATTAGCGTTTCCGTGCATGCAAATGTTCCATTTTTTTGTTCAATAAGCATGAAATAGAATTTCATCGAAAAAGTTATCGTATCAATAGAGAGACAGATTTCCTTACCGTTAATATCCGCTGTTGGATGATATGTTCTGTTAATATAACCGTTGGTATTCCAAATAATGGAAAATATCATATGGCTGCGAGATACTAAAATTGAATTTGGTACTTTTCAGTTAGCCGGGCGCCAGTGTTACGTATACATGTATATGTCTATATACATGTATATATACATATGTATAAATGTACAGTACTTCTTAGTTATCCCGTCGATCAATTTCGCCAAATTATATAAATCGCCAAACCACTCGCCAAATTATAGAAATTTACATAATTTTTATTTTAAATAACGAAAGAACAAATAAATCAGTAAAACATTAATAAAAATACAAATAAAACGTCAAATTTATGGTTTTATTGACCATTATTGGCATTTAATCTTACAATTAATCAATTAATGGCAACCATTATTGGCATTTAATCTTACAATTTGGCGACAGTAATTTGGTCGACGGGATAACTAAGAAGTACCAAATATACATATATATGGATATATATGTATATATGTGTATATATACAATATATGTATATATACATATAATATGTATGTATATATAACACTGGCACCCGGCTAACCGAAAAGCACCTTGAAAACTTTTTATACTAGTTTTTGAACTAGCTAACTTAATGTCACTAAACAGTATCATTGACTTTTTCTAATAGTGATACTAGTTTTGAATACCAAGATCTGAGAATTTCACCATGTTACGTTAATGTAACATAAGTTATAGTAAAATTTTGTTAATTGTAAATAGTGATCCATGGGATGAAGAAATTGAATTTTTTCATGCTAGTTTTTCAACTATCTAAGATATTTTCATCAATGAAATATCGTTTGATTTGTCTAGGCACTGCGAATAACAAACCTATAAAAGCTAAGAAGTTTCGAAAGATTCAATATGGTGGCCATGGCGAATTCGAATTTCATAATGCTTTTCGAAATAGCACTAAATGGATTGATCAATTTATTAAACTGAATCTTCCAAATGAGCATACGATTTTTAGTTGCTCAAAGCTTGTTCCAGTTGTCCGAACATCGTTTTACCGTATTTCGTTTACAGAAATACTAGTACGAAATGAGATTAATAAGTGAGAAATAGAGATAAATGCAAATACATAGGGAAATTTAACACGAAAAACAGGTTGAAAAATGTTTATTTACTTTTAATATTATTATTTATTAATGCCACAATCTTTTATGCAAAATTAGTTAAATGTAATAGAAATATCGCATGATAAAACACATTTTAATTTTTCTCTTTCGATTTCACGCTTTAATAGAATTCAAATATGGCGCTCGAGAAAAATTAAAATGATTTTGAATTTGGCAGTGGTTTGATATTTATTTACAAATATCTAACATGAAATTTCATGAAAACATGTATATATCATTAGTTTTACATTTTAAGCTATAATTTATGGGTATTTCATGAATTTTAAAGCCTTTCACATTTGCATTTTGCTCGCATTCTATGTAACGGTCAATAATTATGAATGCGCATTTATCAATTATTTCACCATTTTTCTTATAACAGCAATTTAAAAGAGAAAATTAGGATACTTAGCCCTTTAAACATCTTCGAGTTTCTCAAAATTTTAAAGGAAATAAGCCAAATATTCATATATGTTTATTCACAATGGGAGATAAATAACCGTTATATAATAAAGTGAAAGCGATATTCTTATTTTTGATCTTTTGCATAGTCTACTTATAATGAAATGAAACTGCATATTTCAATTTCATTGAATCATTTTGTGTATATCTGTGCTTCGATTCGAAAAATCCAAATTAGGAACACTTTGTAAAGTTCATAATCGGTTGATCTTCCGAGCTAAAAAATTGACAACCACTTCAAAAATAAACTAATGGTGTGTGTAATTTGAATTTTAAGATTTTAAGCATAAAAAATTGCTTAAATATTACATTTTGTGTCGTATAAAACTAGTCGGATGTACCAATCCCAAAACTTTCTTCTATTTCATATATGGGTAATACTTAGTTATCCGTCGACCAAAAATCTATCGCCAAACTATAAGATTAAATACCAATAATGATTGATCGTAAATTTCATATTCACTTTACTTTAAGCAAGTTGCACTTATTTACGCCATCAAACGATTTTTATTTCAACGTTTTATTTGTATTCCTATTAATTTTATACTAATTTATTTGTTCTTTCGTTATTTAAAATAAAAATTATGTCTATTTGTATAATAATTTGGCGATTTATATAATTTGGCGAAATTAGTCGGCGGGATAACTAAGTAGTACCCATATATGTATCTAAATTCGCTGTCACACTGCCAAAATTAAATGGCAATCTATGCCCATCATGAGGATTCTAAATATATGAAATTCCGTGCATTAGTTCTTGAGATATCGTCGCTACCATGTCAAACTATCCAATATGAAAAAAGGAATTTTTCATATTTTGTGCCATTTTGTTGTATTGTGCATGATGCGTACTAATCAAAATCGTCACGTCTCTAGCTTGTTTAGAAATTAAGCTAATGACTGTTTCAAAGTATCCAATATGCTCTTTTTTCTAAAATTTACAATGTCAAGCTGTCCAATGTGGCATATTCGATCCTTTGCCGCAAATGTTTGGATATTTTTCTTTTTCTAAGCATCCGTACTATTTCAAACTATCCAATATGAAAATAGTCTTTGGTACTTCTTAGTTATCCCGTCGACCAAATTACTGTCGCCAAATTGTATATTAAATGCCAATAATGGCCAATAAAACCATTAATTCAACGTTTTATTTATATTTGTATTAATGTTTTACTAATTTAATTGTTCTTTCGTTATTTAAAATAAAAATTATGTCAAAGTGTATAATTTGGCGAGTGGTTTGGCGATTTATGTAATTTGGCGAAATTGGTCGACGGGATAACTAAGAAGTACCTAGTCTTTTTATCAGGAAGAAAAAAAAACTGTTATATTTATGGATTGAAATTTAATGCAATCGACATTTTTTGACGTATAGTATAGCTTATCTTTTCTATTGAAAATGGAATGTGAGAATTTTTAGTTCATTTACAGGAACACTCAAAACGATCCCGTTATGTTGCACTCAATAGGGAACAATAGCGGCGTCTTTTAATGGTGTTACAATATTTAAAACGTAATGAAATTAATATGGATTTATCAAGTGTATTAAAACATGTTTTATGCAGAATATGGTGTGTAAGTCATTTATTATTAGTTACAGGTTCATGCAAAAGAATATTGTTGTAAGGTGACTGAGCCAGTAGTTGATCAAATAAGGTCGGTGCTACGGGTTTTTTTTATTATATATCCTTCCTTTTAAGTTTTAGAACTAAACAAACATGATTTCTACAACCCTTAATGAATGTCCTATAATGGGCAGAAATGAAATCTGCTGAAATGAAATAGCAACAAAAATATGAGTAAATAGTTTCTTTAATTGCCCTTTACCCAGTAGTTGATCAATCGAAGAAATCAGTCGGAAATTTAAAAATTAATCTTTAAATTATCAAGCTTAAGCTGTAATTAACAATAATTCATATAAAACTACAATTTGAAATAAACAAGATGGAAGTGGATTATTTTAACTTATCGTAATCGTCTCCAACTAAACAAAAACTAAATTTTTACATTTTCTATAAAAAAAAAAAAAAATCATAAAATGTCTTCTGTTACAGCAGGCAATTGACAACAATGTGACAACAGATGTTCCAACATTCAAACAAAAATATTATGTCTAGTGCCAGGTGTAAAAATCATTTCCGCTTTAAATGGCGCAATATTTCAAACATTTGATCAGCTACTGGAGGGGTATCAACTACTGGCGCAGTCACCCTATAATGGTTTATAGTAAAAAAAAAAAAAAAAATGTTTGAAGCATACTTTCATAATGTTAAAATATTCCAAATAAAGTGAAATTGACATCCGTAATTGATTTATATTACAAGCTTGCTTACTGTAGAATATGACATATATGATAGTTATCGTTATTTTACAGGGACACACAAAAAAAATTCGGTTACACTGCTGTCTATTAGAGATAGTTGTTTGAAGTGCGTTTTCAATTATAGTAGTATGAGTTTTTAACTATTTGAATATTACGTGGTGCGTATAAATTCTATAGATCCTATACAAGGCTATACAAAAGAATTTGTAAGCATTGCTTTGTATGGGCTTGAATATCTTTAAGGAGGTTTTTAATCGAGTTATGCAATTTCGGTCTTTTACTTCTTTTTACTATACTAAAATATGTTAGTAAAAATTCCTAATATCCAGGGCTACGCAAAAAACTGAAAATATTGCCGGCTATGACTGGTGATTTCTGGAAGTGTGTTCATAACAATTTTTTGCCTGAATTAAATTTTACCATATTACGTAACGTGTTAAAAATCTGCAGATAATATACAGGGCTATACAAGAAGTTCGAGTATATTTCCATTTATGGAGAGAAATTGCTAAAGGTTGAAAGCATAAATTGCGTTACGCGTTTTCTAATTAAACTAAATTGTCACATACTCTCTAGATTATATAGAAATCAGTACACCATTTACAGGGCTTCACAAGCTGATTCGAGAACATTTTCTGTCTATGGATGGTAATTGTTTTTTAGTGAATTCTTTTGTGCAGCCCTGTATGCGAGGTATAGAATTTTTATACAACATGCAAAAAAAAAAAAAAAAAAAAAAAAAAAAAAAAAAAAAAAAAACAGTTAAAAGCAAATACAGAAATTCGAAAACGGACATTCAGCAATTATTGCTCAAAGACCGTACTGTAACCCATCTTTTTTGTGTGTCCCTGTAAATGGACGACAATGCTATGAATGCATGTCCTATTCTGTCGTAATCGTCTTGTAATGAAATTCAGTGATTTATATCAGTTTTAATACATTTGAAATAGCGTAATGTCATTAATATACTCTCCAAACATTTTTTTCCATATATCATAATGTAATGAAAACCTATGAGTACCCCTATTAATGAACTATTAATGTTTCACACTTCATATGCAATACCGAACATGCCATTGTACGTGAGTTAGAGCGTGAACAGACAAACCGGATTCATAAACACTTTTCAACCTTATTGGAAAGTGTTAAAAAGTATAATAAGTTGAAAATTCACATTCAGTTATTTCTACCAATAGACGAGCATAACTGAATTCTTTTGTACAACCCTATATATTACCTACAGATTTTTATAATGCCGCATAATAAGCTAAAATTTTAATGCAAGCTAAATAACGCTTAAAACTACTGAAATGATAGTTCCAGATATTATCATCCATAATTGTCCATGTTTCTAGTTTTTTGCGTGGCCCTGTATATGAATTTACTTATATTCCACAAACATCTCATATACTAACTATCGTTCAGCTTTGAAATGCATAACACAATTAAAAATTACGTTTAAGCAGTTCAGAATCATAATTAGTAATGCTAACGAATTATTTCAGGTAGATCTGTATACAATCTATTGAATTTATACATACTACGTAGTATGCACATAGTTTTAAAACGCATTTCCAGCAATTATCGCTAATGGACTGCGCTTTAACCGAAACCTTTTGTGTGCCCCTGTAAAGAACGATAACTGTTCTACAAGTCGTATTCTAACGTAGGCATTTTGCTGTGCACCTCAGTAACATATATAAATTTCCTTATGTTTGAAATAGTGTGACATAATTAAACTAAACCACAAACGTTTCTTTCCAAATTAAAGGTAATGTAACGGGATTTTTTTGTATCCCTGTAAAAGACATATAAATGCTACACGCTCTGTTTTCACCCGACATGCGATAGTAAACACCAAAAACATAAATAAGTTATATGGTAATCCAAGCACATTTACGAGAGTTAGAGCACGGTGAGACGACAGAAAAGTAAACAATATGTCATAATACTCTTTAACGATCAAGAAAGTCTTGAAAAAAAGGGATTACCCCTTTATCATTCCCCACGTTCGAAACATTCGCATTAAAAGGCCGTATTATGAATTCCTTCCAAATTTCTTCAAAGTTATTTGTTCTAAATTTTTTTTAATGGAGGATTAAATAAATCAAAGATTTCTATTCGAAAATAGTGGTAGAATGTGACCCATGAGTTTCTTAGAAGAAATAACGCGAAGATTACTATTTATAATTACGGGTATGAAGTGTCCGTTGTTGCTCAACCCATTATTTGATATGTTTTTGTTCTCTTATATTTTATAAAATTAACAGAATGTTTAAAAATAAGCTTTTTTCTTTATTAATTTACTGTATATTTGTTATTAAAATTATTAAAGAAAATTTTTAAGAGTTTTATATTGAATATGTAAATACCAAAATTGTTACAAATTAAACTATTGAATACAACACATTTGCTACTATGAAACGGCGAATCTGGGAAAAGTATAAAATTTTTATTAGTGAAACTATCGAATGTGGCATATTGGATAGTTTGAAGCCGAAAAAGTACAACGAAGCTGAAAACGTACAAATAAGCATACCATATCACACTATCCAATATGATTGTTTGGCGAGTAAAATTATTCAAATGATTTATCTCAATAGGATTGCTTCAATAGGATATAAAACAGCACCCGAAAAATATAATAATTATTTACTGCTTCTTGGCGCTGATATTGAATCTACAATTAAAACAGTTTTTTTGTCCTCCTGAAAAGTGGCTATTTTCACATTGGATAGTTTGACATGGTACCGACGATATGACTACAGCCGAAATCATGTAAATGCAGCAAAAAGCAATCTAGCAGCGCACCTATTGGGTGCTTTACACCAAAACCTATGTTACATCAAAACCACCAAGCAACAACTTATGTCAACGTCTAACTGAATCTGAAATTTGGGGATAATCCGTTCATTAGTTTTTGAGATAGGGCTATTGCAAAATTCGTGAAAATTCCAGCAGAGCAGAGCCACCTGTTGGGCGATTAACACCAAAACCTAATCAGCAACAACTTGTGAAAATGTCTAACTAAATCTGAAGTTAGATAAAAATTGATGCATTAGTTCTTGAGATAGAGCTATTGCGGGAATCGTGAAAAATGCTGCATAGCAGTGCTACCAGTCGAGCGATTTACAGCAAAAACTAATCAGCACCAATTTATATCAGGGACTAACTGAATATAAATTTTTATTCAATTCCGTGCATCAGTTCTTGAGATAGAGCGCCCACGAAATTTTAGTCACATACATACAGGCAGACATTTTGTAAAGACATTTTTTTTAGGATCTCTGACCCCTAAAATGTGTAAATCCGTCGAAAACCATAATTCGAAAATTTTCACAAATCCACTCTTTCTTCTTGTAAAGATAAAAGAAAGTAAAAATGGAAAACACTATTCGATTTGATAGTTTCTGAGTAAGTACATCTGCCAGTTTTATGTGCAAGAAAATAAAAATAATTTCAGGAATGTGCCCGAAAGTTGGCAGTTTGAAAACAGCTTAAAGAAAAGTGAAATGTTAATTCGAATGAGAAAAAAAATAATTTTATTGTTCAAAATCTATTGTGGAATAAACCGAATTTGGATAATCCGAAGTCTTAGTATTCATCTTTTTTACTTTCTTCCATTCTTACAAAAATAAAGTATTGGATTCGTGAAAGTTTTCGAAGTGAAAAGTAAAAATGATTGGAAAATCTATTTTAAGAGAGTGTCAACTTACTCATTATACTGCCTATACATTGTCTCATTTAAAAACGCACTTTAGAACAACACCGAAGGCGCTATTACTTTCTATCTTTACAAGAAAAAGTGTCGTGTTCTTGAAAGTTTTCGAATTCCTGTTTTCGACAGATTTTCAATATCGTTTTAACAAAATGTTTGTCTGTGACACAAATTTTGTGGGTGGTCTATCTCAGGAACTTTAGACTCAGTTAGTCCCTGATATAAATTGATGCTGATGGTGTAAATTGCCCAACAGGTGGCGCTGTTATGCTGCATTATTCATGATTTCCTCAATTGCTGTATCTCAAGAACTAATACACAGATTTTCATCAAACTTCACATTCAGTTATACCTTGATATAATTTTGTGCTGATTACGTTTTAGTGCACAATAGCTCTATATCAAGAACTAATGCACGAATTTTCATCAAAGTCCAGGTTCAGTTAGACCCTATACAAATTAATGCTGATTAGTTTTTTGTGTAAATCGCCAAACAGGTGATGCTGTTATGCAAACTTTTTCACAATTTTCGTAATAGTTGATGATTCCCGCAATTGCTATATCTCAAGAATTAATGCACGGAATTTCATAAATCTTTAAACTCAGTTATACGTTGACATATGTACTTTCAGTGTAAATCGCGCAACAGGTGGCGCTGCTATGTTGCATTTTTCACCATTTCCGCAATTGTTCTATCTCAAGAACTAATGCACAAATTTTCATCAAACTTCAGATTAAGTTAAACATTGGCATCAATTGTTGTTGATTAGGGTTTAGTGCGAATCTCCCAACTGGTTATGCTGCCTTTTGCAGGATTTACACGATTTTAATGATATTCATATCTTAAGAACTAATGCACGGAATTTCACCAAACTTTATGTTCTGTTGGACCTTGACGTAAGTTGGTGCTGATTAGGTTTTCGTGTAAATCATATAACAGGTGGCGGTCCTATGCTGCATTTTTCACGATTTTTGATAGCTATATCTCAGAAACTAATGCACGGAATTTAATCGAATTTCATATTCTGTTGCACTTTCACATAAATTGATCTTTATTAGGCTTGGTTGTATACAACGCGAAAGGTATCTCTTTTATGCTCTTTGGGCTGTGAATATTTTTTGCGGTCATCTAAAAGGGTGAATGCCGATAATTGAATGATTTGTTTGAAAGATGCGATGCTATATCTCAATTTAAAATGCACACAATTCAATGCGCTTATATCTTTAGAAACCTCATGATAGAGATCAGCATAAATTGTCATATATTTATTGTACGGAACCCTCTGTGTGCGAGTAACACTCGTTCTTGACCGTTTATTTCAGGATTTACACGATTTTAATGATATTCACATCTTAAGAACTAAAGCACAGAATTTCATCAAACCATCATGTTCTGTTGGACCTTGACGTAAGTTGGTGCTGATTAGGTTTTCGTGTAAATAGTATATAACAGGTGGCGCTCCTATGCTCCATTTTTCACGATTTTTCGATAGCTACATCTCAAAAACTAATGCATGGAATTTAATCAAATTTCATATTCTGTTACACTTTCACATAAATAGATCTTTATTAGGCTTGGGCGTATCCAGCGCGACAAGTGTCGCTTTTATGCTCTTTGGAATGGGAATTTTGGCTGCACATGTCTAAGAGGCTGGATTCCAAAGTTCAATGATTTGTTTGAAAGAGGCGATGCTTGTACAATCGGACCTCGTTATCCCGACACCCGGTTTTCACGTCACTCCGTTTATCACGTCAGTTTTTCAAAGTCCCGATTTTCTGTATATGATTTTAATGTAAATAAACACCGGATTTTACGTCGTTGAATAATTTTCAACTCCGGATATCCCGACGGTTTAGAAAAATTGTCCATTTTTTATAATCCATCTTATAAGCACGGAAATTAAGCGGTAAGAAAATTCTTGGCCAAACTTTTCACAAAAGTGTCTAAAATACCCATTGAGATAAATGAGAAATTTTACTTCAATCCTTTATCCGAATAAATAAACCCCCACACTATATCAGTCTACTCGCGATCTTTTTGTTCTGGCCAGGCGGAGCTTTTTTGTGGTTACACGGCGTTTTTCATCCGACTAAAACCGAAGTATTGCATTGCATTGAAACGATCAGAAAAAAACCTAACATCCATTTCTGAAACAACGAATATTGATTCCAATTCCTTATAATATTATAAAAAGAATTGTATTAAGCACTTAATTAATCAATATTTCATGTAACAATAAAAAAACGTCATCATAAATCTGATTTTTATTCTTTTTAATTTCGTTTCTGTGTTTATTTTGTTTAATAATAGCAATACTGTTTTATTGCTTAAAACTGCAAGAATAGTTATGAATTTAAAATTCACTTAAATTAATTAAAAAATACAGCTTTTTGTAAACATATTTTTCTCCAACTCTGGTTACCGCGACACTCCGCTTATGACGACACATTTTCCTGGTCATTAGAGTGTCGTGATAACGAGGTTTGACTGTATATCCATTTAAAATGCACACAATTCAATGCGCTTATAGCTTTAGAATCCTCATAATGGAAATGAGCATAAATTTTCATTTAGTTTTGGCATTGGGATAGCGAATTTTGAAGTTTTAACATGTATCAGATAGGATAGAAGAAAGTTTTAGCACTGCCACATCCTACTAGTTTCTTTCAATTTTCTTTTGTTTGAATAATTGCGGGAGAATTCTATATTTTCGTCGAAATATAAACACTTTATTAGTGTATAGCCGGTATTGTTATACCGAAATGATGCATGTATTAATATTTTTTGTAAGATTAAAAGAATTTCTATTTACATCTGAAATGCTAAGTTACGCTACTTTTATACTGATAAATCGCCAAATATCGTTCCTATCGTCATTATTCGCATATCATTCATTTCAAATATAAGCCGCTCAATTCATTTTAAATATATAACTTTCATTTAAAATACATGCATATATATATATCCACATATATATATACATGAATTTAAAATACAGGTCACTCACTTCAATTAAAATGCCGAAAATATATAAAATAAGAAATAAAAATAATGCCATAAAGCAAAACATTTTATTTCGTCGTGAAAGTATGGTTTCTAATTTGCACACACGAAAAATAAAAGCTATTATTGACAAGAACAAAATGTTGTTGGCGATTTTTTGCGCTCAGCTAACATAAAAGTACCTATAAAACGATCAAAATTTAGCTTAATTATTATTATATTTAAGAAACTGAAAAAAATATTGAAATCGCCTAACTAATTCCCGGAAAAAAAATTAGCTCTTTTATCAAGAAAAAAAAATAGATTTGAACTGTTTGTGCAGAGTATAAAATGTTTAATGTATTTCGTTGCTGTGAACATCGCAGAGTCGTGTTTTGTTGTGGGCACTTGGCAGTGTATTAAATCCTTCATATTATAAAAATTATATATCTTTATTATTAACATCGGCTGGGTAGATTGGCTGAAATTAAATTAAGATGCAACGCGGAAAATTTCCCCGGATATAAATATATTTTTGTAATTTATGTATATTTTATTGTATTAGTGAGTTCTTTGATATGCTACCCATATGACTAGTGCCATAAGAAAAAAGTGTTGGAGAATCAAAAACTTTTATTTACTCCATTATTTTATATTTGATTTGAGTTTAAGTAGTAAATTTCGATTTGAAGAGACCTTCCGAAATTGACTTTTTAGAAAATAACACTAGTCTACTCGGTTTTCGGAACTGAAAATTCCTATGGGTGATTTTAATACTTAAACAGAAAATGTAATCAAAAAAGCTCTGTGAATTCACGCTTTCTTGTTGTATAACTTTAAATGTTATACATTACGAAATTAATCTTCGAAAAAAATGTGTGTTGTAACCTATAAAATATTAACAAAAATTGATTTTTAGAAGCTTTAAATAAGCAAATTCACAAGTACAGTTGATTGCACCAAAACGTTTTTGAGTTATGCTTAAAAAACTACCCGCATTGTAGTTAGTTTTTCAATTAATAAAAAATAATTCAATATAAACAGTTCCAAATTTTACATCTGCATAATGGTGGCAAAATTTTACATCTGCATAAACTACTGGACAGAATGACTTCCCAAAGGGTATCTTAAAATAAAATTTACCAAAAAGTCTAAATATCATGTCAAAACCGGGTGTTCGTACTGGAAATTTAAAAATGATAAAAGTTTAATATGGAGATAGGGCACCCAAGTTCAAGGTTGTTAGAGGAAAATAAAAAGAAAAGTGCCCAGTTAAACTGATGGCATTGAACTCACAGGCAATTCGCACTAATTGTATATTAAACTCTTATTTCAAAGAATAATGCCCCTCGAAAACTAAATTAAGGGGGATTAGCTTCCGTTTTCCCCCATTTATACTTAACCAATGAACCTCCAAATCTAATCAAGGAAGCGCCTTACCAGCATATACCTGTATACAAATTTGAAGCAAATCGGATAATTCTGCATGAAAAACACATTTAGCTAAATTAAGAGGTGGGGATTAGCCCCCCCCCCCCCATTTCCCTCTTTATACATAACCAATGAACCTACAAACCTAATCAGGGAAGCGCCTATCAGAATAAACCGATATACGAAATTTGAAGCAAATCGGATAATTCTGCAGGAAAAACCCATTTATCTAAATTAAGGGGGGAGCGATTAGGGCCCCGTTCCTTCCTTTATACTTAAATAACGAACCTCCGAATCTAATCAAGGAAGCGTCTCATCAAAATAAATCGTTATACCAAATTTGAAGCAAATATGATAATTCTGCATGAAAAACCCATTGATCTAAATTAAATTGGGGAGTAGCCTCCCGTCCCCCACTATATACTTAACCAATGAACCCCCAAAACTAATCAGGGAAATGTCTTATCAGAATGAACCTAGAAAAAAAATTTGAAGGAAATCAGATATTTCTATCAAGAGTTACAGCGTTGCGTACATACATACATACGTACGTACATACATACATACGTAATACACACGCACGTACATACGTACGTACATACAGAACGTGCGGGCACATTAGCTCTCAGGGTTTGATAGCCTACGAGCTAAAAAAAGGTGCGTGATGGAGCAAAACTGACTTCATTTTCAAATTCAATGTCTAGAAAAGCATAAAATTAAGTTATTGCGGTGTCCGTTCCGAAAATTATTTTTCAATTTGTAGGCTTAATAACTCTGAAAGCAAATCTGGGGATTAGTCATAAAAATTATAAAAAATTAACATTCTTTATATATATAAATTAAAAGTAGGCGCAATTTCCACTCAATGTTCTTTTGGCACCTATGTTCTTTTTCTACTACTTATGTTAATTAGTATAGGGGTTTAATTAGTTTATTTGCTAAAGACTGTAGTCCGGCTCTTACTTCCAGAGTTTGCAATAGCAAGAGTATTTGAAATTGAAAGCTTAAAGATAGACGTTAGAATAAATTTCCATTTGCAACTTACAGAATTTTTTTTCACGACCACTCAACATTCTCTTTTAGATTAGAGCATTTTAACACGAATGGAGAGCATTGTGTGTAAGCTCTGAGCAGGGCTGAGGAGTCGGAGTCAAATCCATTTTTCAGCAAAAGAGTTCGAGTCGGGTTCGATAAAAAACAAGCCGACTCCGATTCCAGCTTTTTAATTAGGCAGCTTGATATGAAATTAAACCAATCATATACGTAATTTTAAATCTATAAAGGGAATTACTATTGTTATTTTTGGCCTATACCAGGCTACCCAAGTTAACACTTTAGTGCGCAACTTTTCATATATGCAAACAACAGTGTTTTGAATTTAATAGATTTTTTTATTCGTATGTACCTAATTCACATCAGAAAATTAAAATAGCAGTATTTGATTTAATTAATAACAGACATTCCGTATTTAAATAGAGCGAAATTAACCATTGAAACTTTCTGGTGTAAAGTCAGATTCTCAGAACTACGTAATTTCTAGAACGTTTTCTATCATGGGAATTAAAGGGTTAAAGGTTATGTTTTATAAAATAAATAATTATATAAAATAAGGTATTTGGAGACATACTTATTAAAATATTTACTAATTTGAAATATTTTAGCATTAAACAGCCACACGACAGTAGTTTTTACATATATTGCAGATGTGCAACAGAAGAAAAGATTGACGTATTATATGAAAAATGTATCTGATTTTTTTCATTATTTTAACTGTGTAATAAACCTTTTAAAAAATCATATATAATTTTTTCGAAACGAAATAAAAAATTGCGCATTAACCCTTTCCGGCGCAGACAAATTCTATTCGAAAAATGAGAAAATATTGACTGACACCGGAAATTGCAAACGATT
Organism: Maratus speciosus; assembly: GCA_963932465.1. Taxonomy (NCBI): domain Eukaryota; kingdom Metazoa; phylum Arthropoda; class Arachnida; order Araneae; family Salticidae; genus Maratus; species Maratus speciosus. The sequence continues at coordinate 36,999,821 of OZ010793.1, forward strand.
TCTTTAAGAAAATAAATACTCCTTAAATTAAGCTTTCACTGTAAAATCAAAATTTTGTTAAATATTCTTGGTGCCATTTGCAAGGTTGGAATTAAAATTAAGTGTGTCCAGACTGGACACACTGCGCCGGAAAGGGTTAAAGGGCTAAAGATGCCCAATGTACTGCCAGGTATACGGAGTAGATAAAAACCGATTTTAATTGAAAAATCTAGTAAATATTTTACATTTAGCATATAAGTGTTTTTCCTAGGGTTTCTGGATTTGTGGAACCCGATGTCAGTAGGTAGAAAATGGGGAAACCAAAACAGTGGCGCAGTGGCGCCACGTGACCGGAAGTGGGCGTGACCGGAAGGGGCGTGGTTATGACGTCATCGAGTTGAGTTGAGTTGTAGGATGCTGAATGTTGAGTTGTAGGATGCTGTATGGATTTTATTTTAAGAAATGGCAACACCGAGTTTCGTTTGAATGTAATGGCAACACTTTAGTTTCGGAATCCAGACTTAATTTTTTTCGTAAACGGGTAAAAGGGGGCGGGGTTCAGGTGTTGAAATGAGTTGAGTTGAGCTGTACGAATACTGCTGTTAAATGAAATTATTTTCGGAGATAGAAAAATATCTAATGGTTTATTTAAATTAATAATATGCAATAGTTTAACGGTGACCGGAAGGGAATATATTTAGAAACGGGTTTTGGCAACATAGGCATTCGGCAGTTGCAAAGTTAATTCACGTGCGTGTAGCATCGTCTTGTTTCATTTCTTTGCATAAATCTTTTACTGCTTTTTTTATATTTTTTAAAAATGAAACGGTCATCTAGTGCCTTGAATAACTCCGCAAAAAAGATGTGTTTTGGAGAGGAGTCTACAAGTAACATGTCTTCTGTGAATATGGATATACCAGAACATTTTTTTCAATTGAGTAATGATTATTTTGTAGTCGTTTCTGACTTTTCTGATGTGATAACTATACACATAAGAAAATTTTGGAGGAATAAATATGGCCGCCTTATTCCAACGAAGATGGGGGTCACTCTTTCCCCAGTCCTGTGGCAGTCTCTTTCGAAAAAGTTGGACTATTTGACTCCATCATGTATATCTTCAAAAAGCGAGATTATTGACGAGGAATTGATGGTTTCAACAGTAAGCATTGAGGATACACCACATATTATTCTACAACGTTATTTTCAGCGAAAGGACTTTGTTCGCGTGTTTACTCCTACTATATGCCTTCTATCAGATAGTGAATGGCAAACTTTGCGCAACATTCACAAAGATGTGACTGCTGATATCATTAGAGAACTGTTCTGCAAAATATTTCCCAAAATGATCTTGAAAGAAGTTCATCAGAAAATGTCTCCATCTGCGAATACATCGGAAATGGGGAATGACGATGCTGAAATGGTGTTGACAACTTCTATGGTTGAACTTTTAAAATGTCATCTGGAAGCCAGCATTAATAATGTGTTTGAGTGCATCGGATGTGAGGAAAATTTTGGCAATCAGCTAGGACATGATTGCATGACAATGAACCATGATCGAAAACTGCATCGCTATGGTAATGTAGCTATTTTTTCTATGGACTTAGAACTTTTAGCACAAGAATTTGTGCAACAAAATGTACAGATTATTAGTTATGTTACTAAAGAATTTTTTAATAACCTAGACATGTCGCGATTGATTGAAAACGCGAAAGAATTGTATATTGCTTCTGATCCTTGTCCTGATCTTATGTTTTAAATAAAATATTTATTTGTTATTCAATTTTACGTGTCTGTCTAATTGTGTGTATTGTGTGTTTTTAAATTATAGTTAACAGCAAATTTAATTCGAAATATAGGGAATAAATTATTAGTATAAAGTAATCATTTTCTAACTGGTTCGAATTTTGTATAAAAGCCTTCATTTTTAATTTTTTACTTCATTAGTACGTACGACTTTAACACATTCACTATTCTATCTATGTCTCTTGAATTAATGTAATTATACTTTATCTATAAAATGAGTTTAAATAAGGTTTATAAAACCCCTGAACATCCAGGAAGTTTTAGTAGTTTGGAAGCTTTATATCGAGCAACGAAAGGTCAATTTTCAAAGTCTTATATCCGAAAATGGTTGCAAAGTAAAGATTCTTATACTTTGCACAAGCCTGTAATAAAAAGATTTAGAAAAAATCGAGTTATGGTTGGTAAAATTAATCAGCAATTCCAAGCTGATTTGGTTGATATGCAATCTTTATCAAAGTATAATGACGGTTACAGATACTTGCTAACTTGCATCGATGTATTATCGAAGTATGCTTGGGCCATTCCTTTAACAGATAAGAAAGCTGAAACAGTTATGTCAGGTTTCGAAAAGATATTTTCTGAGCGTGTACCTTGTAAACTACAGACTGATGCTGGCGGAGAATTTAAAAATCACCTTTTGAAAAAATATCTGAATAAAAAGAACATAGGATTTTTTACGACGAATAACGATACGAAAGCCTCCATTGTGGAAAGGTTCAATCGCACTTTAAAAACTCGGATGTGGAAATACTTCACAGAAATGAATACTTATCGATACCTAGACGTTATTACTAAATTAGTGGCTAGTTATAACCATACCTGGCATCGCAGTATTCAGATGGAACCGGCAGCCGTATCCAAGGAAAATCAAAGTATTGTTTTGAAAAATCTATACGGTAGTAAAATACTTCCGAAATCTAGGCCGAAATTGAAAGTAGGAGATACTGTTCGAGTCAGTAAAGAAAAATTACATTTTGAAAAGGGGTATGAACAAAACTGGACCCAGGAAATATTTACTATCAGTCAGATAATTCGTAGAAACCCCATCGTTTATAAGTTGAAAGATTTGACAGGCGAAAAAATTCAAGGTACGTTTTATGAACAAGAATTGCAAAAGATAACAGATACGGGTTATTATCCGATAGAGAGGGTTATAAAGCAAAGGAAAAGAAATGGAAAGACCCAATTCTTTGTCAAATTTAAAGGTTATCCGGAAAAGTTTAATATGTGGGTGGAAGAAATTGAATCTTTATAAAAGTTAAAAGACATTTCGAGTCGTATCAGTTACGAGTATGTCTTTCTACGTGACGCTTGTTAGAGATAGCTCTAAAACTTTTTTTCCTGAAAACAAAATTTCCCATTTTTTCACACAGCTTCCAACACCTATAAATTTAAACAGTGGAGAATGGGAAGTTGGACTGGTCGATTTAATTTATCCTCATACGTGGTATAACATAAGATCTGATAATAATCATAATGTTTTTGGATTCGATTTGGGAGATGGAAAAATAGTTGCCAGAAAAATCCCCCAAGGTTGCTATGAAACCATACCAGACCTTATCAAAGCGATGTACGTACCTTCGCATCAAAATAAAATCGAGTTTAAATATAATTCTGTCACGAAGAGGGTCAAATTTAAATTAGAAGAGAACTGAAAAGTAATTTTATACCAAGGCATAGCAGAACTATTAGGTTTTGAACCGGGAGAATTTAAAGGTCATCATGAAAGTCCTTTTATTGCGGATCCCACCGCTTCATTTCCTGTAATATACGTTTATTGCGATCTGGTAGAGCCTCAGATAGTCGGTGATGTGCAAGCTCCTCTTCTGAAAATTGTGAAAGTAGAAGGAAAGGACGGCGAGGTGGTGAATGCGCATTATGTTAGAGCACGTTACGTACCTGTCATCCGCAGGCATTTTCAAACAATCGAAATTGTTTTAAGACTACATTCCGGAGAATTGGTACCTTTTGAGAGAGGAAGAGTGATAGCTGTTCTTCATTTTAGAATGAGACAAATAGTATAAAAGAAGGTGTCGTAAAAGTCATGTTTTATTAGAGACTTCGTTTTGAAGCAAGATGTTAGTTCCATACAAGTGTTGCGTTAAGGACTTTGAAGATTATTACGTAAATCAAGCCGGAAATGGTCTTGGATACTATAAAGGTCAATTGTCTCAAAAAGGTTATGGAATCGGAGGCTGGTTTAAAAAGCTATTTCGCTCGGCCCTCCCTTTTATAACCAAAGGCGCTAAATCAGTGGGCAAGGAAGTTTTGAGAACAGGAACCCAAATAGCTAACGATTTGTTAGAAGGTCGAGACATACAAGAATCTGCAAAAATGAGAGCAAAAGAAACTGGACGAAAATTAGCCAGAAAAGCACTAAATACAGCCGATGAAATGCTGGGGCAAGGTAAAAAGTATAAAAGAAAAAGAAAATTAGCGAATCGACACACTTTATTAAAACCACGGAAAGTGAAAAGACGTGATATTTTTGATCCATAAAGAATGGCATTTTTATTAAAAGATTCCTCAGAGTGCGCTAAATCAGAACTTAATTTGTTCACTCTTCCACCTACTCAAACTGTCATCGAAAAAGGGCATTGGGTTCAATATCATCCAATAGCAAATTCGTCAGATGGAGGCCCCGTCGAATTTTTGATATCCGGAAGTGGAGAAGATTATATTGACTTATCAGAAACCAGAATTTACGTGAAAGCTAAAATTGTAAGTTCTGAAGGAAAAGATCTCAAGGTTAACGCTCCAGAGGCTGGCGGAAGGACGGTTGAGAATAAAGTGGGACCAGTCAACCTTTTCCTACATTCTTTGTTTTCTCAAGTGGATGTGAGTTTAAATGAAAGAGTAGTTTCTTCAAGCGATAATACTTACGCTTATAGAGCATATATAGAGACTTTACTGAATAATGGCTATGACAGCAAAACATCACAACTATCTTCTGAACTTTATTATAAGGATACAGCAGGCAAAATGAATGCCTATGAAGAAAGTGGAGACAACGTAAATGACGGTTTTGTGAAACGAGCAGCTCTGTTTAAAGAAAATACCGTTGTCGACATGATGGGTCGGCTACACGTAGACATATTCAATCAAGATCGACTTTTGCTTAATTTAGTAGATGTTAAAGTTAAGCTGATAAGAAACAAGCCAGAATTTTGTTTAATGGGAGAAGGTGATTATAGAATTGTTTTCGATCACATATCTCTTTTTGCACGCAAAGTGAAAATAAATCCAGCAGTGTCAATAAGTCATGCCAGAGCTTTAGAAAAAACATCTGCAAAATATCCTATCGATAGAGTAGTATGTAAAGTATTTGCTATTCCACAATCTAGCTACTCTTTTGTTCAAGACAATGTTTTCTCAGGTCAAATGCCTAAACGTCTAGTTATAGCATGCGTAGATAACGATGCTTTCAATGGCAACTATAAAAAATGTCCTTTTGAATTTAATCGTTATGGTATGAATTTTATTGGAGTCTATGTGGATGGGCAACCTGTACCTCACCAACCTATGCAGCTAGATTTCGATAAAGGAAATTATATACAAGCTTATCAAAATTTGTTTTTGAAATCTGAAGGTCTCTACATATCTAGAACTGAATTCGCTGAAGGCTATTCGTTATTCCTGTTTGATTTATCCCCTGATCTGTGTGATGGTGAACATTTTAATTTGATACGACACAGCAATTTGCGCGTAGAGTTAAAGTTTAACAAGTCGCTTGATAAAACGATAACACTGATTGTTTTCGCCGAATTCGAATCTCTGATTGAAATTAATAAAACTAGGAACGTGTTATTCGATTTTGGTAATTAATGTATGCTACTCAGATTCATCGCATTTTGAGTAAAGATAAGCATGCTGGTAAGCATTTTGCGGGCGTTTTTCCCGCAGATCATCTACCTCCAATTGAAAAAGAAACAGCTTTTATTGTGAACACAGACACTCATGACCAGAAAGGTTCTCACTGGTTAGCGATGTTTATTCAAGATAAGGATACTTTAGAATTTTTCGACTCTTTTGGATATCCTCCTTCGACATATCACCCGTTTATTTCGCAGTATGCAAGTCGATTTAAGCATGTGAAATGGAACAAAACATCCTTTCAAAGCCCAACATCTAATGTATGTGGGCAATACTGTACTTATTACTTACTTAAAAGATGTAATGGATTCTCTATGGATTATGTACTTCATGTATTAAAATTCTCAAAGAACAGCGATTTTGTACTGTATAAATTTTTCAAGAAAAAGTATGCTGTAAATATGATTTTTAAAAAATAAATAAAATGTGTATTTCAACTACTGGTATTCTTTAATTATTATTACAATCATTACGATTACATTTTAAAACATTTGTTTCATACGTTATTTATTATTATTATTATTATTATTATTATTACCATCGGAAAGCTTAGTGGAAAAAACTGTCACGAAAAATAAAATAAATCCTGAAATTGAACTGAAACTTTTTATTGTAAATGTAATTGATTTCTTCTTTTTTTTTTTAAATGTGTTAATATGTTAACAGGTGGTACTCTGCCTATAAAAACATTTAAGCTTCAAATATTAAAATTACTACGCGTCACAGATAAAATAAAATAAATTTTGAAGAAATTTAACATAATATATTCTTCCACTAAGTTCTTCAATTGATACTTTATTTGTTGTATTTTTTTTTTAAATCTTTCTTTCGGTTAAAAAAAAATATATTTTTTAAAATAAGGTAAAGAACTCTAAAAAAGAAAAGAAAAACACATGTTAAGCAATAGAAATAAAAGACATGACAACTTTTTAAAATATTAAAATAATCATTGCTTTATTGAGCATTTAATAGTTACACTTGTCCAATTCGTTACAATATTAATATGAGTCCCATGCAAGGGATTTTACATTTCCTGTCATGGATTTATTTTTCAAATATTTGTTTTTAACATGTGTAGGCGGTAAATTACATTTCATCAATGCTTCATGAAAATTTTCATAACCAACAGGTTTTATTTTACGATCTCTGACTAAATGATTGATTAAATCAACAATATTTGTACGACGTAAAATTTTTCCATTAACCACTAATTCCTTATCCGGTGTCCAAAAAACGGAAGAACCAGGTTCTCGCATTATTTCGATTATTTCTTCAACAGTCCTTCGAGATTTTGATGGAACTGATCTAACTATTTCTTGTTCGATGTCATCTCTTTGAGCTGCGCTAGAGTTCTCAGAAAGTCCGCTAGGTTCTAATTTTATTTCCTTTTCCAAAGGTTCGGTCGTAATTTTAGTAGCTCCCATGTTTTTTTCCTTTTCTGAAAAAGTATCAGTTTGCTGAGGGAATGAAAATTTAACGTACTTTTGGAGAGCTTGTTGATAGAGAGCAACTTTTTCTGATGTGTCCAAATCTTTCTTTTTCAAAATATCATGCATTATGCGATCTAATTCTGATACAAAGTGCGACAGTCTTTCGTGTGGCGATATTTTTTAGCGTGTTCCATTGATGAGTGAGGATAGAACAGACACCGCAGCAGGAAACTGAGAAAACCCTCGCCTTTTTGCACGAGGAGTCGCCTTTTCTTATAAAGAGGTACAGATTTTTTACTTAAACTTCTGACGTACTTTCTGTACGGAGAGAGTTTATTCTTTTGATGCTTACTTAATGGCACGTTACCGTTCAGTATGTTTATACAACACTCACACAGCGCTTTTATAAGAGAATTTGGACATTTACGTAATATTACAGCCTTACTCCTGCTTTTAGTCAAGAGCTTTAAATGCTCGACGTGTTCTTTGGCAGACATATCGATGACAAATGAACTCCGTGATCTCGAAGTGAGCAACTAATATACTTTTCGAACGCCACCGCCTTCACTAATGCACAGTGATTAAAATGAAGCGGATGAATAAAACAAAGAACATTAGTTTGAGGTAAATCTTTCAATTTCGGGCACTGCCAATCTTCTAAATTGTGTATAGTATTACTTATTAGCTTTTGCATGAATTTCTTTTTTTCTAAACCTTTCACAAAAATTTCTGTGTAATTTTGGGCTATAGAAAACAAAATAGTTTGGAAATGGGAATAGGATATCTCGCCCGAATGCCATGACAAATTATGCATGTTTCGAGTCAGCCACGAGAAAATAAGTCTTTGTTTATCAGATAGACTTTCCCAGGATGAAGGAGGTAAAAATAACCAGTGTCCCTGGAAATTATCGCCTACACCTCGAATTACAAGTTCTTTAACTACGAAACAGCCCGGCTTAAGCTGGAAACCTTCAAAATCGAGAACTGCGTACATGACCAATGGTTCTTGGCAAATGAATGGATTATCGCGGTACATACACTACACTTAAATCGTCTGGAAAGATATTAGAGCGCACGCGCAGTTCTTCGATAGTTTCCGGCTCCAAATCTAAAAACAGATAACCATGAGGCTCGAGTGTTGCATCATTAAAACTTTCCATAAAAAATTTAGTTTGTTTCGGATACATTTGTCGAGCTAAACATGCTATTTGTTGTTTATCTCTCACATTTTTAAAACAGCACAGATACGAAGTATTTAAGGACACATTTCTCATTTGCTTGCCTTTATGAAATAAATTCTGCACAATAAGTATGACGGATATGTTACGGTGATGCGATCTTTTTGTGAATAATTTTGACAGTCTTTTATCATCACCCAATTCATCCATTAAATCATCAATAATTAACACGGCGTTAGACAAATTATGTAAATTTTTTGGTAACCCTTCATGAAATTCAACATTGGGCATTTCATGAAATAAAGCTTGATAGGCGCCGTAACACCAAACAATCCTACTGGGAAAGGGTTTAATCAACTTCGTATCCAGTATTCGCTTAACAAATTTTGTCTTACCAACTTTAGTTGGACCGGAAACCATTAGCGAAAACGGATGGTTTAACCAGGAAAATTCCAATGGCTCGTTTATCTCTGGAAATTCCATTGCAAATGAAATATTTTTAAAGGAAATTGGATATTTATACAAGATAAAACTAGAGGGGGAGGGGGAAGGGAGTAGTACATTGTTAAAATTAAAATATGAAATAAAACTGATTAACCTAAAAAACAATCTTTCAACACAGAGACGGAAAAAAAACAACAACATGAAATTACGAATTTTAAACCAAATATTAAACTAATTATTTTTTAAAATCTAAACTGAAATAGTGAAGAATTTATTTTTTCGCGCGATTTCATCATATAAATAGAGCAGTTAGGAAGTAAAATTAATACTATAATGACCATAAGGTAAGGTAGTTACAGAATTTTCACTTACATACCTTTTTTCATCCTTAAACGAAAGAGCCAATTTATTCTGTTGGATCGAAAAGAGATTATGCTTCTTGGAACGAATGATATTCATCGTAACTAACAGGTTTTTACTATTGAACAAACAACGCTGATAATCTCCAAATTCAATTTTTCTCTCTATTACGCTTTTTTTAATGCCTTTCAATCTTTTTACTATATCTTCATCTTCCATCTTATAGGCATACATTTTCGATCGTAGTCCAATGCATTCTGTTATTATTTTACCGGCGCACTCATCTTTCATCTTTCCAAGCACTTTTTTGTTCATGAGTGGCATGGAAAATCTATTATTTTCGGGATAGTCCGAAGTATCATACCATGAAATATTTTTTTTTATGTCATCGTACAAATCTTTTGTTTCAATATCGTATATCAAACTGTCCGTGTCAGTGTATAAAAGTTTTACTTTATCTTTATATGTCTCTTTCATATGATCATAATGGAATTCATACATAAGTATTTTGGAGATATCTAAAATGCACATTCCAATGATTACGGGCTTATTGAATACAATGGATGTTTTGTTCATGTGAACTGCTACCAAATTTTCATCAAAAATAGTACGTTCTTTAAAATTCGGCTTAGAGATAAGCTTTTCCATCTTGCGGGCTGAAGTACATATTCGTATGTCTACACGTTTTCTAATTTGTTCCATCGTCTTGCCAAACACAGCATTGTTCATCAATTTATAAAAATCCTTTTCAAACTTAGATTTTGCTTGAGTGCGGTGCTCAGTATTCAAATCTATGTATGTTTTAAGCCATGTAGATTGCAGAAATCTGAGAACTCTGTGAATTTTAGTAACTTTTAACCCCTGTTTTATGCATTGTTTTAAATTCCTATAGTGAATTATATATTTTTCTTTATTTTCCAACGTTGTCAAAAGTCGTTTTTCTTTACATCCTGGTGGAACTGCATTTTCAGGGGTAAAAGGCAAATCTGCGTGCTTATCATGAAGTTTTTCAGGGTATTCTATATCTACTTCTAAAATAAAACCAAAACAAGAATCGTCGGCAACATTCATTACGTCGATTTTTGTATCGACCCAGCAAAAATCCCTAATAGGCAAGGGCTGAATCATTGCCCATCCATACAAGTTATTGGCATCTAAGTATAACAAATAATTTGATGCCTTATTATCGTCAAACCCTGGCAAATACTTATTGTGCGCCTTTCCATAGCGATTGGAACATTGAGAAATTCCACCTCTTATCCCCTTTTCCACAAAAAGTAACATGTCGTAGTCAGTGAAAAGTTCTAAACTCACTTTCGTCATTTTTAGCATGGCGTCCCATGACAGTCCGGGAGCTGTATAATACCAAGCTGGATCTAAATTGTATGTGTTCATGCATAAATTTCTAAAGTTCTCAAAAATATCAGTGAGTAAGAGCACGTCGCTTTTAACGTACAGTTCCGTATATTCTCCCATATTTTTTATGGTAAAAGAGTTCCAGACATGCAGAGCGTGTGCGTAATCATCATCTGAAATGTCGACATCATTTAACCTGTTATAAAAATCTGCCTTTGGCGGAAGAGAAGTTTCTGCACACTTTTCATGACTGCTCATGAAGTCGTAAGGGAATACTCCTTTACGAAGAAGAAGGTCCACTTTGTCTGGAGCAAAAAACGAAGCCGTGTGTAGAAATCTTTCTTTAGGCAGATTACTGGAGAGAGTATCAATACTAAAAGACATGAAGCGATAAGAGTCTAAAAATCGAAGTTTCATTTTACTACTTAAGGATTTCGTTAAAGAAATGTATTTTTCCTCCGTTTGAGGAATGATTTGAATGTCTTTTTCATCTGCTCCAAGTTCTCTGATAAATAAATGCAGATCATAATTTGTTAAGTTATGGAAGAAAACAGGTAAAAAACGTGGAGTCTTGAACTTCAAATTGCAAGTGTTGCAGGCTGGTCCGCGAAATTTTCCCGAAATGTGGCAATGATCTTTTACCTTGGGATTTTTTTCCGAGAATTTATTGAAGCATAAGTAGCATTTAACAGCAGAATTAAAAAGATTAGATTGTTCTTGAGTTAGTGGGATCATAGTCTTCGGTGTTGTGTAAATTTTTTCGATTTCTTCTGCTTCTGCTTTCAAATTCTGTACAAACACTTTTGCAGCGTCTGACCCACGATACACTACGGGGGGTTTATACATTCCTTCAGTATATGCTATGTAATAGCAAAATGCCATCGGTTCATGACGCTGGTATGCTCCGTTATGAGAAGTAGATGATTCGAGTGAAAGAGATGGAATAGGTTTTGTAATACATTCGAAGTCAGCGTACACAACGAAGGGCACTTTGTAGCTGTTTTGTACATTTTTAAATGAAATCCATTTATTGTGCGGCATCTCAACTCTAACAGGTTCTCTTTCAGAACACAGAACTTTATGCGTTGAAAGTTTGTCTTCAGAGTGAAAGAAAAGCAAGCATCGGCGGCAAATGAAACATCGAGTCTTATGTTTTGTGTATTGCGATCTAGCCAATCTAGATAAATCTTTTATCCACGCATAATGGGATACATCACCCTTTTTTATAAGCAAAAGGTCAACGTGGACTTCCTTTTCTTCTGAGGTAGTCAGAAAGGGATATATTTTAAAATTCTCTTTATAGGCATATATGTTTATGGATATCGAATTGTTCACTTCGAATTGCTTAATGTCTTTTGCAGTGACGGGGAAAGTAATTCCGTCAAAGTTAAGACTGTCGGAATATCGCTCATAATTTGATAAACGATGAGGGTTGCTTTCAGCTGGATATAATGCTGAAAGAACGGCCCATTTGAAGCATTGATCGTCTTTGTTTTTTACATTAATTACAGCTCCCTTGGCTTTGATGGATTCCGGCAGCTCTACAAATGATGATCCCTTCATTGGATTGTACTTATTTAATCTAACTTCTAAATACAAAATTTCTTCTAAACTCCATCCGGAATCCTTTTCTTCAAAGTCTGAAGATTCAGACAAGAGTTTTTCGACACATCCTTCATAAAATTTGTCTAAATCGGTCGAAGCTAACACAACTTCATTTTTCGTTTTGAAAGATTTTACTTCTGATATTAAAGAACATGATTGTGAATATTTACTGTATTTGCAAAATAACTTCAAATTTATTTTGAGTTCACTTGCATCGTTTTCTTGTATAATATCCTTTACTGCTTCACATTTTGATATCAGAAAATCTTTTATTTCTAAATGGCCGTCTTGATTATCAAGCTTAAAATCTTTAGCACGTCCTTCAAAGGCAGCGTTATCCGGATCTGAAATCCTTGATTTTTTTTCTCTAGGCCGGGCGACTTCGCGAGTGGATACTGGAGGCTCTTCTTCCAAACTAGATGCTTTTCTCTTTTTTATGACTTTGCAGTTTAAATTAATATGCCGATTTAATGCATCTTTTCTTGAAAATTTAATCTGGCAATTTAAACACTCAAACGAAGTTTCTTTGGTGTGTACAGTCTTCACATGACGGCGTAAATCTGCTGCCCTGGAAAAATTCTTATCACATATGTCGCATTTTGTACTATTTATATGCCCTTCACCTCTCATATCGGCTGACATGCAAGATATAAATGATAGTTCAGGTGTCGGAACTGGCGAATCTGGGGCATCAAAATCATTTGAAGAATTATGTTTTTCTGAATCCAAAGATGTTGTTGCTATTCCATTGAAATTTGTTTCTGGAATATCATTATAATTTTCTACTTGTAGAATATCCATAGGGATGTCTGGATCAAACAGCTGTTCGGCAGTAAATTCACAAAATTTATTTGCGATATTTGAAGCTGATGGAAGTTCATCTAAGAAATTAAGGCTTGATTGGCCGAGATTCCTCAAAGTTAGAGATAACTGTGTAGAACTGTTATTTATTGGGCTCAAATTGGGTGAAGAAATCGTTGAGTGTTCATTATAATTTTCTACTTCTAAAATATCCACAGGGATGTCTGGATCAAACAGCTGTTCGGCAGTAAATTCACAAAATTTATTTGAAATATTTGAAGCTGATGGAAGTTCATCTAAGAAATTAAGGCTTGATTGGCCGAGATTCCTCAAAGTTAGAGATAACTGTGTAGAACTGTTATTTATTGGGCTCAAAATGGGTGAAGAAATCGTTGAGTGTTCATTATAATTTTCTACTTCTAAAATATCCATAGGGATGTCTGAATTGAACAATTGTTCGTCAGTAAATTCACAAAATAGATTTGTAATATTTGGAGCTGATGGAAGTTCATCTAAAAACATTAACTCACTATCACTTAAATTTTCCATATTAGAAATTAACAGTATTAAAGTAATAGCAACGAAATGAGAAATAAAAAGAAGCAGTACACAAGGTTAATCACACTAAATGATAGTCTAAACAAGTTTAAAGTCTGTTTAAACATTCACATGTGCACGTGTCTTATCTATTCTTCAAAAGATTTCTATACACTGAACAGGGAAAGCGTAATCCGTTCCGAGAAAATTTCATTTCTTAGGTGACGTATTTGTCGTTTCATTCATAGTACAGGTGATGAACAATAGGCGCGTTAGTGTTCTTGTTCAAATAAGTTTCTGTAAACAGCATATGTCACTTAAAAGAAACATAATGCTACTTTAAAAAGGTGAGTTTAAAGGGTTCTTTGTGGTTAATATTTAAAAAATATTTCTTCCCCTAACTTAACAATACATAGAAAAGATGAAGGGGTTCCAGTAAACAAAGGTAAAAAGTGGTCAATAGAGTTTATCTCTTCAGTTTGGCTTGAACAAAGGGGAATGACACAGCATGATTGGCATGAACGCAGAGTGAAAGATTTCACATTATGCTTTCTAATAAACTAATCCGTATCACCTTTCACACTTGCCATTGTAATATATATTTTTTCAGAAAACATATTTCAACAAGAGAATTAGCATTAAACTATGCACTTTGTGCAATGCAAGAAATATCATGAAGAGTAAATAGGATAATACCTTTATTCTTCCCCCCATTTTGACACTTGATTCTTTTGCAGGAAAAGTCTCATTCTTCCCTTCAAAATTTATCTTAATCTCTTTCTTTAGTGCAAGCATGGGATGAACTGTTCTTAATTCTTTTCAAACCTTCAGATCTCTGTATGACTTAGACCAGCACAAATTGTTTTCATCAGAGTTACTTATAGCGAAATTAAAAAAAAAAAAATAATAATAATATATATATTAAAAGTTTAGAGATGCATTTTTTAAACTAAATAACGGCTAGATGCTACACACACGCGAATTAACTTTGCAACTGCCGAATGCCTATGTTGCCAAAACCCGTTTCTAAATATATTCCCTTCCGATCACCGTTAAACTATTGCATATTATTAATTTAAATAAACCATTAGATATTTTTCTATCTCCGAAAATAATTTCATTTAAGAGCAGTATTCGTACAGTTCAACTCAACTCATTTCAATACCTGAACCCCGCCCCCTTTTACCCGTTTACGAAAAAAATTAAGTCTGGATTCCGAAACTAAAGTGTTGCCATTACATTCAAACGAAACTCGGTGTTGCCATTTCTTAAAATAAAATCCATACAGCATCCTACAACTCAACATTCAGCATCCTACAACTCAACTCAACTCGATGACGTGATAACCACGCCCCTTCCGGTCACGCCCACTTCCGGTCACGTGGCGCCACTGCGCCACTGTTTTGGTTTCCCCATTTTCTACCTACTGATGTCTGCAAGGGTCCAAGGCACGTAAAATGAAGGCAATTTTTCGAACGGGCCGTGTTAGCAAAATGAAGATAATTTTTGTTAATAGTCCGGACCGGACTGATTAAAAAATTAAGTAGGCAACCCGGCTCAATATAACAAATTTCAATAACTCTGACTATGCCAATAAAATAGGAGCAATTTTCAATGGACATGACTGGGGTGAGAATAAGTATAAATGTACTGCACGAGCGGATGGTAGTTTGACAACATCATTACAGAAATCTAATACGTCCATCTCAGGGATCGGCATGGGACAGTTAGATTGTGTCTGAGCACGAGCTGGATATTTTCCGCAGATTCAGGCCGTGCCGACATCAAGCGCTTGCATTTCCCTACATACTCGGGGGTTAGGGGTGCTGGTCATGCCGGGTAGAGCCGTATCTGGGCTTAATTATTCACAGGACGCGTGGGAATTATTTTGTAAAAATAATAATAGCGGTAATGAATTTCAGTTAACGGAATCTATAAAAACATACTATTATATATTACAGAGACATGTTTAAAACGATTTCCTTTTTTTACTATATGACTTCAAAACTTATGATATTTAAACCGCCTTTTTTCTTTTATTCTAAAGTGCATTAAGTTTTTCGATGAGTCTTCATTTGAATATAATAGTCTAAGAGTAAGTAATCATTAATGTTGCTATTCTGTATTCCAATATTTTGTGAACATATCGTAATTCGAAATATACGGTGAAAGCTTCCATAAATATGAATGCAGTGTTCTTTAAAAGAATCGTAATTATACATTATAATAATCGGAATTTATTTTGTAGAAATTGAATCGGGCCGGATTTCATTGATCTTTACATGGGCCGGGCCGTGAACTGCAAAAAGATCAAGAATGTTAAATATTACATTTTGGGGGAAAAAATCTCTGTCTCATATTATCCTTATCTCATGGACTGAATATGAAACAGCTATAGGACTAAAATGAGGCGCCATTATTTCTGAGCATTAAGGACATGGCGTAGCCTTTCTCAAACTGGCTCCAGGAATGGCATTGTAGTTAGCACTTACCCTGATACCATCCCGTTTCACACGAAGCTAAGGGACTTTGTTGAAATTTCCGCTAAAAATATCTCCTTTATTCTTGAAATCGTGAGAGAAAATCCGTGTTTGGGATAAAAAGAGACAGCCTGTATTTTTGACTCAATAAGTGCTTTGTAACCTGTTGTTTTCATGTGTATTATTACTCTGAAACTTGGAATTCAAAATACTCTGTATAGAGAGAATCCCTTATCGTAGACCCATAGCTAATTCTTAAACTGTGAGTTTTAGGAGCACAGTTCCAGTTGCAAAAATATTTCAAATGTTGTTCATCCCATGCAACGCTATTGGTGTCAGAATAGCCCTTTATGTAACACTTTTCATCCTAGTTGAGGAGTGTTTATGAATTGGTTCCGTGTGCTCCAATTCTTGTAAATACACCCCATGAAAATTTTATATGTTACGGATGCGGGGTACGATTATTTAACGATTATTTAAAAAAATCATTACAGTTATAGTATTATGCTTATGCGTCATTGCATTAAAAGCGATTAACATCAAAAGTTGATATTTATAGTTTAAAAGACATTAGCGTGTAGCATACTCCAACCGTGTTTTAATGTTACTAAAACCCGACCGTGTTAAATTAAGTCAAATCGAATTAATCTTTTTTATTAATGTATTGTTATTACTTTTATACAACTACAGGACATTGCATTAAACGAGGATATCATTAAAAATTGTTATTAAGGCTTCAAAATTGTTAAGAAAGAATTGAAGTTTCTTTATTTTTTCATTGCGCATCGTTATCTTCGCAATATTTTGCATTGCATTGTTCTAAAAAACAAAATTAAAGCTCTTTCCTAATGAATGAGTAACATTGCCATCTACTATGTTTAAAAAATGCAAATGAGAATTTCATTCCGGCCGCTTATAAATCGTGCTCTGGGAATGTATTTTGATGGGACTATAGCATCGATTTGAAGACCGGGTTCTAAATGCTGAAAAAAAAACTCCAACTAATAATTTACTGGACTTACTCTTTATTTAAAAGCATCGTTAGGTGGTTCAATTAAAAAAACAATGGGAGAGAGAGACCCCCATAGATACATAGGGCGCCGAAGCGCCTGTTCTTTTTAGATAACTTTACATGTTGAAAGCTGAAACAGAAGTGTGGTTTTTGCAAGAAGTCAAGAAATCTTGGCGTTGCACAGAATCGCCAATTTACAACTTTTGGTGACTGCGCGAAAATGAACAAAGGGTCTTGGCGATAAACATTACCGCAAAAATGTGGTGATACAATCGGACGGGGGAGGCTGAGATTGCAAGCAAGCGCTTCTAATACGATGAGAAATGCGTCAGAAAAGCGAAACTTGTTTATACAACTGATCTTACAAAGAAGACCGCTGCCTGAGAAAAAATGTGAAAATGACAGGCATCTGGCTTTTAGCTCGACCACAAAGCACGATAAATACATGCTTCCCATAAGATCTGTTCATTTTTCTTTTAAATTGTTAATACATATGCAACGTTCACGTATTAGTAGAGATAAAAATTCTTATCAATGTGGCGCGCAAAAATCCAATGGAATTAAATGCAGACCTTGATACTAGCAGATGTGCCATTTAATTCTTATTTATTTCTTTGCACTGGGAGCAGTAGCAGACAGATACGGAAAAGAAAAAAAAAGGAATGAATCTTTGCGGCTAGAAATAAAGATGTTTTTAGAAAGAAAACCTTTTAATAAAAGCAGGATGGTTTTGAGAAATGAATTAAGAGTGCCATAATCAGATGACCCTGATTATGAAAGATCATCCTTTTTAAAAAGCTCTAATGGGTGGATTTTAATGGAACTTACACTATTAGTTAGATAATGTTTCAAATGTGGTTTTAGTACGTTTCATATCGTTCGTTACTAAATTGTACTGTAAATTATCAACTACATAAGTTGGCCCATAACCGCCCAAATTCTGTCTGACACATTAGAGAATATAATAGCACAATGGCGCTCGTATAGCTTTCAACCATGCGGAAGGACATTCCAAGTAAAGATACGTATTGCTTTAAATTACAATGTCAACCGTGTTCACCTATATATTTCGCTTAATTTAAGGTTCATTTGGATAAACTGACCAGCATAGCAGCACCAGTGGACGAGAGGTCCTGTTCTCAAAGCTGGTAGCTGGGAGGTGCTGTGTTCGAACCCAATCGCGCCCGTCGGTCTAATCGTTCAGCGTCATCCGTGGTTTTCTTCGAAACTTGCGTAAATACTGGTTAGGTACCCTTAGAAAGACTCCCCCGGAAGTCACCCCCCCATTTGGGACCATATCCCTAGTGTAGATCATCGGTTATCATAAACAACACCGACCAGCATAGCGGGCGTAGACTGCTAGCTGTTGATAAAAATGGTAATTTGTCAATGAACGATGAGGCTATTTGTCTTCTATTGAAAGTCTTATTTTTTTAAACTATGAAATAATTAATTATATGTTGTTCAACGCACACAATCCAGTCACATGTCTGAAAACAAAGACTCAATAGAATAGTGTAGTGGTAAAATGAATCTCCGTTTCTTTTACATTCTGTGTACCTGACGCAGGTGCAAAAATCCTGATTTGTAGGGTTTTAACTTTTCACTATTCTATTTTCAAATAGTCATTTTCGCTTCATTTAATCGAAATTTTTCGTCATTTAAATTAGGCAAAAATTACTTTTCGAAAATAGTGGTACGAATCTTGAAAACATAAGTCACTGGAAAATCTCTTGTCCAGTGGATTCAATGCGTTGAAGCTGTTCTTAAGTTCCCTGCTTAACAATGCAAAATTTTTTGACACATTTGCTGACACTTTTTTAAACGTAAAGGCATAAAATTGAAGCGATTTGGAATAGAAATGAGTTTTCCATTTTTTAATAAGTAAATTACTTATTGAATTTTATACAATTTTGGGTCATGGGACAACTTCTTTTCCTCCTTTCTCTCGTTAGAAATTTGGAAAATTGGTGTTCAAAACGCCATCTTCGGAAAGATCTTTTGCGTTTACCAAAAAATTGAAAACGTCTTTCGATGACATAGCTTCTGAGTAATAACCTCTGCCAATTTCATACGTTTCAGAGCAATAATGAATTAAAGAATATGTCAGAAAGCAGCCCCTTTGGATTTGAGAAAAGTCCTAACCTAATTCGCTGCCCACGGAAGAGGCGCGAGCAAATTTTTGAAGCTTAGGAAAGCAGTAATTTCAGAAATATTGAAACCTCCTAAAAAAAGATTATGAATTTGAACGAGGACACTAGATGGCAGCACTATTTAAGACCTATTTATTTACTTGCAGGAATGACAATTGAAGCGATTTGTAATCGAGCAGTTGTTTTTTATTTTTTTATTTTCACATTTTCAGATAAATGAATTACATTTTGAGTTATAATCGATCATCGTTTCAAGTCGATAGTTTTTTTACTTTCCTTCGATATTGTGTTATGAGATTTCAGAAATAAGCTGGCGAATGGGTAAAAAAAGAATAGCATGAGCACCCCAGTAAATCTATCAAGAAATCTATAATGGCTTTTTTTACGTGTTAACCGCACGAATAATCACATCGCTTCGGGCTTATTTGCGCTGCGCTAATCACGCAGCTATTGTTAATCACTAGTAATTTACTGCTAATACGAATTAAATAAATGATGAAAAAGATTGCATATTTAAGCAATATATATATCCAGTTAAACACTATATTAAGAGGTGCATCATATGACTAATTTACGTCCCACTAGCGCATTGTAATGGTTAAACTTTTATTGAAGTTTTCCATTAGTTTTTAAAATACGTGAAAGTCCACAGAGCACTACAAGCATTATATCGAAATTGTAAAACTAGATGGCTTAAGAGGATGACTTAAGGGGACCAGGTAAGCGAAATTTGGGAAAAAAATCGGTTTTTACTTTTGTATATCATTAAAATAGTTTAAACTTTTACCTTTCCAACGATTTGTCACACATGTTTATATGTAAAAAAGGAAGTGCTAGAATTATTCTTCTTTCTAAGAGTACTTCACAGCTTAATGGCCATTTAAATCTTTAATTGACTTTTTCTCAAAACTTAGATTTTTCGTGTTTGTATTCCTTTTTTTTCGATATCTATTAAACTTAAGAACTCAGATTTTTTTTTAATACTTATGTTATATTAGGTTGAGCAAAAAGTTCTGAGAAATTTTTAATCTAATAGTTACCAGAATTTATATCGTATATATGAGTACTAGTGGTATATCTACAATAGGATTCCGGAATCCGATTATGGCCTCTTTCGATCAATGCAACACTTTCTCAAGGGCCGTTGATTTGAATCCTGTAATGAAGTTGAAGAAGCATGTGAAGAGTTTTTTGATTCGAAGGAGCCGCCATGGTACTTCCAGCAAACCCGGAATCTGGCAGAACGATGGCATAAAGTCGTGGACTATGATGGTCTCTGCTTTGATAATTGTCTTTGTTGCTTTTGTTGTTAATTTGCGCATAACAACGCAACTTTCACAAATTTCCCAGAACTTTTTGCTCAACCTAGTATTGTATACTTTAACACAGGGATTTAATGATTTGTTGAAAATTATTTATTTTAGGCAGTCAAATCTTATCAAAAAGGCTAATTTAAAAATAACTTTCAATAAATAATTAATCACTAGCGCAACGAAGTGGGGGGGGGGGGTTAAAACCCCTCCCAGAGCTAAAATAATTAGTATGATAGCCGCTTATATGAATCACTAGTTGAGCAAATTAGCCGATTTAATGAATCAAAACCAAAGTTAATATTAAAACTTTTTGGCTTATTCGGAATCCGGGGCTTTGTTGAATAAAATTCTACTTAGGGTTGATTCTGTTCCGAATTTTCTGAAAATTTAAAAAAATCGGCCATCAATCCGAAAATTCAGACATGAAAATCATCGCGAATTTTGACAAATGGTCGCCGAAAAAAGATAAATTTTGTCAATCGGTTTCAGAAAAATCGTGAATTTCGTCAAAGGATAGCGGGAAAAACGCAAATTTTGTCAAAGAATCGCATAAAAAACGCAAATTTCGTCTAAGAATCGTACAAAAGCAAATTTCGTCAAAGAAACGCGAAAAAATGCAAATTTTGTCCAAGAATCGCAAAAAAAGCACGAATTTCGTCAAAATATCCCAAAAAACCCCATAAATTTCGTCAAAAAAACGCGAAAACCCCCGCAAATTTCGTCAAAAGATCGCGAAAAACCCACAAATATCGTCGAAAGATCGAGAAAAGCACCGCAAATTTCATCAAGGGATCACGAAAAAATGCATAGTTAGTACCGGGAATGGAATCCACCCCCCCTTCCCCACCCTATGCTTTTCAGACTTTTCCCCACTTTTCAGAAAATTTGCTGTGAATTTCAGAATTTTTTTAAAAACTCAGAATCACCCCTGTTCAATTCAACAAAAGTGATTCAAGTAAACAGCGAATATTGTATTTTAAACTGTGAAAATGCACATTACATGCATCAGTTTTGTGAAAACTGGTCATTTGTTTGGGAAAAAGGCAGCTTTCGAGACGTCTAAAAGAGTGGTCATTTCCTGCCGCACAGAAACTTTGAGTTTGAGTATTATACACTAGACAATAGTTTTTTAAATGCATTTCTGTCTATTCGAAACGATAATGGAGCATCTGGAATTTAAATTCCAGAGAATAACGTAAAAGACATGCTTTCTAGATTTCTCAAAGTTTCAAACGCCCTTTATCTCTAAGACCAAGTTATGTGAATAAAAACAGTGAAAAAATAAGAAATACAAAAACAGTATCATAAAGATATTAACATAAAAGTTGTTTTTAATTTTGATTTTACAGATTATTGCAAGCAGTGTGTCTTTTGAACCATTTGTTTTAGGGTTACATAAATTGAAAGATTGTAGTTTATTAGTAGGTAATGTAACTTGAAATTTTCGGCAGGAGGTCTTGCTCTCGGGGAGATACTGTAGGAAAGAATCACTGATTGCATTTGAATTGACGTATAGATACATGACTGTGATCAGGATTTTCAATAGACAGACATTAAATGTGAAACCTTTTCTTATAATTAATAAAAATTACTATCTATATCTTACACACAAACTTAATCCATTTATCCAGCGAAAAAAATAAGTTATTAGCAAAACTCGCGGTTTTGTTTAATAATTGAAATATGCCTGAATAGTGGTATTTGTGAGCCTATTTTTAGTACAGGAAATTATACTGCTGTAATTCAAAAGTTACTAACTAAGCCACAGTTTGACTAAACTTCATTATTACAGAACATTAGGCGAAAATGTGACTTAATTTAATGAGAAGAATTAAAACTAATTCTAAATAGATGATAATTTAAAATGGAATTGGAAGTTTTTACGCTCATTTCAGTTTTCATTTGAAGTTTTGAATTTTTTAGAAACCATTCTTAGCAAACATTTACATCTTAAAAGTAACCATCATGATATATTCCAAGTTTCAAGTCTAATGGTTTACTGCCCCCAACATAAAATATATCTGATGTTGGAACAGGAAGTGTCACTATCAATTTGCCAACATTATTTTTGAAATGAGTTTTGTATTTCCTCAGATCCCATAAAAATCGTAATTTATTAAATTTTTAGAATGCTTTTGCTCATTTTAGCCTTTTAGATGTTGAATATTTTAGAAACAGAGCATTTACATCTTATAAATATCTACCGTGACAAATTTTAACTTTCTATCTTTAGCAAGTCCATAGAAATCAAAATTCAGGTATTTTTTCGCTCATTTCACTCTTTTAAATTTCGATTTTCTTAAAAACTATTCTTACAGAGCATTTACATCTTATAAGTAACTACCATGCCAAATTTATAGTTTCTAGTCCCTTCAGTATCACAAAAATCGCAATATTATAGCATTTTTTGCTCCTGCAACCCCTTGGTGGCAGTGGCACCGACATAAAATATAGCCTATATTCCAGCTGGGACTGTTACCATCCATTTGCAATCATTACGTTTGAAATTGGTTTGGTATTTCCTGAGATTTCATAGAAATCGTAATTTAGAATATTTTTAGAACGCTTTTTGCTCGTTTCACCCTTTTAAAATTCGAATTTTAGAAACTGGCCGTAAAGATCATTTACATTTTATTCGTACTTACCACGCCAAATTTCAAGTTTCTATCTTTAACAATTCCATAGAAATCGTAATTTAGAAAGTTTTCAGAACTGTTTTCGCGCATTTTTAACCCTTTTAAATTTCGATTTTTTTACAAACAGTTCTTAGAGAGCATTTACATCTTATAAATAACTACCATGACAAATTTCAAGTTTTTACGTCCTTCAGTAACACAAATATCGCATTTTTGGAACGTGATTTGCTCCTGCACCCACTTGGGGGGTAGTGCCACCGGCATAAAATATCGCTTAGGTCGAAACAATGACAGTCACCATCAGTTTGCCGCCATTACTTTTGGAATGGGTTCGATAGTTCCAGAAATTACTCCCTGCAAACAAACAAACAAACAAACGTTGCTTCTTTATAATATTAGTACAGTAGACTCCCTCAAATCCGCTATCCTAAAATCCACAAACGCCTGAAATCCGCACATCGTCGCAGATGTAAACAATGGAACTTTCAGTTCAGATGTAGGGGCAAAATTACAGAATTTATTTAGTTTTATATCATTGTGTTTGTATTTTAATAAATTAATTCTCTATAATATGAGTGAGCTCATGGTTTTTCATGAAAAAAATACAATTTATTTCTGAAAAAAAAAAAAAAAAAAAAAGATATTGCTGATATCTTTGGTAAGCACAATCTTTTTACCAAATCTTTTTATGTATTAATCAAGATTTTTTGGTTATTAAAACTGGCTAAACCTGAAATAAAACTTCTTTACTTTATGATTTTGATGTGAATGAATAGGGTACCATTATGAGGCAAGTTTCCTTAAATAATTCAAGGAAAATGTATTTTATCTTTATTATGCAGATTTAATTATACATTATTAATTATTTACCTGAACTTTACTTTTAATAATTTAATCATTTTAAAAATTATCTTACTTCTTACCATTTTAGTTTATTACTTTACTTAATTATTTTAATATTTTACTATATTGCAAGGATTCTTTGTAATTTTGATTGCATTATTACATCCAAATTACTGTTTAAAAAGTGTAAACAAAGCAATGACCTGAAATCTGCAAAATTCTAAAATCCGCATAACCTCTGGTCCCAAGCTGTGCGGATTTGAGGGAGTCTACTGTATAGAGAAGACTTCAAGCGAAACCCAGATATTTTTTCAGATCTGTAACGATAATGAAGCTATTTTAACGAAATTTTCAATAAATTTACATTGCCTTCCCTTTATGCGAAATTCGATGTTCTTTTAAAGTGCTGGTACTGCACAGCAATTCAGTCAACTGTACCGTGCTTAATATCTTAACTACATTCTAAAATGTAGAATACCTAATTCAGCACTGTTTGGACGTGGATAATTATAAATTCCACCAATTCTCGCGATATTATTACATTGACACAAAGCAAGGTAAGTCTATTGAAAATTTTGCTGAAATTGCTTTATTATTAACCCTTTCAGGGACAAAGCATTTTCATTCCTATGTTGAAAAAAATGAATGACAATTTTTGGCTGGAAAATTGGATTGCAGTCACCAGATATTTTCCGATGATTTTCGATACAAAAAATGTTTGTTGTACTGTATTATTCTATCTTTTAAAATTTGTCTATGATTTTTTTAAACACTTATAAATCGAACATAGTTTTGTGTTATTTCATTGATGCATTTTAAGTTTTGTAACTCTAATAGTGTAAACGCTGTTTTAATTAATCATAACCAGCGTATTAGCTGATTCTAATAACCCAGAGAAAAAGCGTTATGATTTCATTCATTATATATACTGATTCGATTAGCCAGTAATTCAATTAACCTGTGACCACCGTTATCAACAACTCAACCCCCCCCCCCCCCCTAGAGCCGAATTCTGGCTACGCCACTGAATTAATAATTAATTTTCAGTTTCACTTAGAAAGAAAATGGTATGTTAAAGTACGTAAAACATGTTATTCTAACTACTCTAAAAAATCTAGAACTCTATCTTTCATCATATCTGAGAAAAAGGTACATAAAGTTGGTGGATTTAACATGGCGGAGATAGGGCTTTCCCGGCCCCCTTAAAGCAGCTATTAATTTCGCATTCCCTATGAAAATAATATACATTTCTACTCAAAGAGATAGGTACACAACAAGCAGGTAGCCGGAGCGCCCTTGTACCCACCTGTCTATTTTATTGGACTCGGTTGTTTAAACACACAAGGGCGGCTATGACATGTTTCAAGGGCACCGGCGCAGACCAAAAGTATAATGGAAAACATCCTATTATGTGAATCACCGTAATTATACGGTGATCAGTTGAATCAGTTTCGGTGATCTAATTGAATCACTTATTTTATTTATTTAATTTTTTTTTTTAGAATTATAAGACTATAAAATTAATTGTTATTCAGCTGAATCAGAAAAATCTCTTTTAATTAAATCAGATTCGTCTTTACAAACACGGATAATTTAAAAGGTGGTTGATAAACTTTGATCGAACTTTGCCATCTAATAAAGGGTAATCTGAAATTCCGCTTGACAATTCAAATGTCTCCTATACATTTTCAAACAAAAAATTAAAATTTCAACTAATTTCAACAAGGCGTTAAAAAATGAAGAAATATGTTCCCCTATAAATGTGTTTTGAAGCCTTTGTAATGAAGCCAGGATATTTTACCCTGAAAAAATATTTATATTTAGTTGTAAAGATTTTCTTTTCGCTGTTTTAGGTAGATTTCGTATGAAATACTACCTATTGGGATCGTTCCTATGTTGGAATTTCTGAAAAATGTTTGCAGATCTGCACCGATCATGACCCCTAGAACCCAAAACCACCCTCAGTAAGAAACTTTATCTATCTATCTATCTATATATATATATATATATCACTTTCTTCTGGACACGATAACTTTCGTAATTCTGCGCCAATCTCTTCCAAACTGATACATAAAATCAATAGGCATAAAATCTCGGACAAGTTTGTTAATGGGCAAAATCGGACCAAGGGGAGGGAAATAGGGAGGGGTTTTGGGAAAACAGAACCCCCCCCCCATAACTTCTTAATTTTTGTACATATCAAATCAGTTTAAAGTTTTTATTACTTCTAAAAATAGGGTCAAAAATTATGTATCACAGATTTTTGATAAAGTTAAAAATGGGCTCAAGGGACGCAAAAAATAGGGTTTTTGGGAGAAAAAAATTCATAACTTCGTCAATTCTCAAGATATCAAATCCAATTAATTTTATTATAAATCTCCTTAACATTATCTAAAACTTTTATATTCACAAGTTTTTGATAGGACCAATTCGTACCGCAAAAAAAATTAAAAACGAAAACAAAAAGGGGGTTTGAAGAAGAAAAAAATTCATAACTTCGTCAATTCAAAAGATATAAAATCCCCATGAATTTATCATATATCTTCTTAATATTGTCTACAACATCTATATAGACAAGTTTTATATAGGACCAATTCTTACAGCAAAAACAAATTAAAAATACATACCGGTTGAAGAAAAAAATCATCTTAGTAAGGGTGTATTCATATCCAAACTGCTTATTTTCTGACTCATTTTACAATTCATTTTTGCTCTCAAAGGCTTCCAATTGGTACGTTTTCCTACTCAGAAACTATATAATGTACCGTAATGGTCGATTTTCTGATAGAGGCAGAATATATTTTTAAAAATGCTGTTAAAAAGGGCATTTTGAACCGAATTTACCGAAGCGGATTATGTTGGAAAAATCATTGTATTAAGGATGCACTCAAATCCAAACTGCTTATTTTCTGACTCGTTTTTAAATTTATTTTTGCTCTCAAACGCATTTAATTGGTAGATTCCCTTATTCAGAAACTATATAATGTACCGTAATAATCGTTTTTGATAGAGGCAGAATATATTTCAAAAAATGATGTCAAAGTGGGCATTTTGAACGGAATTTCCCGAAGCGATTGTGTTAGAAACGAAAAATATTGTCCTTCTGAGAAAACAATTGTTTATATATCAAGTTTTAATTAATTGAACAAAAAATAAAAACACAGGTCGCTTATAAATGTCTTCAAAAATCACGTCAGCAAGTTTCATATTTCTTTATTATTAAAAATAAATCTGAAATTATGCCAGAAAATTTCGAGTTGTTGAGCATGGAAAATTATTTTTTAGAATACCGCCCTAACATGATTCTGATAAAACCAGCTATTATATAAAAATGAAATACAAACTCGCCAAGAGTGGCCAGATAAAATTGTTAAAGTGGATTTATCTGTAATCATGATTTAGTTTTTGTTTGTGAAATTATTATATTTGACTTCGAAATCTGCCTCTGCCTGTAGGCTGGGCCGGCAGGGATTTTTTTTTCTTATCGTCGCGTTTTGAAAATTTTCGGTTATAAATACAGTGAAACCTCCTATCGGACACCTCTACTTAGCGGACACTTTTTTTCAATTCTTAACACATATATGTATCTTAGATTATTCTAACACTGCAAGGTTTTACTAGTTGAAATGAAGTAACTGGCTGTCATGATAATAGTAGTGGATCACGCCTAGCAGTAATAGATAAGTTGTCAGAACAGGTAAAGTCGATCCTATCGACTTGTATTACGAGAATACTGGAAATCCTATCGTGTTAAATGTTACGACATTGACGTTATATGATGATTCGAAAATGAAGATAACTTCGAAACGATAGTAATTGAATAATCAATTTCAAAGTCGTGCATTAGGATAAGCTAAAAAGAACGTTTCTGTAGTGGATCAACATGGTCGTTCAAAAGTTGTTGCAGTCAACGAGTGAAAGCCATGGAACGCATTTATCCAGTGTAGTTTCTCCAGAATGATTGAGATAAAACGTAAAGTCAATTCAGGATTTTATTTTAACATCTTTAGGTGACACAGTTTCCACCAAGATATTCAGCCATCGCTTCGTCGTAGTAATTTAGGAGGTAAGCAAAGTTAGAGATAATAGAATACATAGGACGGTGAGCAGGGGGTGGTATGACAAAAGGAAAAACGACCAAAATTTGCGGAAACACAGCGAGCATCGGCTTTTTGTGGGTCTAGCGTAGTAATACAAATATGACGTAGGTCGCGCCCTCAACCAATTAATAATTAAGAATAGCACGCCATGGAAAGAGTACTGACAGAGCGAGTGGATGAATTTGAAGGTGAAAAGGACAATCCCGGAATATGCGCGGGAAAATGAAATTCTCGGAACGGAAAATACGATCGTTGCTAAAAGAACATTCTAGAAGAAAAAGATCAGAAATGGAACATTTAATTTAAGGATACTAAAAGCGTAATATTTAAGTGAATTAGACAAGTGAGACATTAAATTAAAGGGAATTTAACAGAATTAACGATAGAGATTATTTAAGAATAAGGATTTAGTGAATATAAACTAGTAATTTAGAATAAGATAAGGAAATCTCGGAATTAGATCTAATAATGTAACATGTATGTTTTTAAACTCTGAAAAAAGGACACTTCCGAATACCATACAAATTCCGTGCTCCCAAGGTGTCGACTATTTAATCATAAAAATGTGAGTCGAAGCCGGGCGTGTTTGTGTTCTGAGCGTAATTTTCACAGGTTTTATTTTTTAAAACTACTTTTAGCCCTCTAAATTCTTCAAGATTTTTGTAGGTGATGTAAATTTAGTGTACCAAGAACATGTAAAAATAATGTGTTAAAATACATAAGTTTAATTACTTTTAGCGTAGAAAAAAAGTATCTACGATCTGAAATCGTGAATTTTTTTTTTTTTTTTTTTGAAAAGACACTTTTATCATTTCATTCGTATTTTTAAAAACAAATGGCACCGTTGATATATTTTTTCAATGGTTAATAATTATATTTTTTC
Organism: Maratus speciosus; assembly: GCA_963932465.1. Lineage (NCBI taxonomy): Eukaryota > Metazoa > Arthropoda > Arachnida > Araneae > Salticidae > Maratus > Maratus speciosus. The sequence goes on from OZ010793.1 coordinate 37,028,607, forward strand.
AAACTGATTACGGCGTCTTAATCGTACAAGTACGAATTTTAAGACTATGTCTTCCGTTTTTGCTATGTGCACTTCAAAAAAGGCCGACATAAAAATTCGCTAGGTTATTCTCTGGTTTTGGGCTCTGTAAAGGGGATTTTGGACGCCCCGTTTTTGTCAGCAATCAATTTCTTAATTGGGTGTTTAATTAATATCTCAGCTAATTATCAAAAAATAAAAATCTGAACCTCAGCAACTTCATAAGATGAAACGCAATATTGCACCTTGATTCAAATCCTGTGTAAAAACAATCGAGTATGTAACGACGCCCTATAGTATAATATCCCCAATAAATGGTTAAATAGCCTGAAAATAAATCCCGAAATCTTGATCAAAGTGACGTAGTAAAGTTTATGGTACGGCAGTTAAATATTCTTCTACGCGAATTTAATCTGAAACACTTCTACTTCGATTGTCCAGCTGAGCAATTAAAATGAAAGTGACGTATGAGAACAAAGTTATGTAAAATAAAATAAATGGAACTGCGTGTTAATATATATTTTCTCTACTTAAATTCAATCCGAGGGACTGCTACTTCTACTTTCAGTTCTAATAATTATTGCCTCTCTCATTTCAAAAACGAAGTGACGTATAAATAAACGGCAATTATTAAAATATTCTCTGATGAAGGGCTTGGGAAAGCCCGAAAGTACTATGAAGTTTTAAATAAAATGTATTTTTAACTTGAAATATCACTTCTATTATTTTAGTCGCCTTTGAAGTAAACCAGTGATTTTTTTAAAGTTCATATTGTATATTTTATGTCTGATCCTCAGGTTTATTAGGACCTGGGTTGGACTTACCTTCTTCCAAATTTCAGCCCCTTGCGCGCGGTAGATTTTTCTAGCCATCACACAAACATCTTTCTATTATTAGTATTGTTAAATAATAATCCCCCAAACTGTGTATTAATGTCAGGAACTTGTGAATACTCAGCTTGGAATGCATACAGTACTATCAGAGTTCACCCAAGATTTAAACTAGTCAGTGACAATCCCAAAACTTTCTTCTATTTCATACATGTTAATACTTCCTGAAAAATGCAGCACATGAGCACCACTTGTTAGATGATTTACACCAAAATCTAATTATCAACAACTTTGACAACGTCTAACTGAATCTGAAGATTGATGAAAATCCGTGCATTACATTTTTTGATAGAGCTATTGCAGAAATTGTACAAAAAATTTGCATAGCAGCTCCACCCGTTTGGCGATTTACACTAAAAACTAATTAGGACCAATTTATACCAGAAAGTAACTGAATCTGAAGCCTGATGAAAATTCATGCATTACTTCTTGAGATATAGCTATTGCGGAAATCGTGAAAAATGCAGCACAGCAGCGCCACCTGTTCGGCGATTTACATCAAAAATTAAACAACACTAACTTTTAACAGGGACTAATTGAATCTGAAGTTTGATGAAAATTCGTGCATTTTTCTTGAGTTAGAGCTATTGCGATAATCATGAATAATGCAGCAAAGCAGCGCCACCTGTTGGGAGGTTTTCACCAGATTGTAATCATCATCTAACTATATCGTGGACTAAGTGAATCAGAAGTTTTATGAAAATAATCCGTGCAGTAGTTCCTGAGATATAGCTATTGCAGAAATCGTGAAAATACCGCATAGCAGTGCCACCTGTTGGGCGATTTTCATCAAAAACTAATCAGGACCAGTTTATGTCCAGGTCTTACTGAATCTAAAGTTTTGTGAAATTCTGTGCATTAGTTCTTGAGATAGAGTGCCCACAAAATGTTTATCACATACGGACTCACAGTGTGACAGTATACTCACAGACAGACATTTTCTAAAAACCATCAAATCGTGTTCAGGACATTATAAAACGTATAAATCCGTCGAAAACCGGAAGTCGAAAATTTTCACGAATCCAATATCCCTTTCTTCTTGTAAAGATAGAATAAAGTAAAAAGAAAGGGTGGCTGTTGATGGAAAAAGAGCACTTTTTAGATTTTTAATGATACTTCTTACTATTAAGGACATTCTTTCGATTTTTAAAGGTTTTTTTATTATTTAAAAGCCAAACTCTCTTTTCAAGACACCATGAGTCAATTTTTACTATTAAAGTATATTTTTTAATACAAATGGCAGAGAGGGCATATTATTTATTATTGGCAAGAAGGGCGTTATTTTTTTGGATGGTAGGAGACAAGATGGATACTAGATTCACTGGACAATAGTGGTTCTGTTACAGAACTGAAATTAGTTGATTCTAGATCACTTCTTGCGCTGATTCTAAAGCTGGATCCAATTCCGTTTTTTCTATAGGTGGTCCAGTTTTTTGGGGAAATTTGCATATTTAAGTTTATACAAATATAAGCTTTCTTTTGTTATTTTGTGCACATTTTAGATACAATAAACGTCAGATTGAATTACCTTTTCTAGATAATTACTGTTGGTCTATTTACGATGTTTTTAAATCTATGAAAGAAGTAAGAAAATTGGTATTTCCTAGCTAAGTAGAAAAGTATGAACTTAAGTTCCAGTGATACCAAAAATACAGTGCGTCCCAAAAGTTTATAGACAATGGGTTTTTTTAATTTTCCAATTCAAAAATAGGTGTAACAATTTCAAAACAATTTATCATGAATGATAGCAAAAAAATAATAATACTATACACAAAAAATATTACACAATCATAGATTTTGTGAAAAAAAAATTTAAATTTAAATTTGACTGTCCCAAAAGATTATAGACATTTTATTTTTTTCCCCTTTAACGTTCTAATTTTTAAGCCGTTTGTTCTAATCACTTCAAAAACTCGACCAGGCATACTCAAAACAAGAGTTGGAAGAAGTTCTGACTTTAAAGAAAACCAACTTCGTTCAAATAGCAGCTTTAGATCTTGAACCGTTGCAAATTGACGCATTTTAGCACATACGTCTATAGCTAATCTTTCCCAGAGGTTCTTTATTGGGTTCATGTCAAGACTAAGGGCTGGCCAGTCCATAGCAGTTACTTGATTTCGTCTAAAACACTGCATTGTAAAGTTGGACAGGAGAATGGAGCAATGGTATTGCTGGTACATCCATTTGTCCCCTCGCTAGCAACTTTCCAAATGGAAGTAACTGTACTTCAAGCCTTTTCTGGTAATCTTCGGAACATTGATGACATTTAAAAAAAGAAATATGGGTTGTTCCATTATAAGAAAATGCTGCCCACACCATCAGTAAACCCTCTCCTTGTTGTATACTAAAAAAAGTTCGTGGTTCCTTGCAAATATCGTGCCGGTAATATGTTCAATCATCGGATCCATCTAAATCGAATTTCTTTTCATCACTGAGAAGAACACTCAACCATTCTTCTGGCCAATTCCTGTGATTTCGGGTCCACTGAGCACGAGTGTCTTTATTCCGTTTTGTAAACTTTGGCGAATGACGCATTTTGCGAAAATAATGAAATGTAACTGCCAGCAGCCGTCAATGGACCGTGGATATTGGTACTGAAACGTTTACTTCCATAGAAACTGACCGTGCACACAGGTTCTGGGTTGAAGTTAATGTCAAAATTTCTCTGTCTTATCATTTAGTTGTTTTCTTTGGTCGTCTAGAACGGGATTTTATTTCAGATTGTCACCTTTTGACAGAATTCGGTAAATACCAATCCTGCTGCGTCCAGTTTTTCTTGAAATGTACACAACTTTCCATTCATGAGCCTTTAAACAATAGATTTCGATAATTTCTATTTTGGAAAACTGCACTTTGCGAGGTACCTTTGCAATCAGTCGGAAAATTAAAGACAGATTCGATTTTATCTCAGAAAACTATTGCGCCACAAGTACATAACCTTGGAATATGTATATTTTGGATATCAGTACTGAAATCAGCTTTTAACACCGGTTGTCTATATATTTTTGGGACAGCATTTTTTTGTTTTTAATTGTTTATGTTAAACATATGACTGATAAAAGTTGTTTGAGTATTTTATTATTTTTATTTCATCATTACATATTTTCATAATTTATTTCGTCTTTTTTACTCGTTTAGTTAGCTCTTAAATAAAAAAAATGATTGTCTATAAACTTTTGGGACGCACTGTAGTTATTGCAGCTACAAAGCATTTTTTTACGCAATTTTATTAGCGACTCGGTAGCTACTGTTTTCAATCGACGCAAAAATAGTGATATATTTATGCAGTATGATTACGAAGAGATATGAACAGCTTTGATCAGTCTCCTATTGTGCGTTAATAACAAAACAAAAATACCGATATCTTTATCCAAATTCTAAAACAGAAAAAATTATTTTAAAGTCAAAGTAAAGAATATGACAGAAAATACCATCAAATTTGGTGTAATATATCAATTTTTGGGGCGTGATAGTCAGAAAATTGTTCAGTGCATTGTTATATGTACATTAAAAGACATGAACGAGTACGTCGCTAAAGATAAGCTGAAGTACCACTAACAATAGATACGTACGTTTTCTAATTTCGTTTTGAGCATGTATACCTTCGCTTATAAATGTAACTGAATTTCAAACTTTAATTTTTCGAAAACAGTAGAAAATGTACAGTTAGTTAAAAAAAGAACAAGTGAGTAAATGTGATTGAAGATAGCACAGAGGTTATTCCCTGGCGCTTTATCCTTTAATTAATAAATCCAAATCAATAATTTATAGTTATTAAATCCTTACATAGATGGCAGAACTATTAAATTTAATTTTAAAATGATTATAAAACATGTTTTTATTTAACCAAATTTAAAATATTCAAGTCAAATTATTTAAATAAAATTCAAAATTCCGAATTCTTTTTAATTCCGAAATTTCAAAAAATGAGCGGAGGTTTAAATAAAGTTTAAAATTTCTAAAAATAAAATGAAAAATAGTTAAACGAAATTTAAAATGCTGAAATTTCTCTAGAATTTAGTAGATGTTCAATCAAAATTTAAAATTTCAAATATTTTTTCAGAACAAAATAAATTGTTTAAACGAAATTTAAAATTCCGAAATTTTAAAAATTTAGCAAAGCTCGGAAAAAAAATCAAATTTTTTAACTTCTCAAAAATTTTTTTTTTCTTTGAAGAAAAAAAATAATTGATTAAATATTTTACAACAGCTTTTGACCTTAAAATGAAAAAAAAAAATCTGTAAAGTTCAATCAAATCTATTCCGAGGAAGTAATTTCGGACACTTACGGCGAGTTTTGAACTGGAAACTTCTTGATTACAGGGAAGCGCGTAACCACGTAGCTACCTAACTTGCATGGAAAGGACTGATTACTGACTGAGATTAAGATTCTGTTTTATTTAAAATCGAAATCGCAGAAATGATAGTTGGTTGGTTGATTTTTGACGGCCGATTATCTACTTTAGGGATATAGGCCCGAGGGGGCAGTGCCCTTCGTGGGGGGTCTTTCTAAGGGAACCTAATCCGTATTTACGCATGGAATTCCATGGCTCGAAAAAAACCACGAAAACTCCGAACGATTAGGCCGACGGGCGCGATTGGGTTCGAACCCAGCACCTCCCGCCTACCAGATTCGAGAGCAGAACCTCTCAGCCACTGGTGGGGCCCAGAAATGATAGCATGTCAGTACACTGCACGATATTTTCTATTTTTATGAAAAAAAATTATTTGAAATCTATATATCGGTCTAATAATGGGAAAAATAGTATACAAAAAAAAAAAAATCAACTAAAATTTGATAAATAATGGTGCTTGGCAATTTCAAAAAATTATTTGAAATCTAAATAGCGGTCAAATAATGAGAAAAATAGTAAAAAAAAGTTAAATTTAAAATTTTCAGCTAAAATTTGATATTTTATGGTGTGTGACATATGTACACAATTAGGGTTTTAAAATATTGTATTGCTATGTTTTGCAACTAAATTAGCTTAAAGTAATTAATTTTATCTGCTTAATACTATGCAACTTTTTTTTTATATTGATATTTTTAAATATTCAGTAAAAATAATGAAAGTAAATCTTACCTTAATAGCTTGATCAATTTTTTTTTCCGAAGGACAAATTCTATTTTTTTGTCAAATGAAGTCATCTGACAAGGACAAAATAAGTGTTATGCGATCCTTTGGACTGTTCTTGATCAGAGACAGAGATCATATTGGCGAAATTCATGGCACATAAAGAGAATTACACTGTTTTTAGGTATGTGACAGATATGGCACACGGTGCAGCGAAGGATTAAATTAATTAATTTAATTAAAAAATATATCATACTTTTTCAAAATTTTATAATTTTTTGTGTGATCGGAGGTATTCAGCTATAAGTATACAAAATTTCAAGTGTCTAACTTAAACAGCTTCTGAGAACAGACAGAAGAGTGAAACGAATAGGGTTTCGTAAGATGAGCGAAACGCTAAAAAGGTAGACCTTATACATTTTTATCGGCAAATTGTCGAAGAAGGAAATTAAAAAAGGCATTCAGTTGAGAATTATGCCTTATTTAAATTTATATTTAAGAATTTAGTTTACGGGGCCATATCCATATTTAAATAGTAACAAACTTTAAAATTTTGAATATGAAAATTCAATTTGACACCAGAATACTAAACCGGAATCTCCAACTAATCTAACTATAAATGTATTGGAAGTTCCTATTATTAATTCTATAGACGTTAATAGTTCTACGTTTTTTGGAGAGTAATTACGAGTCATATGAACTATAATATTAAAAATTAATTTAACGTTAACGGGGTTTAAACTTCAAATCGTTATAACACCTAAATGGCTTACCATATAAGGCTTCACGTTTGATAAGCGAAATTACGTTTACTCTAGAACAGAAACATGAAAAACAAATTCTGTGTTAGTTATGAATTTTTTAAAATTTATTACTATTTTAGTAAGGAGAACGTTCTTAATGTATATTTAGATAAGAAATAGTTTCGAATCAAATGGCTATTTTCGTTTTTCTCAGCGACAATGTGGCAATATATTTGATGGCTATACAAGATGGGATATTCCTTTATTTATTTATTTTTGACTCAGTATACATTCACTCACCGAAAATTACTAATAATTTGTCGATTTTGAATATAGCAGGAGAGATGTTAAACATTTTAGGGTAGGTATTTGAGGCACCATGAAAATTTGAAACACTTCTTTTGCAATTTCTGAATACAAAATCTAATATCTGAAAAAGTTAAGTTAGTCTGAAGGATCGAGGCACTTAGCCGACCCATGAATTTTTAAATTTCCAAAACTTTCGTTGCAAAAAAATATCTTTGAGGCATTTTGAAATTTTAATACCTTCAAATTTAGTATTTAATGAAATAAAAAATATAAAATCCAGACACTTTAGTCGGCCCAAAAACTGTGCCAGACATGCGTCAAGTGCTATTTCATAACTACCGAAAATAGGTATTCGAGGCACGCTGAGATTGAGACAGAATAATATTTATGCTTGGAAAAATATTTTGAAAATGACAGACACTTTTGTTGGAACTTTCTACTTGCTAGAAAATAGGGAATGTTAAACGTGAGTACCGGTAAAGCTGAACTTGCAGTGCCACGCTGAAGATCCATTCACTGACTTACGATACAAACAAAGCGTAAACCGCGTTTCAGTGCCTCGCGAAAGCTATCTTAAGATGAATTTCAACTGGAAGCGTGCGCAATCACAACAAATCTACATGGGATAGGCTCTGGCAAGATTACGTGATTCATAACAAGCGTGCAAATGCTAGGAAAATTTTGGAGTAGTTAAAAAATTCTTATTCGTATTGAAACATATGCAGCTTTAAAAGTGCTATTTTGTTTGTATATTAAAATATTTTTCTTTTTACATAATACGGGTTACTTATATACATTAATCATGGAAAGAAAAAAAAAAAAAAAAAAAAAAAAAAAAAAAAAAAAAAAGTGTTTGCACAAAAACCGATGGAAAAATCACTGCTTTTAGTGAAAAAACTCTACAAAAATGCCGTGAAGTGTTGAAAATTCGGCAAAAACATGGGTTAAAATATAAAGACATTATTTTACCATCCAATGCTAATTTGAAAGAGGGTTATCATAGATATTGCTATAAAAATTTCATCGCGTTAATCATAGGCGTAACTGGAGGGCAGCCGGGTCCACCCCAGGAAGTTCCAGTGCCCACCCCAGAATTTCGAATTCTAGTGATAATACTATGCTTGCGTTATAGTCAAAATTTTAATTTCCAAATATTTGAAAGGTTACACAAACAAATGTATTATTGTGGGAATTTCGCAAGCAACACTTGAATCAGACTGAGTGGCCCCGACTCCGTGTTTTCCGCTTCGAGATTAAAAGGTAACGAAGCAAGCTGCGTGAAGTGGAAATGTAGAAAAAGTAAATAGAACGAAAAAAGTTCGACGACGAGGGTTTTGTAGAAGAATCAGAATAATTTCGACGCTACAAAATGGAAGATTTAAACGACGTATGGAAATGCTAGAAATATTCAACGACGTTAATAAAAGAAGCCTAAGTTGCTGCTTTAAAGCTAAATATAGATTGTAAAAGAGTGTTTTTAACTGTATTTTTGTTTTGGCTTCGTCTCAATAAATGTCAGTGATCGTCATAGAAGTGCGTTGTGATTTATGAATAGAGTCTCATCCCATAAAGTGGTGTTCAGAAGTGACAGTTAACCCACCAATATTATTAATTAGAATTATTCATCATACAGATTCAAGCCGGACATTAGTCTAACGGTGAGTTCATTATTATTATTTTATTATGAAGTTAGCTGAGATATCCGAACTGGAACTTGCATTTAACAACGAACGAACAAATAAAATTAAATTACTACATAAATTCCTATTTGATGCTGACGGTGATCGATCTAATAGAAAGAGAATACGTGATTTTACGGGTTTCGGTTTTCAAACCGACTGCACCGAGTTCAAAAATAAAATAACTAAAGCTCAAACTGATTTTTCATTAAATGATCTGATTACAGTGTGCAATCTACTTTGTATTGATAATGAAGGATCTTTAAACGATCTCGCAACCCGATTAGTTACATACCTTTCAGACTTGAGCTTACTACAAACTAATATTATACAAAATGAAAGTGACACTGACTCGGAAACCGAATTGCCTTCAAATAATATGGTTTCAAGTAACAATACTGAATTATCAAATTTTGACAAACAGAAGCAATTTCCAGTTCAAAGTTTTGTGCCATCGTCTATTAATTTCACTAATATTGAAAGTGTCGTACCTGCTTTTGACGGAAGTTCTTTTAGTGATATAAATGTCTGGCTCAATACTTTTGACGATGTCACTAATATGTTTAACTTATCTGACTTTCATAAATTCATATTTTGTAAAAGAACCTTACGAGGAAAAGCCCAGTTATTAGTACAGACAGAATTTCATATCAATTCATATGACAAACTTAAACAACTCTTAATTTCAAAATTCAGTACCACTTATAATTCTGCCGAGTTACATGATATATTAAATAAACGAAAATTGCAAGAAAATGAATCGATAGAAGAATATTTTCTTATCATGAAACAAATATGCTCGCGTGGTAACATCGAGGATTCCGCATTAATACAATATATCATAAACGGTATACCCGACCCTGTTTTCAGAAAATCAATGTTATATGGATGCCAATCCATTGTAGAATTCAAGCAAAAGCTCAAAATTTATGATAAAATTCGACAAGACTTTGAGAACAGTAACTTTCGTAAAGTCAAACCTGAAATGCCAGCGAAAGACAAATCCTTTTGACCAAAATCTGATATTTTTTGCTTTAATTGTGGTTTGTCAAATCATAAAAGTAGCCAATGCAGACATAAAGATAAAGGCCCTCGTTGTTTTAATTGCTCGAATTTTGGCCATAAATCGGCTCAATGTGATCAACCAAGGAGGCCTACAGTTAAGTCAGAACCCTCCGATGTTTCCACAGTTATGTCGAACACTTTCATGACCAAACAAGTCATTATTTCGTCTGTAAATGTTACATCATTGGTAGACACAGGTAGTGAAAGAAGTTTGCTAAAGGAAAATATTTATCGCAAACTCCCTACAATCTCGAACCTTGAACATTCAACTATCGCATTAACTGGATTAGGAAATACTATAATCAAACCCCTGGGGTTTTTTTTCTACGGACATTATGATAGATGATTTTAATTATACAACTAATGTTTATGTAGTCCCAGATTATTCCATATCTTTTGATCTTATTATTGGTACAGATGTTATTCAACAGAGTATTTTAACAATTTCTGGAAATAATATTTCGATGCAAAAAATCGAGAAAAATGACGATACGTCCAAAATATTTTTGATTAATATTGCTCATGTGTTAGACGATCTTAATCTTGATTTATTTCATATTACCGATGAAACAATACGTTCAAAAATTTCAGAACTTATTCAAAATTATTCTACTAGAAAAATAAAGACAACTGATGTTAAATTATCAATTCATCTGGAAAACGAAGAACCTGTCACTTGTCCTCCCAGACGCTTGGCGCAAATAGAGAAAACTTCGTCGAAAAACAAATTTCTGAGTGGCTCGAAAAAGGAATTATTCGTAAAAGCACTAGTAATTTTTCATCACCTATTGTCCTAGTAAAAAAGAAAGATGGCTCATATAGATTGTGTGTTGACTATAGGAAGTTAAATTCTAAAACACATAAACAACGTTTTCCCCTCCCAGTAATTGATGACATTATTGATCAGTTGCATTCTGCAAAAGTATTTGCTACTCTTGACCTTAAAAATGCATTTTTTTCATGTCGAAGTAGAAGAAAATAGGAGAAAATATACTTCTTTCGTAACACATTCTGGTCAATTTGAATTCTTATATATGAATTATGGACTTAGCGATGCACCCTTAGTGTTTCAAAGATATATTTATAACGTTTTTCGAGACCTCATTAATGAAAAAGTACTTATTGTCTATATGGATGACTTCATAATACCAGCTGAAAACGAAGTCGAAGGACTCCAGAAATTACAACGCGTCCTTACAACTGCTTCCGAATATAGTTTAGAGTTGAATCTCAAAAAATGCCACTTTTTACAGCAAGAAATTGATTTTTTGAGTTACCACATTAAAAATGGTCAACTGCATCCATCTCCCTTAAAAACTAAAGCTGTCCTTAATTTTCCAGAACCAAAAAGTATAAAAGATGTAAATTCATTCGTCGGACTAACTTCATATTTTCGTAAATTCATTCAAGATTACTCTTTAATAGCTAAGCCTTTAACAGATCTCCTTAGAGAGGACACTAAATTTCACTTTGGTGACCAGCAACGAAATGCATTTAATCAGCTGAAACAGATCCTTTCTTCAGGTCATGTTTTAAGCATTTATAACCCTAGTAACGAAACAGAAGTTCACTGTGATGCATCTATTGACGGTTATGGAGTAGCCCTCCTTCAAAAGTCTTCTATTGACAATCAATTTCACCCTGTCTACTTTATGAGCAAAAAAAAACCACAGATGCCGAACGTAAATATTCGAGTTATGAATTAGAAGTTTTAGCTGTCATAGAAGCCCTTAAAAAATTTCGCGTTTACATTCTAGGTATTCCTTTCAAGATAGTCACAGATTGCAGCGCATTCGCCCTTACTATGAATCAAAATGATCTTTGCACCAAGATTGCTCGATGGGCTTTAATGTTAGCTGACTATAACTATACAATCGAACACAGACAAGGTACACGCAAGCGCCATGTCGACGCTTTAAGTAGAAATCCAATATGTATGATCATTCAAGATAATTTTACTTCCAAAATCATACAATCACAGAACACTGACGAACATATACAGGCCATCAAAGAAATTTTGAAAACAAAGCCATATGACAACTATTTCCTTAAAAAAAACGTTCTCTATAAAACTCATAAAGGTATCGATCTGATAGTTGTGCCGGATGAAATGCAGCTTTATGTCATTAAACACGTTCATGACAGAGGACATTTTGGCCGTAAACGCTGTGAAGAACTCCTTAACGAAGAATTTCTCATCCCTAATATGTCAAATAAAATTGATAAAATTATAGCAAATTGTGTAACATGCCTTTTGTATAATCGCAAACGGGGAAAACAAGAAGGTGAATTAACCTAAAGAAGAGACTCCTCTCCAAACCTACCACATTGATCATTTAGGCCCTCTTGAAACAACTAACAAAAATTACAAGCATATTTTGTCTTTAATAGATGCATTTACTAAATTCGTCTGGTTGTATCCCTGTAAAACCACTTCTGCTACTGAAGTTATATCAAAACTACGACAAAAAAGTTATTCTTTTGGCAATCCTTCCACCATCATTAGCGATAAAGGTCCTGCATTCACAAGCAAAAAATTTGCTGATTATTGTCAAGATGAAAATATAAAGCACGAGACAGTTACAACTGGTCTTCCCCGTGCCAATGGTCAAGTGGAGCGACTTAATTCCACCATAATGTCTGTAATCTCTAAAATGTCTAAAGACGAACCGACCAAATGGTTTAAACATGTTCCTAAAGTTCAACAAGTCATTAATTCAACTAACCAGCGAAGCATTATGAAAACACCGCTTGAAATATTATTTGGTACAAAAATGAAGCAGAAAGAAGATGTACAAATTATTGACGTCTTAAACAGTGCAGTCGAAGAACAATTCATGAAAGACTGAGAAGAGCTCCGTAAAGAAGCCAAGAAGAATATTCTAGAAATACAACAAGAAAATCGCAAGCACTATAATTTACGACGTAAGAAACCCCGGAAGTACAAGCTTGGTGACCTTGTAGCAATTAAGAGAACCCAGCAAGGACCATGTTTAAAGTTGAAATCTAAATTCTTAGGTCCGTATAAAGTAATCAAAGTGAAGTCTAACGACACCTACGACGTAGCAAAAATCTCATTACACTGAAGGACCGATAAATACTAGCTCCTGTGCTGAATACATGAAATCTTGGCCTGACAAAAACTGAAACTTAAAACATTTTTTTTAAATCTTTTCCTTCTGTGTGTTATGAATATTTTATAAGTCAATACTTTTAAGGAAATTTTCATATGATGTTACGCCACTTCAACTAGACTGCTGATCTTTATGACATGCAGATTAATTTTTTTTCTTCTTTTCCCCTAAGAACAGTTACTGTTTTTTGTTTTTGTTTCTTTTTCAGATTCTATTTTAGCACATGTCGCTGCGGCAGCTCCAGGTGCCAGGACGGCCGCCTGTGGGAATTTCGCAAGCAACACTTGAATCAGACTGAGTGGCCCCAACTCCGTACTTTCCGCTTCGAAATTAAAAGGTAACGAAGCAAGCTGCGTGAAGTGGAAGTGTAGAAAAAGTACGTAGAACGAAAAAGTTCGACGACGCGGATTTTGTAGAAGAATCAGAATAATTTCGACGCTACAAAATGGAAGATTTAAACGACGTATGGAAATGCTAGAAATATTCAACGACGTTAATAAAAGAAGCCTAAGTTGCTGCTTTAAAGCTAAATATAGATTGAAAAGAGTGTTTTAACTGTATTTTTGTTTTGTCTTCGTCTCAATAAATGTCAGTGATCGTCTTAGAAGTGCGTTGTGATTTATGAATAGAGTCTCATCCCATACCATATTTTACCATCCAATGCTAATCTGAAAGAGGGTTATCATAGATATTGCTATAAAAAATTCATCGCGTTAATCATAGGCGTAAGTAGAGGGAGGACGGGTGGGCCGGGACCACCCCAGGTAGTTCCAGTGCCCACCCCAGAGTTTCAAATTCTAGTGATAATACTATGCTTGCGTTATAGTCAAAATTTTAATTTCCAAATATTTGAAGGGTTACACAAACAAATGTATTATTATATATTTCTGATTTGAAAACTAATGTAATAAAAGTTGTGTATGTGAATGTGTGTGTGAGGGGAGGGGGATGTCAAAGGAGCAACAGTTATGTGGTCCAGAACCCAGCAAATCTGAGCGATAGTTTTCTTTTCTGCAGGGCCGGCCCAAGATCATTTTGGCGCCTGTGTGAGCATTCGCTTGTGCGCCCCCCCCCCCCTCTCTATTAAAAATATTTGGCTTTTTGGTTTTTCTTCTCATTTTTTTTAATATTCTTAAAATATTCGTGCATAAACTTATATGCAAGTTGTTCTAAATTATTTAAAATATTATTTAAAAAGGGTAAAATATAGATAAGTATCTATATTCAATCCTGTCTTTGAGATCTTAATTTTATATTAAATATCAACCAAATATGTAACATTATTATCCAAAAATGAAACAATGTCATGGTATAGGACAAAAATAACAATAATGAATTTATTGAAAGAAGAAACTTTATTAGAATAGTTATGTTTATTATTTGAAATACTCCTACAGTTAACCGAATAGTACTAAATTACCAATTATGTAAGATGAAAACTATCCAATTATGTAACGTCTTGTTATTTAGTTTACAGGAAGCATAAATGAAATTTATATTTGAAAAGTTGTGAGTTTTAAAATCTTTAAAAAAAATCGATTTGTTTTTCATACTTAAAACAAAACAAGACAAAACAAATTATATAATTCTAGATCAGGCAAAACAAGCCGCATAAGAATATTCAAATCGCTAACGAATCAATCTGAAATTAAAAACACGAAAGAAAAATTATGCGTTAAGCATAGATTATGAAACACTTGCCAACACTTCCTGAATGCTTTAACAAAACTTCGTTATTTAGGGAAATAAGGTAAATAAGATAACTAAGTAAACATTTAAGAAAACGCATAAAGCGTTTAAAAACTGATTTCAGCAGTTTCCGCTCATAGCCAAATATGTATTCCGATTCTTTTAAACAGCCCTGTATTTGATCTGTAGGTTGATATATATACTATATAATAGGAAGACCTAGTTTGGCAAGAAAACGCATAGGTTGAAATTTCTCTTTCAGCAAGTTATACTAATAAATGGAAACATACTTGAATACATTTGTACCGCTCTGTATTTTACCTAGTACCTTTATTACAAGCCACTATTTAGCTAAAATTTAATTCAAACTAAAACACTCTTAAAACTATTGAAATCACATTTCCAGAAATTATCATCCATAGACGGATATGTATCAAATTCTTTGTGTGGCCTTGTATAACAATTTATCTATATTCTACAAACATTTCTTTGTAAACTAAATACAATTCAGCGTAAAAATGCATAACTCATTTAAAAACCACATTTAAGCAATTTGCGCTCATACCCAGTATCCCTTACGAATTCATTTGTGTAGCCCTGTATATCAATTATAACATTTATTTCACATAATATAGTATGCATAATATAGTATGCATAAATATAGTGAAGCATAAAAGCGCATGTCACAATTAAAACTGCATTTCATTTCCAGCAATCATCGGTAATGTACAGCACTTTGGTTACGATACAGTATCTGAAATTTTTGTGTGTCCCTGTAAATGCTATGCACTTCGTGTTATACATGAAATAATTTATAGTAAAACTCAGCGATATATATCAATTTCATTATACATGAAATAGTTTAAAATAATTAAAACACGCAACAAACAACTTCCCTCCCCCATATCATTATGTAACGTAATTCTTTTGTATGGCCCTGTAAATGAATAATAACTATTCTTAGCACGTATATCCTACAGAATGCATATTTTAGAGCACTTCATAAATGCATATCAATTTTATTATGTTTGAAAGCGTATAACATCATTAAAAATCATTTGAAACAATTTTTTCCCGTTGGTCCGTAATAAAACGGAATACTTTTGACTGTCCTTGTAAATGAACTAAACATGCTGAAATAGGGATTGTGTTATGATAAACGTCAATAACATCCAAAAATTTCGGGGCAATCCGAGTATATTTACGAGAGTTAGAGCGCGGACAGACGACCAGACAAACCGAAGTCATAAACACTTTTCAACTTTGTTGGAAAGTGTTAATGAGTACTTTAAGAGAGACTCCAATTAATAACTGAGGGTGCACTTTCCACAAAACTATGGTTTTTTTTCTATGTAAATAACAAGAATAATAATGATAGCTTCGTTGGCAAATAGATCATTTCTGTTTCATAGTTGCGTATAAAGTGATTATAACCACATTCTCAACTACGTTTTTGTCAATTAAATGGCGGAAATTTAATTTTGGGGGGCTAGAATGTGCTTTTTATAGTTTATCACATGAAGAAAATTTGTTCTAATTGCGGCAAAGAAATGTTACGTCTTTTAAGCAGTAGAAAAATTAAGTAGAAAATTTACTATAATCATCTTACGCATATCTGTGGAAAACAAATTATCTATCTTTCTAAACATTTTTTTTACAATGTGCACAAGCTGTAAAAACCCATGCAAAGTTGAAGTTCAATTTGAATCTGTGTTAAAGTATACATTATTAATTTCAAATTGACCCAGATCTAATCTGAATATTTTTTTCAGTCTCTTTTTATTGATTCACAAATTTTATCAAAAATAAGAAAATCAATCTTTTTAGATTTGAAACTGATCGTGATCTGATCACTGCTCTCAAATGGCGACTTCTGAAAAGGACTCACTTATCATAATAAAAACTTTCGATAAAATTAGTAAACTCACTTAACTCTTGGAAAAATTCTATTAAAAATAAAATCTTACCTTTAAAATAAATAAGAAATGAACACGGACTCTGAAATGCTGTTTATAGCATATGTTCATGGTTAAGTGGCTTCGAAACCCTTAGTGTTTCGTTCTCAAACATGATTTGTATTGTAACCATTGTAATCGACTTCGGAGTTATAAAAAGTTAAATGATTCTCACCCAGGACCAGAGGCAAACCTCAAACCTGGGGTATGGGTGTGGAATGCGCTAACCACTAAGCTACCGGCCATCAATAAAGTATGCGCTTAACGCAGGGAGGTAGACAGTGGATACTGAATATTTTTTTATATCTCAACAGTAATAATTTCGTTTTCTTTCAAACTGATTTTTAGAGGATTGTAAAATACTTTAAAGAAACTTATACTACATTCTCATTTTATTCAAGTTTCTACCATTTTTTTTTTCAATTTGTTAATAAATAAATTTTTCACTTTGAGCCTAAGCCCTCCCGACCCCGAATTTCGAGATAAAAAGCCCGAGACCGTCTCATCTCAATCTCTAATATATATATTTATGAATGTGTGTGTGTCATTTGTTTTAATTCATCTGTTCACTGCCGCATTTACTTATTGTTAAAATTTTTACTTAATACTAATATCTTACGATAAACAGTTTATATTAAGACCATGATCATAAAGAACATTAATTTTTGTTTTAAATGAAGGATGATCTTAGTAAAATTTTCAACTTTTATACAAATTCACCCTTTTAGCCTCTTGCGCCTTCCCCCCCATATTGTCTCCGTGTCTGTGGTTAATTAGCCAAACGCTACCCCACTGTTTAAAATTTAATCAAACTATTAAACATTTACTTCTGAAAATTCAAAAAATTTCGAAAGCTACTGCTGATGCATGTGACCTATTTTTTCGCTCATCTTTTTAGAATTTGTTTAGAATATAAAACTTATAAAGGTATGAAATGTCAGAAAGGTTTAAAAGATTTAACTTTTAAAATTAATACATACCAAACGTACCATTTAAAGTAATTTCTTCGTTTTATCTATTTAATGTCGGTACCAACAAAATATAAAATAGCACTGTCGCGTATATGTATTTGCTCCCCCTCCATTTAATCAGTTTGCGCCTTCTTTCAGGTACATAACCATGTAAAGTACAAAGTGGGTTTGAGCCATCTCTAGAAACATTTAAAGAAACTTTTTCTTTCTTCATTATTTGGATGTAAAAAATATTTTACTAAAGAATGCATTCACACACACACACACAAATAAAAAGGTCTACAGCTCTTATTAACCATCAAAATATGAGATAATTTCAAATTGAAGCCTCCCTAAATATGACACCCCCCCCCCCCATTTAATCCTGTTGAGCCTCCTTTCAGGTATGTAACTATGTAAAGTACAAAATGGGTTTGAACCATCTCTAGAAACATTTAGAGAAACTTTTCTTTTTTCATTATTTGGCTATAATAACATATTTTACAAATTAATTTATTCACACACACACACACAAGTAAAAAAAGGTCTACAATTCTTATTAGTCGTCAAAATATGTGAGATAATTTCGACCCCCCCCCCCCCCATTTAACCTTTTTGAGCCTCTTTTCACGTACGTAACCATGTAAAGTACAAAATGGGTTTGAGCCTTTTCTAGAAACATTTAAAAAAACTTTTTCTTTCATCATTATTTGGATATAATAAAAATATTTTACAAAAGAATGTATTCACACACACTCAAGAAAAAAAAGTCTACAATTCTTAGTAATCTTCAAAATATGTGAGATAATTTCGAGTTAGCCTCCCTAAAATAGGCGCTCCTCCCTCGCCCCCCATTTAATCCTGTTGAGCTTCATTTCAGGTACGTAACCATGTAAAGTACAAAATGGGTTTGAGCCATCTAGAAACATTTAGATAAACTTTTTTTTTTCTTCATTATTTATGAAGATTAAAAAGCCTACATTTCTTATTAATCGTCAAAATATGTGAGATAATTTCGAGTTAAAGCCTCCCTTAATATGGCGCCCCTCCCCCGCCCCCATTTAATTCTGTTGAGCCTCCTTTCAAGGTACGTAACCATGTAAAGTACAAAATGGGTTTGAGCCATCTCTACAAACATTTAGAGAAACTTTTTCTTTCTTCATTATTTGGATACAATAAAATATTTTACAAAAGAATGTATTCAGACATACGCACACAAGAAAAAAAAGGTCTACAATTCTTTTTTATCATCAAAATATGTGATATAAATCGATTTAGAGCCTCCCTAAATTTGGCGCCCCTCAGCTGGGGCAAAATTAATCAGTCCAAAGAAATTGGCACTCATAAGGAAGCGGCAGAGTCATTGCGACAGAGTTGAATAGGTGGTGGTCCTTTCCCATTTTCAAGGAAAGTAATTTGACTTTAGCTTAAAGGGATTTCTACGCGTTTTAAGTTCCTCTGACAAGTTCCTCTGAAGTTCTTTGTTTGCATTTTGCTCAAATAAAGAATACAGAAGTCGCTGTGTGTGAAAATTTAGTGCCTTTAAACACAAAGAAGGCCCTCTGCTCAACAGATGATTCCAGCCTGGTTATAGAGAATTAAAAAAAAAAAAAAACGTAGTATCAAAAAATATCTATCGGTGCTCCGTTCCCTTTCCGCCGGTTGGCGCCCCCTGAGACTAGGCTCCCCGTGCGGTCGTACATTTCGCACACCCCTTGGGCCGGCCCTGCTTTTCTGTCTACAGGTAATGAGGAAAAAATAATTTCTAAAGAGTCCAGTTTCTTTCAACGAGGTCATAAAGGGTCCTCTGCTGTAGTCAGAGCCGGTGAGAAAAAGAGAAGGGGGGGCACAGGAGCCAGAATATAGAATTACATGCAACTTTATCTTTGTACAATAATGACAGGGATTTTTATCTAATTTCTTCAAAACACTCCGGGTTCGGGAAATGACCACAGGAGACAATTCTAAGAAGTGATGATTAACCCCACTTTTTTCGTTAGGGCAAACCAGGATATAGTTGTCAAATTGTTAGCCCATTAATTGTCCAAGAGGATCGATGAGAACACCTATGCAGGGTACTTCCTTTCTTTTGAGGATAGGAAAACCGAATTTTTTGTTATTTTCTGTTTTAAGCGTGTGGTAACTTTCAGTTTCCCTGAATAATTATCAGTTCATAAACAAATTCTGTAGTTTAAAATACGGGAAACTTTTTTTGTGTGTGTTATTGCCACGTGGCTCTTTGTTTCAAGTTTCAGAATGTAATTTTGTGAGTAAATTTTTTCCTGATCAGATCTTTAATATTTTGTATAAAGTGCTTGGTGGAAGATGTTATGTAACAAAAATGAAATTGCCAGAAAATTGAAACGAAAACCTTTTTCTTGTAAATTTAATTTTTGTTTTTTTTTTTTTTTTCTTGGAGCCTATATTTAATAGGTTAATAAATGGCATGTATTAAACTCTCTCAGAAAAACTTATCAACATTTAATTTCCAAGTATAAAAATTATTAATTAATATTTAAATCATTTTATATTAAAATATTAAACATTAATAAATAATGTATCAAATTTTAAAGACTAATTAGAATCTTGATTATTTTAGCATTACCATATGATAGAATATCTCATAACATCTTCATCGTAAAAATAAAAGATATTTTAAGAAAATATAACATAACACCTTCTTCCACGAAACTCTTTAATTAATGTCATTTGTTATTAAAAAAAATTGATAGCAATAAAAATTGGTCAAATTTCACACGGTCATTTTTATTTAAATTTGATTAGAATGTATTTTGTTGTAGTAGTTATCTTTGCGGAAAGAGCAGATGTTTAATGATGAACACAACATATTGAGTTCAATTGTCATAGAATCTTTCATTAGATAATTGAATTTCAATTCTTACACAATACCAATTTAGATACCATTTCAGCCCATGTCTCGGTCCGGGGAAATTCAGGTAATTTTTAAACGATCTAGGAATGACCTGTTTCTTTAGTTTTAATATCTCGTTCAGATTAAAAGAAATTTGCTGCGCCCGGCCTGATTTATTAACTATCTTGGAAGGGGTGAAATTGCTCAATCTATAACGTATTTTCGTTTGCAAATCTTATTGGATTTTAAACTGACTGTTTTGAATATATGAACGTCCTTTAGCTGCATACTTCTAAAAGTAATATTTCTAAATTTTTGTGAACGTTTTTTTTAAAGGGGAGGGGGGGGGGGGGGTATTTGTTTATAATAAAATCATCATAATATGATTTAATGCCCATGTTTACTTGTGTGCGTTTTTCATTCCTATACATTAAAAACTAGGGATGCAACGGATACTCTGTATTCGACCTATTTCGTCATAATACTGAACATTCGGCTAGCCCGAAGATATTGTAACGACATTTTTAACAGACTTATTTTGCTTTCTGTGAAATATGCTGACGTAACTCGAAAAGCTGTAAATTGCCGAAATTCCCACCCAAACAGTAATATATGCTGTGTCACTGACCAAAATGTGGTCACTTCCAATGATTTCTTTATTTTTCATACAAAGCAAAGTTAATATGATGAAAATCTCACTAAAATATCTTTATTATTGTTAAAGTTATGAGCGAAAATTCGGGTTCAGCTTGCAGTGGTTGGTTGGTTGGTTGGTTGTATTTATGTCGGCCAATTATCTGCACTCAGCTTGCAGTGAGTCACCCTATATTTTTTATTTACTGTATTGTATTTTTGATGGAAAAATGAATTGCGATGTAGGTTTACTGTGCAAAAAATGCTTATCTTAACCGCATTATATCGCATAAATGCTTTTTTCAAAATTTTAGGAACACTCTGCATGTACAACTTCTGATAATCATTGCCCACTCTAGTACATTTGAAACTTCATAGATAAATCAAAAGCAGCAATAAAGGATTTTTGGCTGAGTTGCCCCCATTTGAATAGTTTTTTTTCTTAGTTTAGTTCCTTTCTTGCAAATTAACACTATGTGATTGTAAAATTTCCCTTCGAGGTACTTAAAAATCTCTTTTCGACTTTAAAATATTTTTTTCGAAAACAAGAAAGTTTTATTACTTTATTTTAATCCACTTAAGAAGCTATAGAGTTTTTAACGTTTTATTATTTAAACAGGTTTTAAAACTATTCTCTTTTTGAATAATAACTCAAAGCATATATTTTTTGTTGTGTGAAGCATACTTGTGAAAAGCAATGAAGTTCATGGAAGTATTTGTGCTAAATATGATGTGAAATTGCTTTACAAATTTTTTTCAATACCTTTAAACCCTGTAATATTGGAGTATTCTGTCAGTGAAATTTTCTCGTGTTCGGTTTAGACATGTGTCGTATACTTGGTATTCGGCCAAAATCACTAATCGGTGCATACCTTTAAAAACCTTTCGAATGCGATATAAAGAATTTTGACGAATGCAACTTTTTTTTTTCTTTTTTTTTTTCATTTCATAGAAAAAGAAAACAAAACTTTAGCTTATTTATTTTGCGCGAAAATTATTTTATGTAAAAATATTTTCTATGCGAGTTTTAATTAATCAAATTTTCATACTGAATTCTGATAGAGATAATCAAATTTTAAATTAACACACAACTTCAGAAATAGTCATAATTTTATAATTATACGTACAATTAAAATTTAAAGTTGATTAAACAGAATTGTAAAAACATTTTTGATTTGTCTCTTTTGAAATATTTTATGCATTAAT
The DNA here is from genome assembly GCA_963932465.1 of Maratus speciosus. Lineage (NCBI taxonomy): Eukaryota > Metazoa > Arthropoda > Arachnida > Araneae > Salticidae > Maratus > Maratus speciosus. The sequence goes on from OZ010793.1 coordinate 37,050,825, forward strand.
TTTTACTATATGTCCACTTTACTTCAACGATATATCAGCATCGCGATTTAAAAGTTATGTTATTATTAAGTATTTTATACATGTAAACATTTGAGATTTGTTTGCATTAATAGAAATTTTCCAGTGTTGAGTAATCCAATGAATTTTAAATAAAGGGGGAAATGAACTATAGTTCATCGCCAAATTTCAGGCCTGAAATGTTTTATAATAGAGTAGGCTTTGCATCAAAAATATTTTATGGTGATGCAATAAACTTTTGTTAGGCGTAATCATATACCAATTTTTAAGCAATAAGTATTATACGCTTTCCCTTTCACTTAAAATAAACGATTGATGTGAACGCTAAATTAAAAGAGGGCCAATTAGAGGTCAAATTTGAATTTTTCCTGTAACAAACTCAGGCTGATGTACTTTTTTACTGCAACTAAAGGAAACATGTGTTGTCTTTTCAATATTTAAATTCATTTGGTGTTTTTCATTTGATATTTTCGAGGCAGAAAGTAAATGAAAAAAGATCAACATTTTATTTGGATACTTACATTTTCCTTGAGTATGGGCAAAATGCAAGTATTTTCTTTAAATAAATAAACATATAACTAGCTGGGAGGGAAAGGGGTTCCAAATAAAATGTGCTTATGGTTTCAGGAAATTTTAAATATAGCTGAATATTCGAAAAGCAGCAAAATAGTTGTTTTGCCTTTTTTTAATGCCAGTGTGGGAATATTCATGAAAGATTAAAAACAGAATAAAATAAATGCATGCGCCTTTTATTGCGTTTCTTATGATTAATAATATTATTAAAGGGCTCAAATGTTTTTAAATTTGATGCACGAACAGGTTAATTATTTTGCATATTTTCTTTTACAAAATAGCAAAATATACAATAAATATGAGGATAAATTACCGGTACCAGTTTGTTAGCAAAGAACAAGAACTAAATATCTTTTTCACTTTTATAATCTCTTACGGTTGAAATAAAACGATTATTAAGGTAGACAAAATTATAAAAAATATTCTAAGATTGACTAATGGATATTCAGGTATAAATTTTATTAGGTTGCTTCTACTTCCAATACAGAACGTAAAATGCTTCTTATTGCAGCCGTTCGGACAAAAGCATTTACAGAATTTGTTTTTATATTTTGATCGATCATGACTCCTATATACCCATAAAATACCTCCAGTTTAAATGTTGATTTTTACATATATATCTGATTTTTGTCATGGTGTAACATTCGTATTTATGAACCGATGCTGATGAAACGCAGCATGTCGTGTACAAAATATACCAAGATCTCAACCGAGTTCGTTGGTCAGCTTCGTCCGTCAACTTGTTTCAAAATGGCTCAAGAAGCAAAAAATAAAAAAATAAATAAATAAATAAAATGCAAAAAGTGTGCAAAAGAATTTGAAATTCAAATTTTTTTCCCTTTATATATTCCAACTTGATACAACGATTTAGGAGCATTTTTTTGTTGTACCTCTATCTTAAACTAAGTCGGATGTGCCAATCCTAAAACTTTCCTCTATCTCATATTTTTTTTGTTAATGCTTCAAAATTCGCTACCACAGTGCCAAAATCTAATGTCAGTCTATGTCCATCATCATGATTCTAAAGGTATAGGTTCGTTGAATTGTTCACTTTTAAAGAGGAGATAGAAGCATCGCATCTCTCAAACAAATAATTTAATTTCGGTACCTACCCTCTTAGATGTTTGCATACAAAATTCCCAAACCAGAGAGTATAAAAGCAACAACTTCGCGCAGTATGCATCCAAGTCTAATAAGGATCTATTTACGTGAATGTCTAATAGAATAAAAAGTTTGATTAAATTTCGCGCCTTAGTTTTTGAGATAGCTATCGAAGAATTGTGAAAAATGCTGCATAGCAGCGCCACCTGCTTTATGATTTGCACGAAAACCCAATAAGCACCATCTTATATGTTTGATAGAATCCCATGCATTAGTTCTTCCGATATATGACAATTGCTAAAATCATGTACATCCGGGGGAAAATGCAGCATAGAAACGCCACCTGTTGAACGATTTACACTAAAACATAATCTGCAACAACTTATGTCAACGTCTAACTGAATCTGAAGTTTGGTGAAAATCCGTGCATTAGTTCTTGAGATAGAGTTATTGCGAAAATTGTGAAAAATTCAGCATATCAGCGCCACTTTTTAGGTTAATTACTCCAAAAACTAATCAGCACAAATGTATAACAAGATATAACTGAATCTGAAGTTTGAGGAAAATCTGTGCATTAGTTCTTGAGATTGAGCTACTGCGTAAAATGCAGCATAGCAGCGCCACCTCTGGGGAAATTTACACCAAAATCTGACAAACACCAATTTATATCAAGGTATAACTGAATCTAAAGTTTTATCAAATTCCGTGAATTAGTCCTTGAGATAGATTGCCCGCAAAATTTGTGTCAGATGCAATACAGACAGACATTTTTTAAAAACAGTCAAATCATATTCAGAACCTTCTAAAACGTATAAATCCGTCGAAAACCGGAAGTCAATTTTTTTTTTTTTTTTTTTTTACGAATCCAATATTTTCTTGTAAAGATAGAAGAAAGTAAAAAGGCTGAAAAATAAAGTCGGTAAGGTATGCAGCTTTCAGGGAACAAATGCCGTAACACAGAATGGAAATGTTGACCCACGTCTCCCCAATATAAAAACTGTTCTTTCTCCCCTCAAAATGTTCTTTTTTACAATTTTAGAGTTTTGAAACAAATTTAGAATTGTCATTAATAATTTCCAGAAACATTTTCTTTAAACTTCTCGCTTATTTATTCTTGAAATAAATAGATTCAGTTTACTTTGTTTATATAAAATCACAAGGGATCGGAAAACTTTTCAGTTTAGACAGGTTCCAGTCTTTTAGCAGGTATGATTTGATTGTAATGGTATTCCTTCTGTCGTAACTACAAAAAATTTCTCAACGAATTCTGTTTAAAACAGGTTTTACTGTATTCGATTACACAGAATGAAGTATTTCAACATTTTGTTAATAGAAAAGTGGAATTTGGTAAGGTTCAAAACATTCATTTTTTTTAAAAGTCGAATTTTGGAAAATCGGGATGGTTCAGGTACTCTCTTAAAAACCTGAAAAATAAATAAATGTGTTTGGACTCTCGGACATTAAGCAAAGAAAAGTACTGATCTACCGTAAGGAGACCCTGAGAGGGGTTGCTTCTTCAGAAGATACCAACTGGGAGAGGTGTGTTGGAATCTGAGGAGGTTACAGTCTTGGCGCGATTAGCATTCGTTTGATGCTCTCCTTTTTTTCTATTTTCTCTTTTTGACAACGCGAATATATCGAATTTAATAATACTAGGGGATCATATCCGGGTTCTCAGAGTTAGAGTATAGGAGAAAACCTTTTTCTCTAATAAGTCTAATACTTTTTTTACATGTATTATATTTTTAAGTTTGTCCACTAACACCAAAATGCATTTTTATCTGAGGAATGTTATTATGCAATCAAATAAAGTTCCGAAAATTATTTGCTTTTGTATAAAAGCTTTTGTATTAGTCGCATGGCAGGAATTATTAGCCGAAGATTGTGCTACGCACGACAGTCTTTTTGATTCTGATCTTTTCAGTGCTTTAAGTGAGTAGTTCAATTACATGTCTGTTAAATTTGTATTTTATTTATATTAAGAATCTAGCTACTTTCTGACACATTCCTGAATTAGTGTTTATTCGTAAACGCATAACGCTGCCAAATTTTCTTTTTAAGAAGCTATGGAATCAGTGTTTTCGAATTTCTGACAAAATTTTAATGATACTCATATCTTAAGAACTTAATGCACATAATTTCCTCAAATTTCATATTCTGTTGACGTAAGTTTGTTCTGATTAGGCTACGCCAATTTATTATTAAGGGTGTTCTCAAATCCAAAAGGGAAACTTTATGACATAAGTTTTAATTCATTTTTGTTGGAAAATGCATAAAAAAATGCACAGCAGTTGTTGTTGTTCAGAAACTATGTAATCGAGCTGTTTTTTCCGTTTTTTTCAAACGCAATAGATCTTTCAGAAAATAGTCAAAATGGACGTTTTAAACCGAATTTCCACGCAAAAGTAGAATAACACTCACGAAAGGTCGAAAAACGTGTTTGTCACGTGATCGAAATCGCTTATAACTCAATAGGTAATTTATTGATCAAAAAATGGAAAACAGTTCAATTCCAAATCGCTTCCATGGCCAAGCTTTCCAATTTTATATCTTTCCGTTAAAAAAAAAATTTGTAAATGTGTCGAAACGTTTTGCGCTTGTTGAGCAGAGCAGTTAAGAACAGCCGTGCTGTATTAACATGTATGAGATAGAAAAAAGTTTTGGAATTGCACATCAGACTAGTTACTTTGTATTATAGGATTTAATTTTCTACCGAATAAAGCATGGTTTTCCCTAGATCTAAACGACAGTAAAGGTGCCATTTTTTTACTTAGGGGCAAGAAGGGCATATTTTTGGGGGAGGGGAAATGGGGATATTTCTTAAACCAAAATGGCAATTAGGGTGCCTGAAACTGCTTAGGAGAAACTCAGAAAAAAAAATGAATGCCTTCTTAACAATGCAAAAAAATCATAAATTGCGTATATGTTTTATAGAATAAATATGCTATGGATGTAAAATTACAGAAGGAATTATGTGTGTTGGTGTAATTCTTTTTTTCATATTTTATATTTTATCAATATAAAACTCCTGGATGATTTGTCTTATAGCAAATTTATTGAAATCATCAATAATACAGTTCCGAATTTCCGGTCTTTTCCTGGAGTAGACAAAATATTATCATCACTCTACTCCAATTTATTCACTTCACGTTTAATTTTTTTACAGTAGATTCGGACACTCCTGTTGCTTCAGCTGCTCTTTTAGTAGCTTGGGAAATCGGTATTTTTAAAGATTTCGCAGCAGCCTCCGCTTTCAAAAAACTATTCACGTTACTGACTATTTCACGTGCTTGGGAATGCAGTGTTTTCCCTTTCTTATAAGTGGATGTTATTTTAACGATAGGGAATCTGACAGTGGTATACAGTCTCAGATAGCAATGATTAAAAGTTAAATCAGTGGAAAAATATAAAATTAAATGCGCAATAATGAGGAGAGAAGAATATAACCGTCTGGCGATGGCAAGAACACAAAGCATACTGCATTTTTCTCCCCTTGTTTTCGCGCCTAGTATATACAAAAGAAGCCAACAATACTACGGTCACCTGAAAATGAAGTGGACGAGTCCGTTTCTATAGTGACCACGGGGAGGAAGATATTTATCAAGGTCTTTCTCGTTACGGGTAAACAGTAGTCTATTTGGACCTAACATGAAAAGTTGCGACGAGAAGAAAAGTAGTCTATTTGGGTCCAAACAGACTACTTTTATTCTCGTCGCAACGTTTCATCTGGTAAGGCGCTCCCTTTCATGTTTTATAACCTTCGTAGGATGTCATGAGATCAGAAGTTACCAGATGACTTCGTCGAAAAGTTCATTTCCGCCTCTTTATTTTGTTGATGACCACATAACACTTGGAAAAGTAAAGCCTTGAAAGATTTATTACTTTTCGTCGGATAAAGAATATAAAGTTTGGTTTATTTGCTTTATCCGATGAAACCCTAAAAATATTTCAAATGGTCTTTCTTTTTCAAGCGTTTTGTGGCCATCAACAAAAGAAAGAGGCGGAGATGGGCATGCCAACGACATTCACTGGTGGCAGCTGACCTCTAGACATCTGACGAAAGTCATAAAACCTGAAAAGTTCTGTGGTCAAGAAAAGTAATGTATTTGGATCCTAAAAGTCCAAACAGACTTCATCTCTTGACATCGAAGCTTTTATGTGGCCAGGCGGTCCATTTGATGTTTTATGACTTTTTATCGGAAGTCAAGAGGTCAGAGGACACAAGTGAACGTCATTGACATGTCCATCGTTGCCTCTTTCTTTTGTTGATGACCACAGAACACTTGAATAAGAAAAGCCAGTTTATATATCGTCAGTTTTTCGTAGGGTAAACCAAATAAAAGCAAATAAACCGACTTTAAACGCCGCTAAAGAACTTATGAGATTGGAGGCCTGTGCCCAACCCACAAAATAGTTCTAGTTACGCCTATGGCGTTAATGAAGAAAAGCTGTGACGACAACTCTTCAAGAAAATTCAATGTGCCTTCTTCTTCATTAGGTATAGCATAATTTTATTTTTATTCCTTATAATAATATATTCATAAATAGCTTAAAACATTCATAGTGCTTGACTAAAATAAATCTTGTCTATCGGATAGATGAAAAGAATTATTATACCAACTATGGAATATATTTATGTATGCTATATTTATATCTTTTCCTGCATATCTCAATACAAGAGCTGTAGCATCAGCTCATCTATGAATTTATTACCTGCATGAATTTCAGTAGTGTCCTCAATGAATGTAAAGAAACATTTTGCACCAAATGTTTTTTTAACATCATATAATTTTAGAAACTATTAACTAAGAAGGTTTCCATAAGCGCATACTCAGAAAACTTTGGAAACTTTTTTGAAAAATATTCTTTAATAAAAAAAACTTAGACTACTCTTTATACGGAACTAGTTCAAGAATGTTTAACTTAAATAAATATACTTTTATAACAATGATTTTTGTCATATACATTTATATATTAATATAATGAAATTTAACGATCGTTTAATGAAGGTTAGTACAAATTTAAACTGATTAAAATTACTTCAAACTCAAAAGTAAGGTCCGATTCTGAGCACTGTCAATTTGACTTCGATAGTGTTAGTGTCGGAGACAGCATGAGAAAAGTATTGTTGTCATTGAATTTTTTTTCTTTCCAAGATTAATATATATAAGTAACGCGTATTACATAAAAATAAGAAAAAATTAATATACAAACAAAATAGCACTTTTAAAGCTGCACATGTTTCACTACGAATAAGAATTTTTTAACAACTCCAAAATTTTCCGAACAACTGCAAGCTTCCTATGAGTCATGTAGTCTTGCGAGAACCTATACCAGTTAGATTTGGTGTGATTGCGCACGCATCCAGTTGAAATTCATATTAAGATAGCATTCGCGAGGCACTGAAACGCGGTTTACGCTTTGTTTGTATCGTAAGTCAGTGAATGGATCTTCAGCATGGCACTGCAAGTTCAGCTTTACCGGCACTCGCGTTTAACATTCCCTCTTGTCTGGCAAGTAGAAAGTTCCAACAAAAGTGTCTGTCATTTTCAAAATATTTTTTTCCAAGTATAAATATTATTCTGTCTCAATCTCAGCGTGCCTCAAATACCTTTTTTTAGTAGTTATAAAATAGCACTTGACACGTGTCTGGCACAGTTTTTGGACCGACTAAAGTGTCTGGCTTTTATATTTTTTATTTCATTAAATACTAAATTTGAAGGTATTAAAATTTCAAAATGCCTCAAGGATATTTTTTTGCAACGAAAATTTTGGAAATTTCAAAATTCACGGGACGGCTAAGTGCCACAATCTTTCAGCCAGACATTCAATTTTGTATTCAGACATTCCAAAAGATGTGTTACACAAATTTTCACGGTGTCTCAAATACCTACCCTAAAATGTTTAACAGCTCTCGGACTAATATTTTTCAAATGTAATTTTCAAACGCGTCATTTTTTTTTTTATATCTATCAAGATGTGATGTAACAATAAATGATTGTTTGCTTCAATAATGTAATGTAATATGTCTTGTAATTCATTAGTGGAATTTTCCGAAATAAACAATTGCACATCCGCAACAATCACTATTTGTTAGGCGTAAAGTTTTTAATTATTGAAACGAATCCAACAATGCTTATCTTAAAATTAATAATTTAAGTAAAACGTATAACAAAGGCTTATAACAATCGAAGTGTTAACAATAAGAAAAAACTTATTGTCTTTCTCAAAAGATTTTGCTGCTAGTAGCACCTAAAAATCTCTCTTGCTATTTAAAAGCGATTTTATTGCATACATATTTATTACTGAAATGAATTTTGATTAGTTAATTCTCTAATTGAGATCTTTTCAAACCGATTAAAGTATAGATAGGTTAGGTTTTATATATAACTTTGAGATCATGGAACTCGGAGATTCGTCTTTTCTCCGCACCACCATTACGAAATACTTGGAAAAAAGAAAATTTACATCTGTTGTAACTCTTGGCCGTGGGGGATTTGGTGACGTACTTTCTGCTGTAACACCTAAAAAAGAATCTGTTGCCATAAAGATTATCAGAAACACACTGTCGTGGCAGATGGAAGAAAAGACCTGGCCACTTTTACTTCACGCAAATATCCTCCCACTTTACGATGTTATTGATTTAAAAGAAATGAATGTGAAATTGTATATTATGCCGAAGCATCCTACTTCTCTGCATAAAATGATCAGGGGCCGAAAATTTCTTCTCGACCCAAACGGTTTAAATCGAATTCGTAGATGGCTGCGAAACAGCGTCGAAGGATTGGCATATCTACACAATGCTGGTTTTGTACATCTTGACATCAAGTCTGATAATGTATTGATAACTGCTCAAGATAAAGCAGTCTTATGCGATTTTTCCGGGATAAATTTGAAAAAACGGCCATGTAGAAGGCTTGTTGCGCCGTATGTATACAGACCACCGGAATGTTTTATCATCTCAGATAAACATCGAGTAGATGGCGCAGCATTTGACATTTGGACCTATGCTTTGATGTCATTTAACGTTTTAACCGGAAACTGGCCTGACAATAATTTTAGTGTATTAAATGTATATTTTTATGATACATGGAAAAAGACAATTGAACGTGTTCTGAAAATATCTCTAGAAAAAGAAAAGTTCTACACAATTATGAGGTGTTCGCTGCCTGAGGTTCCAATGCCAAACGAAGATCTCCAACTAGCTCACGATTTCGTCTTACAAATGATTAAGTGGAACCCGAAACACCGGCCATCTGCTCATCAAATCCTGGAGCATCCCTTCCTGTCGATCATTGATTCTCCGCAAGAAATATCTCTACCAGAAGAAAGGAATGAGAATAAAATGGAAGGAAACCATCCGGTTTTTGAAAATACAACTGATGAGAGTACTTTAAATCCAGTTGTTTCTTTAAAACATGCTATGGCAAATTCATCACACTTAGTTTCAAAAGAAAAAGAAGTCTTTGAAACTAAAAGATCTCGATTCAAAGAACTGCCAAAAGTAAATAGTTCTAGAAATCTTCAGGTTTCGAACCAGTCTTCTTCAGAAAAACAGGAGGTGGATAATGCTCCAGACAAAAAAGCATTTTCTAAAAAGAAGAAAAATTTTGGCAGAAGAATTAAAAGCTGGATTACAAAAAAATGGAATCGAGCTCTGAAAAATGCAAAAAGAAATTGCATAATTTTCACCGATATTATGATGCAAGAACATTGGACTGAACATTGGGCACTTTGTCCACTTTAATGTAAAATTATCCCCTTTAAGGCCTTTAAAAAACAAAAAAATCTTATAATCTTGTCTGATATTAGTATGGTCATTGCCAGGCCATACTCGGCCATTGAAACAGTGCTGTGTAACTTACGTGATTGAAAAATACGTGGAGTGGTATTAACAACCGATCGTTACTAAATGAGGGTAATATGGAGAAGTAGGATCACTTCTCAATTCTGTAACAATAAAAATATTTCCTCCTTGCACCAGGTCTATCCCCCTTCCTGTGTTTCTACATCGGTCTACAGTGGCCGAGCGGTTATTGTCGAGCTGGTAGCCGGAGGGCTGCAGTTCGATACTCAGCCGTTGAAACATTATTCTATAACATACATGCATGCAAATAGTGTCCAAATGGTTAGTGTCGAACTGGTAGCCGGAAGGCTGCAGTTCGATACTCAGCCGATGAAATGACGCTGTATAACTTACAAGCATGTAAAATGTCCGGAGTGGATTTATTCATCGATTGTTACTCGGTGCTTAGGTCCTCGGTGACCGAACGGTTGGTGTCGAGCTGGTAGCCGGAGGGCTGCAGTTCGATACTTAGCCATGGAACAGCACCATGTGACGGACATACAATGGCCATATGGTTAGTGTCGAACTTGTAGCCGGCAGGCTGCAGTTCGATACTCAGCCGATGAAATGGCGGTGTCGAACTGGTAGCCGGACAGCTTCAGTTCGATACTTAGCCATGGAACAGCACCATGTGACGGACATACAGTGGCCATATGGTTAGTGTCGAACTTGTAGCCGGCAGGCTGCAGCTCGATACTCAGCCAATGAAATGGCGGTGTCGAACTGGTAGCCGGCAGGCTGCAATTCGATACTCAGTCAATGAAATAGCGGTGTCGAACTGGTAGCCGGCAGGCTGCAGTTCGATACTCAGCTGATGAAATGGCGCTGTATATCTTACATGGAGTCTATTTCTTCATCAATCGTTACTCGGTGCTTCGATCCCCGGTGGCCGAACGGTTGGTGTCGAGCTGCTAGTCGGAGGGCTGCAGTTCGATACTTAGCCATGGAACAGCACCATGTGACATACATACCTGAAAATATGTTGGGTGGATTTTTCTATGGAGCGTTAATTTGAGAATCGGACATACAGTGTCCATATGGTTAGTGTCGAACTTGTAGTCGGCAGGCTGCAGTTCGATTCTCATCCGATGAAATGGCGGTGTCGAACTTGTAGCCGGCAGGCTGCAGTTCGATACTCAGCCGATAAAATGGCGGTGTCGAACTGGTAGCCGGCAGGCCGCAGTTCGATACTCTGTCGATGAAATGTCTTTGTATTACTTGCATGCATGTAGTCATTATTCGGTGGGAGGATAGATATGGTGCCATAGGATCCCTTCTCTCGTTTCGTTATCGATAAAAGTTCTTTCTTTGATGAAAAACTCGCAACACCCTAGTCAGGTTTCTGCATCGGTTAGCAGTGTCTGAACGGTTTGTGTTGACCTAGTAACCGGAAGGCTCCAGTTCGATATTCAGCCGTTGAAACAGCATTTTGAATAGGGCATATGTGCATGTAAAATCCGTGAAATGGATTTCTCCATGAATCGTTGCTCGTTGGGAAATAGATATTGTGTAATAGAATCCCCTCTGCCTTTTCGGTAACGATTAAAACATTTCCTTCATTCTTTTGGACCTTGATTCTGAAATATGCAAAAAAATTACCCAATTTTCACCAATACTATGATGCAAAACTATTAGATCGAATATTGGACATTTTGTCCTCTTTAATGCTGTGCAGCCAAATTGAAGAAACCTTACATGAGGGGGAGATTAGGTCAGTATTTTTTCTGTATATTCAACACTCTAACGTCCTCTCATACATAAAAGTCTTATATAATCGTACAATGAGGTGCATTAGTTCCATAGTAACGAATTTTTGTTTCCGGAAGGGTTTTCTCCGTATCACAGGTCTATTTGGCCTAAGCCTGTGAGAGCCTCTTTCCCTTAGGATAAAAAAAGAGTGACCTACGAGATGGTGGGAGAGGTTGACGTACCTTCGTAGGCTTTCTACTAACATCCCACCGGCCATTAACATTTGTATTTCCATTATGGTATTATCATCTTAGGGATTTCCAGTCCTGACATTCAATAATAAGACCCAACCAACCAACAGCAGCATAACAAATAATGAAGCAAGCTGGCTGGTTGCGTCTTATGGTTTAACTGCAGAAGCAACAATGCGTACGCCGATATACGCCGTAATGTAAAAGATTAAAAATATGCAGTCTAGTGTGCTAAACCGTATCTGACGGGAAAACTAGACAATATCGTGGATTAGTGCTACTGTCTTTGCAATACAACTACGTTAATTCAAACGCATCCATATTCCTGAACTTTTTGTTCGTACTTCACACTTTATATTATTTATAGTATCTATTAATCAGGTGGATTTTAATAATATTTATGATGTTCCCAGAAAAATTCGTACAAGTCATGGCCAGTTGGAGTTTTCAGAAATAAAAGTGAAAAATTATGCGCATCGCAATATGAAATTTAACGATATTATGAGAAATGGTGGGAAGTTGCCACCATCCGCGAATAATTAGACTCCCATATTTGAAATACAGTTGCTATTACATAAGTTGTTTACTGGTCATTTTCCGTTCTTCTTGTATTGACCTACTATTTCACACAAAGCAATGTTTGTTGAAAAATTCCACTTGCTTTTCCATACAAAAAATATTTTTTGTACCCTGCTCTTTTAACTCTTAATTTTTAATTCTGGTCTGAGACACTGGTCTATGTTTGTGTATGCTAGATTTTGACAATGCTTTTGTTGTTACTTTCTTCTATCTTCAATAGAAGAAAGTATTGTGATCGAAATTTTTTTCGACATCCGGTTTTCGACGAATTTACACGTTTTAGGGGTCAGAGATCCCAAAAACATGTTTATACAAAATATCTGTTTGTCTGTCCGTGTGTCCGTATGCCGCCATTTTACCATCGAATTCGAAAAGTGTATGAAGTTATGCATAGAATTGAACCAAATTTTTTGTGCATGTTTTTGGCTGTAGCAAGCAGGTCCTCCTTCAATTTAAAAATATTCCGCCTGAAGGGAGCACTGTAATAGCGATTTTTGTGCCATTTTCAATGTTGTACCATGGAAAAGTGTATGAAATTATGCATAGAATTGAACCAAATTTGTTGTGTATGTTTCTACCTTTGGCCAACAGATCCTTCCTGAATGTGAAAAAATTCCGTCGGAAGGGAGCGCTGTAATAGCAAGGTCTGTGCCATTTTCATTATTGTACCATGAATAAGTGTATCAAGTTATGCATAGAATTGAACCAAATTTTTTGTTTATGTTTTCGGCTATGGCCAGCAGGTCCTCCTTCAATTTGTAAATATTCCGCGGGAAAGGGGTGCTGTGATAGTGATTTTTATAATTTTCTCGGTTTTTTGTAGTTTTGTTGGGCATCGGCGGCTCGTGCAGCGACGGGAACTCTCGTCCTGCTAAGCCGGATTTTCGCAAACAGCTGATGTACAACAGAATCTATATATACATTACGCTATCGTATGTGGAGCAGAAATCGCGATCATTTGTTAATTGTTTAATGGCAACGCCAGAATGAAACGCATCTCATTGGTTATTGAACAGCAATTGATGCATTTCCATACCTATAAGGGGGGTTACTGTAGGGGGGCTGTTCTGTGGCCAATTGCCGCCAAGTTTGTCTCGAACATGGCGATATATCGCCAAATTTGGCGACCAAAATTGTTCGCCAAAATTGACTCCAGCTTGGCGATATCTTTAATATTGCGACAAATTCTCATATACTTTCATTGTAAACCAATAAGGTTTACTTGCTTACAGAAAATCAACAAATTGAGATATTTTAATGGAACAAAAACAAATATTAACTTAAGGGATTACATTACTTTTATTTAAAGAAGTCCAAATAAATTAAATTATGAATAAAAATAACATGATACAATGCTTAGTATGCTTTCCCGAACATAAATTTCAAGGGAGACCAAACTGGTCTCCTAGGGCGGCTAGTATTCTTTCGAATACTAATGGATTAGAACAGAATGGTGCAAATAAATCGGAATTGCCGCTCAGTTGGCGCACCAGCGGAAGTGTTGCCGTAGCAACGTTGCACACCACGACTCAATGAGAAATGAATGGTAACTCGATTATCGATATTACTTGGCCTCGAAGACATCAGTAATCGGGTTTCCATTCATTTCACATTGCCGCGAGACGTATGATATTGCTATGTGATGCATTAGCTAACTGGTGATTTTATTAGCTATAACAGCAATGTATCACATACTAGGCGACCTTGGCGACCCGTTTGGCCTCCCTTCAATAAAGAAAAACTATTGATTTTAATAAATATCATGATCGAGATTAACTCGTTTTTACCCCGATTAATTGGCTTCAGCAGATATTAAGATGAAAATCAAAGTTGGTGTAGTATCGAACTAATAATATTGCAGTATTCACATCTGTAACTACTTTTTGAATTATTAAGATGTATGAGATAGAAGAAAGTTTTGGGATTGGCATATTTAACTAGTTGTTTTTGAAGCTCCTTCTCATTACGGATCCATTGTAAAATTTGGTAAGCATCTATCTTAGACATGAGACGGGATTATCCCTTGTCCAAGACCAGTCCCGAAACGGACACATCTGCTGACTCATTTTAAAAGTAAAGGCATAAAATTAACAGAGCTGACTGTTGAAGGGATTTGGAATGGAAATGAGTTATCCATTTTTCGATAAATAAATTACTTATAGAGCTGTAAGCTATTTTGAGTCACGTGACGACCGGTTTTCCTCCTTTCGCGCGTTAGAAATTCGGAAATTTAGTTCGAAACGCCAACTTTAACAGAATTTTCGCAAATATCTTTTGCGCTTACCAAAATATGAAAAACATCTTTCGATGACATAGTTTCCGTGTAATAACACCTGCCAATTTCATGCATTTCCGAACAACAATGAATTAAGGAACATTTCAGGAAGTCATAAAGTAGCCCCGTTGGATTTGAGAACAGCCTGCTGCCCATGTAGAAGGCGCGAGCAAATTTTGCTAGCTTAGGGAAGCTACACTTTCAAAAAAATTGAAAACTTTTAATAAAGACTATGAATTTGAATGAGAATACTAGATGGCAGCACTATTTAAGACCAATTTATTTATCAGACTGGTAGGCTTTGACCTGTATTATTTTTTACCCCGCTTATCGACACGAAATTTTCTGGCACATATACTAACTAAATGACACTTGTAGGCATGCCAATTGAAGTGATTTGTAATCGAGCAGTTGTTTTTATTATTTTGCATTTTTTGATAAATGAATTACACTGTGAGTTCTAATCGATTGTTGTTTCAAGTCGACAGATTTTTCCATTCTTCGCCTGATGATACTATGTTATGAGGTTTTATAGATAAACTGACGATTGAAAAAAAAAGAATAACACGGATATACCTGTGAATCAATCAAAAAATCTACAATGGCTTTTTTAAGTGTTAGCCGCACAAATAATCACATTGTTTCGGGCTTGTTTGCGCTGCTCTGATGACGCCGCGATTGTTATGTATTAACAATTTACTGCTAATACCAGTCAAATAAATGATTAAAAAAATTGCATAATTAAGCAATATATCTATGCAGTTAAACACTAGGGGAAGAGATGTTTCACCTGAGTAGTCTAAGTCACACTAGCGCATTGTAACGTTTAAATTTTTATTAATTTTTATTGGTTGACTATTTTTTTGATAAATTACCCTAATAATTACGAAATATTATTACATGCACGAAGACACTTGTTTTTGGTTGCAGCGTTGCATTTGAAAAAATGTATTTATTTAGAAAATGTTATTTTATTTTCTATATTTTTTCCAGCTTCTTAATTTCATATATTTAACTCATTTAGATATCACTTCATTAGATGTAATAAGTATCTCATTTAGAATAGAAATTAAAAGTGAGATTCCTTTTTTTTTTTTTTTTTTTGATGACTGATTAATGATAGATTTCTAGACTAAATAGGCAGAGTAATGATAGTTTGTAATCTAACAAAACAACTCAAATTAATTATTAATAATTTCATATAATTTTACGTTATCTAATAAATAAAATAGCTGCCTCTTGTTTGTGAATCAGTGGAGAAAAACAAGTTCCCATTTGTACCACCCTACCCATTCCCTCTATTTTTTTCTCTTTTTTGGTGTCATTCTTTAATTTAAGTAAATTAAACATTTCTCGAGATGCCGTGTAAGATATAGAAATAAAAAGAAAGTTTAAAGTACATATTACCAAAAATAGAAGAATATATGTAATCTCATACATACACATATATATATATATTATCTATACATTTTTTTGACTGGTTTGTTTGTATTTATACATTATATCTCCTTCATTACATGTTGAATTGTTTGCTTTCATAAATACTCATGATCACGAAGAAGTTATTTACCTTAAAAATAGTCATCATTACTGCAAGAACTGATAAAAATATTTTTGGTGTACGGTTATTTTAAAAAAAGGAAAGTTTTTATTATTATTATTATTATTTTTTTTACCAGCGTATTTTAACCCTTTAGTAATTTATTTTAATTTAGCTGTCAATTAAGAAGGAAAAATTATAAGTGATCTCTAAAAAAAGTCACAATTTCAGGAGGTAACATTGAAAAGTTATTCATTTTAGGATTTATTATTACTATTATTATTTTCGTATAAAATAGTACTAATGCAATATTTTATATTATGTATAATTTTGAAATTAAAATACAGTTGAAAAATAAATGCAATAAAAATAAATATTTCAAATTCCACAAAAATTGGGAAACATGCGTAGAAGCTTACAAACAATCGTAAAAAAATCAATAAAGTAATAAAACTCAAATTGTTTAAATTTTAAGTTAAAATATCTAATTTATAGATATGATTTATATTTATCTCAGTTTGTACATAAACAATAATATATCTTTTACACAATAGACCCAAAATTTAATTTTAAAACATTCTATAAGTACTGATAAAAAATCTACAGAGAATCTATGGATATTCTAAGATAATCTGTGTATTTCTTTACTTAAACAGAAATGCAAATTAGCCTGAGTCTCACATTTTAATTAGAACTTATGCAAGTATGGCGTTTATTTCGGTCCTGTTAAAATACATTTGTGAATTTTTTAACATCAAAATTGCAAAAAATAAATGACCTTAAACGCGACAGTTGTTACTTTAGAAGCAATTCTTCGGCTGTTTAAGTAATATTGGCTATTTTTAAGGCAAATAAATTTTTCGCGACCACGAGTATTTATGTAAACAAACAATTCAACATGCATTCAATATATAGAGGCTATATACATAAATATAAACAAATCAGATAAAAATATTGAAGATAATTACATATATATGAGATTACATACCTTTGCATAATGTTATTCCGTTTTATTTAATAGTAGAACTTCTATATTTTACACAGCACCTTCTATCAGCACGTCTGCCGCCATTGTAAAATGGCGGTCCTCTCCCTCTCCTCACTCTCACCGCTTGTTTTTCGTTAAATACGCATGCTCGGTTGAAAAATCCTGGGTTGAACCTGATGTAGACCAAGGTTGGGTTACTGAACCCGGCGTTAGATTTCAACCTCGAACCGGTTCAGTGGGGTTGACGGTGAATGCCATTTGAGTTTTCAACCCGGGTTTTCTGCATAACTCCGGGTCGAAGTTATTCGTGAATACGAACGTTAAGTAAAAGTTCACGGCATGACTGCAACACACGGTGAACGTGCCTTCATTAAACATGGTCGTCCGTATCTTACACGATCCTCCAGTTTCCTCAAACCGCCGAATAAGCTTTTATGAGGCCTGTCGCTGTTACAGGTACTTTTCCAGTCCTCACATTGTTCTGAACTCGGAATTTACGCAAAGCAATGGTCGCTGATTTCTGGTTCGTGTAAAATAACATCACCAACAAAGCTTTATCCTTCGCAGCCAGCATCCTTGACCACGTACACGTCTCACAACGGTGAACTAGTTGTGGATTAGATTCACAAGATCTTATAACTGTTTCATTTGCATATTTCCACCAAAATCGCAAGTACCAGCGCCATCTGTCGGATGTTTTTTGAGTTATTTTTTATTCTTGTCTTAAAAAATTCCCGTGAACTATAAATGCTAACCCTGCGAACCGTTTTTCATTTCGGTTATTTTTCAGCTTTTTATGAATTTTTAAAGTTTCTGCGGACTTTTTGCTCACCCGGTGCTTGCGTTAATAGTTCTTATAGGTGATACTTGAATATAGCTGATCGAAAAACAGTTTTAAAAAATTGTAACGTAGATCGAAAAATGACAACAATTAAAGAATCTCGATCAGCCAAAAGCCTGCAAGAAACCTAAATTCTGGCCCTCTCTTTAGTTTCGCCAGGTACTGACTCAAAAAGCAAAACATATATATATTAGGGCTGGGCGATTCTCGAAAATTTACCAATCGAAAAAAATCGTTATCGTAAAATACACAATCGATACAGTCATCGATTACTTTCGAGAATCTACAAAGGAGATGTTCTGGAATCGATTATTGAAATCGTTGTTTTTACATATATATAAAGCAGATTTTATTAAATATAGGGTAACTGAAAACAGATGGAATAAAAAAACAACAAACCAAAAGGAGGCTATAAAGGAGCCATAAGACTGGAAAAGTCTTGTAAGGTTGCCCCCTGGTTGAAAAAAGCTGAAAAAACGCGAGTAGCTGTGAAGCGGTAAGGGGAGTTTAAGTATCAAAAATTAGAATTTTTCGGCAATTAGCACCAAAATAGCCAAAAAATAAGAATCAAAAGCACCCCCTAGTGGCAAAAACATGAACTAAAGGATGATAAAAGGGATCAAAATTTTTTATTGATTTTTCTACGTCATTTGAGATTGGATCTTTAATTTCCCCATTTTTAGAAAGTCTTCAACTGGAATACATTAAACGAACCCCCGCGGGGAGCAAAGTAGGGGGGGAGGGGCAAGGAAAGTGCATAATATGAATAAGTGGTCACAGGACTTTCCAACGATATAGGGCAAAGTAAGGGGAGGGCGCGGGCGATATATAAAATGAAATAGTAGTCACAGAGCTACTTTCCGATGATAACCGAAAACTTTCCGATGATATATCAAATGACTGGTCCAAAAAAAGTTTGAAATCTACCCCTCCCACGTGGGTTCCCTCTTTTATCCCAGAATATACCCGGAAATCACGCAGCCCCGCTTTTAAAATTTTATATTTAATAAATAATATTTATCGGAGGGCTCCATTAAAAAACCTCATTTAATGATATGTATTGTAGAAATCTCGACAATTAAAAAAAAAATTTCACCCCTCCCCCCGCCCACTTCCGGAATTTAACTCTGGGAGGAGAAAGATTCATAATGTAAAAGAATGGTGAAAGGACTTTGCAATGATATGTCAAGGAGAGGTTTGGTAAAAGTTTGAAAATTACCCGCCCCCCCCCCCCTTTTTCCACTCTCGCGCCCCCCAGAATTCACTCACCTTCTTCTTTGAACTTTTTGTATTAAATAGTATTTATCTGAGTCTCCAGGTATGGGGCAGCTTGGCAGAGCTAAAATAAGAGAAACATTGAAAATTCGGGGCAAAATGACACTAAATTTAACAGTAAAGTTCGAAACTAGGACTATACAGAACTGAATACATAAAACACTATGCTTCATAACCCACATCGGTTAATAGCAATAAAAAGATAAGTGCCAGTTAAACTGATGGCATTGAGCTTACAGGTTATTCACACTAATTGCATATTATACTCTTATTTCAAAGAATAATGTCCCTCAAAAAATAAATGAAGGGAAATATCCCCCGTTTGCCCCTTTTATACTTAACCAATGAACCTCCAAATCTAATCAGGGAAACTCCTTAACTATAATAAATCAGTACATCAAATTTGAAGCAAATCAGATCCATGAAAAAAAGAAACATATCGCTAAATTAAGGGTGGTCTGACCAATTTAACCCTTTTATACTTAACTAATGAACCTCCAAATCTAATCAGGAAAGCTCCTTATCAGAACGAACATAGAAAAAAAAATTAAAGTAAATTGAATAATTCTCCATGAAAATCCATTTATCTAAATTAAGGGGAGGGGACTTGCCCCCTTTTCGGCCTTGTACACTTAACCAATGAACCTCCAAATCTAATGAAGGAAGCGCCATATCGGAATAAATCGGTATATTAAATTTGAAGCAAATCGAATAATTCTGCATGAAAAACCCTTTAATCTAAATTAAGGGGGAGACTAGCCCCTCCCCTTTATACTTAACCCATAAACCTCCAAATCTAATCAAGGCAGCTTCTTAACATAATAAACCGGTATCCCAAATTTGGAACAAATCGAATAATTCTGCATGAAAAACCCATTTATCTAAATTAAGGGGGGGGGGGCGGACCAGCCCCTTCTCCCCCTTTATCCTTAACCAATGAACTTCCAAGTTTAATCAGGGAAGCTCCGTAACATAGTAAACCGGTATACCAAATTTGGAGCAAATCGAATAATTCTGCATGAAAAGCCCATTTATCTAAATTAAGGGGGGGCGGGGTCCAGCCCCCTTCTCCCCCTTTATACTTAACCCGTAAACCTCCAAATCTAATCAAGGCAACTTCTTAACATAATGAACCGGTATACCAAATTTGGAGCAAATCGAATAATTCTGCATGAAAAACCCATTTATCTAAATTAAGGAGGGGTCTACCTCCCTTTCCCCCCTTCATACTTGACTAATGGACCTCCAAGTTTAATGAGGGAAGCTCCTTAACATAATAAACCGGTATACGAAATTTGGAGCAAATCGAATAATTCTGCATGAAAAACCTATTTATCTAAATTAAGGAGGGGGGGCAGCCCCCCTTCTCTCCCTTTATCCTTAACCAATGAATCGTCAAAACTAATCAGCGGAACGCTTTATCAGAATGAACATAAAAAAATTTGAAGAAAATCGTACATTTTAATCAAGAGTTATCGCGTTACGTACATACATACGTACGTACGTACATGCACACACACAGAACCGACGGGTGCATTAGCTCTCAGGCTTAGATAGCCTGTGAGGTAAAAAGAGATTGGATAAGCAGATGGACTCCATTGAGAAATTATGACTTAAACCAGAAATGCGGTAAGTTTGACTCTGAAAGCTTCATTTCCATCTCGCATTTCGGCAAATCTTATCTCGATGATTTTTCCAGCATTTCGACGCTTCCAAATGGGAAGCTGCTCGATGGTTCGTTCTCTCGCGGTTTTAAACCTTTCGGGATGGGAAGTCTCTCGAGAGTTTCTCTTGCCGTTTTCAACCTTTCCCGATGGGAAGCCTCTCGCTGGTTTCTCTCGTCCTTTTCGAAATCTCCCAATGAAAAGCCTTTCGAGGATTTCTCTCGCGATTTCCAACATTTCGCTATGAGAAGCTTTTCGAGGATTTCTCTTGTCCTCGGCGGAGATGAAAAGTAAGAAAATTTATCGAGAGTACCAAGGGACGAGATAGAGAAAGAGGCATGACAATGAGCTGTGAAATGAAGCCCTAATTTTCAAAGTTTCTCTTATTTTAGCCCTACCAAGATGTCACATACCTGGTGCCCTCCGATAAAAATTATTTATTAAATATAAAAATTTCAAAGAGGAAGGTGGGTCGGGTGATTTCGAGGGAGGAGGACGTGAGAGTGGAGTCATGCGGGTGCAATTTAAAAATTTTTACCGATCCCTTCCGGTGGCATATAATCGAAAAGCCCTTTGACCACTCTTTCATACTATGAACCTTTCTTCGTTTTCATTCTATGAACTTTCGCCCAAAGGGGGATGGGGAAGGGGCGAACAAATTTTTAAAACCGTAGCCGATTTCTATAATAAATTTAAATATCACTTTAGATGTGGGTTTTTTATGCAGTCTTCCGGTAAATATTATTTATTGAACATAAAAATTTTAAAGTGGCGGCTGTGTGAATTCCGGGGCGAAAGAGTGGGCCCACGGGGGGAGGGAGGGGGAGCAATTTTCAAACTTTTTTTGGACCAGTCATGTGATACGTCATCGGTAAGCTCTCGGATGACTCTTTCACATTATGAGACTTTCTTTCTCCCCTCCCCTATTTGGCTCCCACTGCGAGGATAGTTTTTTCCGTTTTTATCATTTTAGATCGGATTTTTTTATGGAGCCCTCCGCTAAATATATTATTTATAATATATGAAATTTCAGGACACTTTTCCAAATTTAGTGAAGACCCCTCATGTGACATATCGTTGGAAAGGTTTGTGACTACTTATTGATGCTATGCACTTTCGGTGGCCGCCTCCCCACTTTGCGCCTCCCCATTTTGCGCCCCCCCCCCGAAGGACACTTTTCCAAATTTAGTCAATACCCCTCTTGTGAGATATCGTTGAAAAGGTCTGTGACTACTTATTGATGTTATGCACTTCCGCCGACAGTCCCCCCCCACTCTTTGCCCCCCCTGGGGACACTTTTTCAAATTTAGTCAAGACCCCTCGTGTGAGATATCGTTGGAAAGGTCTGTGACTACTTATTGATGTTATGTACCTACGGTGTCCTCACCACCACTTTGCCCCCCCCCGGGGGGCACTTTTCCAAATTTAGCCAAGACCCCTCATGTGAGATATCGTTGGAAAGGTCTGTGACTACTTATTGATGTTATGCTCCTCCGGTGTCCATCCCCCCATTTTGCCCCCCCCCCCCGGGGGACACTTTCCAAATTTAGCCAAGACCCCACATGTGAGATATCGTTGGGAAGGTCTGTGACTACTTATTGATGTAATGTACCTCCGGTGACCGCACCCCCCCCCCCACTTTTCCCCCACGGGGGTTTCTAAATTTAGCCGAGACCCCTCATGTGACATATTGTTGGAAAGGCTTATGACCACTTACTCATGTTATCCACCTCCCGCACCTCTCCCCCCCTTTGCCCCCACGGGAGGGCATTTTTATAAATTCAGATCCAGACTTCTCATGTGACACATGGTTGGAAAGGCCTAAAGACCTGTGACGACTTAATCATATTATGCAGCTGCTGTGCTCCTCCGCTCGCTTTGACCCCTCCCCCCAGAGATCTGGTCCGAGGTTCATTCGTTTCGATATTATATTTTTTACAAGATTTTGTAGTGCGTGCACACCACACCCGCCTGCTATCATGTATCAGTGCCGTATATAGCGGGTAACCTGTTCGTGATTTCATATTACAAGATTACGTATAAATTAGGGGCCCCGATTAAAGGAGGGGCCCGCTAGCGGTCGAAGTCACCTAGTCTTTATTAACATCGACTCATTCCAGTTCATCCGCAGACAATTCTTGATAAATGTATGACGTATATAATACATAATATATGATTTATAAAAGAAATTTGCAAACTGTAGTCATCGAGAAAAAATTTACACAATCGAAAAGTATCGAGATGTCCATACAATCGAGAAAATCGAGAAAAACATCTCGTTATCGCCCATCACTAATATATATACCTATATATATATACTAGGGGCCACTGCCTCCTGCGGACTATGCTCGCCAAACCCCGTTCAGAATTCACAGCCTCTAAAAACATGGTAATGTATCCTGTTTTAAAAAGAAAACCCGATACGAACAATTTAACGATGTTATCACTATTATCGATGTCCATTCGGACGGCGACTATATTCGTTAATTGGGTTGCCATGCTTTTCCGTTTGAATGGAGCATTTTTTGGTTACCATGGCCTCATCTACCGCTGTCGCGATAGCTGGCGGCTGTTTTTCGGAATGACAAATAAGATCAATTACACATTTGAAAACCAGCTTATATAAAATGGGTAAGTTAAGACTGTAGCTGCCCGACGGACTTTTATAACGACGCCATAGACAGTATTCTTCCATTGAATTCGAGCTTAAAAAAATTCCGTCTGCTTAAAAATGACATTCAGAACCACGGTATTGAAAAGCTCTGTGTTTTGAAATTTTTACTATGATAAATTAAAAATAAAATTTATGTTTCTGTCTATATACTTTTTCCACAAATCCTTATGTCCATTCGTAAAACCAATATTATAAAGCAGTCACGTGAGTGTGAGTAACATTGACATCATATGATGTTGGTAACGAGCGGGGCAATCAATTTCGCAAAATTGTCGTTAAAGTAATTGACTTTTAAATATGATTGTTTGAAAACTGGATCTTGATTTACTGAACTTTCATTATTTTAAAAATAATTTTCAAGTATGATTTATATAATACTAATACATTCAATTAAATTAACCTGATTGCCGAAGATTAAGATATTTGCACTAGAATCAATATTAAATAGCTAAGCATTTGTTTCCAGTTAGTATTCCATAACAAAATTAAAACTTCACAAAAATTAAACACATAAAACACAAGTTTACTAGATGTATAATCTAACTACGCTTATTAATATTGAGCATTGAAAAAACAAAGATAAAAAACATTGCCATAAATGGCAAAATTTTTGCCTAATTTTTTTTCGCTGCTAACTGTCGGCCTACGACTAATACGAAAGCCATAACATTTTTAGTAAATTTAAAAACTTTTTTTGAATGCATAATTTATTCTTTTCATATTACTTTATCTATCGCTGTCCGACGACTATCTACACTCTGGATCTAGTTCAAAAGATTGCTGCACATAGACTTTGTAATTAGAACTTTAATTATTTCGGCCACAGATCACATTTCAAAAAATCAGGCAGATCCATGTCATTACTTCTACATTAGTACAATCAATATTTGTCGTAAGAAACATTGTAATTGATCGAGCCATTCCTGAGAAATCATGATATTTTTATTTACAGGTGAAAGTGGATATATAGAGAGCTTTGCTTGCCTTCAGTTCTCTTTGCTTCAACTAGCTGACCCGTGTGGCGTTGTCAGAGTCCATATCTAAAATTAGAGTTTAATTCTGAGATTTGTTTTCAGGACAGATTTAACCTTGGGGATTCCGACTGTCTATGAAAGAACTGTCCTAATTGTCTATGCACATCTTCGAATTTGCATAATATTAAAATTTTTAACGAAAATCTATTCAAACAAAATTAGAGTTTGGAGCCACACTTTTTTAAGAAATTTTTAAAACACACACACACACACACACACACACACACACACAAAAAAAAAAAAAAAAAAAAAAAAAATCAGCCGCTTTTGCCATCGTTTGAAACGCGGAATGATATCTCCGTATGTTAAAAATAGAAAAGAGAATACAAATGAAAAAGTTTGGTAAAATTCTCTTAAAATGCGAAACCTTTGAAGGCACTGAAGAAAAAGAAGAGTCCGAAGTGATTTCAATAAACTTTGAAAAATGTTTTTTAATAGTAAACATTAATATTAAAAAAATACTGTTACAAACGAGAAGGCACTGCAAAAAAAGTTTGTATTTTTGTTTTTATTTTCTTTGTAATTCTACAGGGATTAAGACATTGCGAAAAAAACAAGAATTTCTTAGAAGTGATTGCTGGGGAAAATGGGAGCTCGCCCATTGGTATTTAATGAGGGTTTCTAAATAACATATCCGCTAAATACAATAAAAATATAAAATCTCAGCCTGAGGTGAATTTGGTCATGTCTTCATCTATGCTTATTCAAATTTTCAGGTCTCAACGTGCGATAGATTTCCGTAGCCATGCCATTGCCAACAGATACACAGACACAGAGATATTCTTTTATTAGTACCAGGTGATAAAAACCAGGATTCTCTGGTCACAGAATGTTCTGTCTGGTGTACAGAACATAGAGGAAAACCGTTTTTATAAACTGAAAACTGTAATAGATTTTCTAAATTTATTTTAGTATTTAGGTGTTTGCTCAGAACAGCAAACAGCATTTTAATATAAAAATATCAACAATATAGTCAATTAAAGTTTAGAAACTTATTAAAAGCCATATTTTCATATTAGCTACATGCCAGCGGTTAATTGCGAAAGATTTCGCTACTTACAACAGTCTTTGTGATTTTGATTACTTTGGTGTTTGAGTATAGTGTGAAAGAGATGGTTCTCGTTGCGGGAGTCTTCTTCCCTAAAAACTTGAGATATTGATAAGTAAATGGAAATATCAGTTGAATTACTTAAACTTTGAATTACTTTGAATTACTATTTTTTAGATTTTTCCGTAGTGGAGTACGAATGCGCAAACAACACAATAAACTCAGATCCAGAAGATTCACTAATACTTGTAGCATAATAAGGAAACTTTAATGAAAATTTGAAGAGACACATAAGTGCCTTGGGAGTGACCCCCCTTACACACAATCAAAACTTAATCTTTACATTCTGAGAAGCAGGCAAAGAGTGATAAGTTTCACACTTTCATTCGTAAAGATTTGGCGATATATAGATATTGGGTAAGACACAGATCTTGCCAAGGGGTGACCGTTACATTGGAATACATGGGGTAGTTTAATTTAGATGAAAAGCCTAACAGGCGATAATTAGCCAAGCGTTAGTCCGTGAGAAAGTAAGAAAGAATCCGAAAGCTGTCAATAGCATTGGAATGAGTGCGGTAACTTGAAAAGCGACTTAAGTTTAAAAGTACATCTGGATATTATTATCTAACCGCTGGTTTAACCAAAGTTTTGACTATCTCTTAGTAAAGGATCAAATTAAAAATCTGACAGAGAGAAATTTTATAGGCAGATGCAACGCGAAAAGAATGACTCTTTCGAAATGAAATGGCTGTGAATAATATTCTTTTTTTATTTTATTTACATAGATAAAAGAGCAGAGAGAGAGTTTTCTGGGAACGTTAAAGTAATGTGAAAAGGAAAGAAGATTAATTTAAAATTTAGATATACAAAAAGAAATAGAAAGGGGATTTTTATATTGATAGTTAATGTTAAATTTTAACTATCTAGGGATCATATTAATTACCTATAAAGAATACTATATGTGATATCAAACGATATCACATATTTCCCCCCAAAAACCGACCAGCCTTGAATGCCCAGAGATGGGGAAGGGAAAAGAGAGGGAAAAAAATCTGTGTCTTCTCCAAAGAAATAATAAAAACTTTACATGAAACAATACAAAACAATATCTTGAAATTGCAAATATATATATATATATATATGATTATATATGTCATGACTTAAATATGCTTCATAATGTCCTTTTTTATAAAGGCTCAGTAGAAGTTCAAAAAGGTTCACGTGAACTAGTCTTATAGACTATGTTTTAATAGACAGTATTCTTAACTGTACTTGTGCACATATTAATTCAACAACAGGAATTTTTTTTTACCTGTTTTGTATTATGTGACGTCACATTAAAATAAGGTACCATTATCAATAAATTTGCAAATATTTGTTAGAAACTGATTGTCATGACCAGTATTGAGAAGCTTTAAAAGAAGCTCTATAATTCTTCTCAAAATCTTGATCCATTTCAGATCATAAAAATAAGTGGACAAAAAAAATAAACACAACATATAACTAATTAACATACAGTATGTAAAATAGCTAAATAATATTTATAAAAATATGAATAAGCGATATAGATGGGCACAGAAATGTAATTGGGGCACCCATTCAGGAATGTTTCTCAGCACAAATGAAGTGTGTGACCATAGAACTATAATTTTAAATTGAACACAATTTCTGAGTGCAGTGATTAGAAGAGAAAAAGAGATGCATTAATTACAAAACAAAAGTGTCCAATATCAAAATATAATAAAATATTTAAAAAAAAACTTATTTTTTTGTGAGAAGTAGTCGTTACCTACTAATAGCAACTACAAATACCTCATGCAGTGAACCCATTTATTTATCAAAGTTTTAACTTATTAATATGTCGAGATGACATTGTGTTAGTGAGGATCTGTACTATGGATAAAGATGAGGAAATTCCTAACAATTTACTGCAACTGAACAGCATTTGTGATTTAAAGTAACTGTTTTTCTTTTAAAACACATCGTCTGGCTTGTATAATTTAAAAGTGGTGTGTATCGAAAAAAAAAAACAGCTTAAAAGTATTATTTGAGAAAAGAAAATGTATTATGTGATTGTAGAAAAAGTATATGACAAAAGAGAAAAGCAACTGCACAAAAGTATAGAGTTGTCTTAAATATCATTGAAGGATTAAAATTATGTAACTGTGAAAAAAATGCCAAACTGTCAATTTGCAATTAGGCAAAGTGATGATGACATTACTGTGTCATGGTATTTAGAACCAAGAAATTAAACGATAATTTAATAACTGGTAACTTTTAAAATGTGAGAAAGTTTTATGATGAAAACCTGGTGTAACATAAAACTAGAAAAGAAAAAAAAACATGAGCCTAAAATAAAAAAAATATGCATAGTATGTGAAGAGGTAGTTTCCTATCTACTGAGAAATCTTTGTTGTTAAACAAAGTGATGGTGACATGAGAATGTCATTACATAACAAAATATTAAAAAGCAAAAAAAAATAAGTGTATGCAAAATGTAAAGTTCAATAAATGTTTATGTTGCAATGTATCATGTAAAATTAAAAGTAGTCCTGGTATAGTGAGACATAAAAACAAACATACAAAAAGAATGTTAATGTGCAAAGGTTCAAAAACTTGAAAAAAAATGAATATTTTCAATTCAGTGTGCAATGTTTAAAAACAAACAAACATATATGCATGACTAAAAATGTAAGCAAATCTCAATGAACTAACGATGTATACGAGTATCGAAGCAATGTGTGTCAGTGAACAAAGGTTAAATTCAACGACATAGTTGCATGTGTAAATGAATACAGCAATCTAAGTATATCAATGAACAAAAGTGAAAAATTATTTCAAAGCAATAATGTGTAGGAGTACTTCACTGACTAGTGTAAAAGTAATACAATGAACTAAAGTGTGTGTAAAAGAATGAAACTTGCTATGAACTCATGTGTCTAACAAAAATATTATTACAATGAACTAAAGTGTCTACCAAAACAAAATTGGTGTGAACTAATATGCAAAACGAATCACAAGAAAGAAAACAAACTAAGAAGTAATATGTGTAAGGAAAAATTCTATGAACTAAGTATTGTCACGAAAGAAAAAAATAATAGTGCAATTGGTCCCTGAAGTACACAAAGAATTGACAATGCTATGAACTCGTGTAAAGTGTTTTTTCTATGAACTCGATGAACTATGAACTCAGTTGTGTGACCTATGAACTCAGTTGTATGAACTATTGAACACAAACTCATTGTGTACATATGGAACCAAGAGCATTGTATCACAAGCACAAAAATGCTTAGCCTCAAGTTAAAACAAACAAAAACAAACAAAAAAAAAAACAGAGAACTGTGCTTTTAAGTAAAGAAAAGCGAAAAGGACAAATGTGACCAGGAAAAGTTTCTTGTGTGATAAAAATGTAAACACTTGTACTCAACCTCTGAACTAAAATTATCTAAACAACTGTCTAAAGTTTTATACCGAATTTCCAAAAATATCTAAAGAAATGCAAATGTTGTAAAAAGTGTATAGTGTTGCTGTGTACCCTTCTGATAAAAAAAACTTTTACATGTGAAAAAAAAAAAAAAAATGACCCGCATGAGAGTATTTTCACACAAAAACAATATATTTCTTATCATCCGACCATTTGCGCGCCGAATAGTCCGACGAAAAAAAATATATATAAAGCAGTACACAATTAATTTCTAAAAAAAAACAAACCTTTAACTTTAAAATTAAATGTGAATTAAATTATCACATATGCCATATGATGAAGAAATAAGATGTACCTAAGTGTATAAAAAGTGAAATATTACAAAAGTGATTTTTTTTTTCAATCCTTCACAATGCTGTATCTATCGAGAGAAAAAAAATTACTGTATGTGTGTGAAAGGAGGGGAAAAGAAACCCCAAACTCATGAACTAGTAAAATGTATGTATACAAATGGACAAATTTGTATTCTAAATGAGAAAATTTTGTGTAACATAAACAAATATCCAACATATGAAGTACTTGTGAAAAAAAAATTGAAAAAAAATATAAGAAATCCAAATCTTTCTTAAAAGTGTTCTTTTCAACAAAAATGATGTAAACCGGAGAAGTGAATATTATCTTTGAACCACACTGTAATTTTATTTTTAAAACGGGCATGCATGGGCGACTACTGCTATCAATAATGGTTCTAGAACAATTCTGAATACTTTACAACAAAAAAATTCTCACTACCAAAAAAAAATCAAAATTAATCAAAAATTATTATTTGTCACACACTTTTCTTTCTTTTACCCAATGCATTCGTGAAATTTAAATATAAAACGAAATGGGGAAAAGTTAAATTTTCGAAAAAAGAAAAATATGGGTAACCAAAAATTGTCGCAATATTATATGACACAACATTTGAATTTAATAACATAAAATGCACAAAATATAAACCCATCACATTTTCAAAAAAAACTTGAAATAATAATATAAGCATAATCGAAAAATTATGATAAAATATGAAAGCATAAAATATATCTAGATTGCTTAAATTATTAAACTTTTCTTTTTTTTTAAAGCAATGGGAAACGAACATCTATCTATATTTAAAAAGACTTACCTTTGATAACAAAAAAAAACCAAAAAAAAAATGTTAAAGACATATAATAAAAATGATATCAGTCATCAATTTATACAATTAAAATATTCTGTAAAAGAACCAAATACTTGATGGTACGAGAATAAAAACACAATAATGAAATTTAAAAGTGAATTTTTTTTTTTAGTTTTCGTAAAAAAAAACCCTGCGTAGATAAAACATAACCCTTGTAATAAAAACTTACCTGTTATCTAAATATATTAAATTTACTGGGAATGTTAGAAGTTACATCCATGCAGGAAAAAAAAAATATGTAAAAAAAATAGAGTAACCGATTTTTACACTTTCCCACCTGAGATACTACCTTAGTGTAAAAAGAAACAAATTACTAAAATAAAATAATACTCCTCATCAGTAAAGTAAACAAATAGCTACAATAAGATTGTGAACCACATTAAAAAGTAAAATAAAAGATAACCATACAAATAGAATAACTTGAATAACTTTCTCAATTTCAAAAAATTGTTCATTGCCACAGTTTGTGTTATATGTAAATGTATCGTGGCTATTGTAACACAGTTGTAAATTGGCTTTAAAAGAGTACTTTCAATCAATTATTTTTGTTTTCATTTCTTTTTTTTTTCAAGAGAAATAATAAACACTTCTCAAAATAAATAGTGAAAAGAAACAATCATAATCGCAAGGTGCGTTCCTATAAAAGCGTTAAATATCTTATTCATAACCAGGTAATTTATACACAATTTGTATAAAATATCCAGACCCATTTTTTAACTTTTTTTTTTTATATACTGACAATTTAGTTCAAAAATGTGAAGTCTTACTATATCTGTAAAGCAAAAAAAATGTCGTAAAACTAGACATTTAAAAAAAAACATCACATCACGGGAACGACAACTGTATTTTCGAACTTGATGAGACATATTTCACAAATTAATTTTGAACACCGATGACTAATCAACCGTGTAGCAATTATTCTTGAAATCACACCACGTATCTTAATCAAAATCCAGTTTCACACTTTTTTTTTTTTTACAAGTACACGAGTACTTCTTTGAAGTCTTGAATACTCAAAAACAGATTCACACACATCGCGCGCACAGGCACTATTCGAAAACTGACACTTTATTTTTCTCAAGTAGAAGATGAAAATCCTCCGATCAGGCGAAAAACGACACACCAGTCGAAAATTCTTTAATCATCCGCTTTCCTATACCCTTATCAGGCGAGCGCAGGAGAAAACGGAAACAACAAACATCTTTTCGACTCAAATGTTGACATCAGAGACCAGCGTATTTGAATGCCCGTAGATCACGTAGCACACCGCCGGCGATGAAACGGTCGACACACAGGGCTCACAGACCCGGATGAATGTTTCCATATAATTGTTTCTATAAGTGTTTCCATATAATTGAGTAATCCAAAGAGCGAAGATTTGTAATTTTTTTAATAGACCAATGCTGAATAAAAGCGAGGGTCACTCCCAGCTACAAGTTTAAAAAAAATCTTCTTCCTTCGGCACCAAAGTTTGTGAAAGAGATGGTTCTCGTTGCGGGAGTCTTCTTCCCTAAAAACTTGAGATATTGATAAGTAAATGGAAATATCAGTTGAATTACTTAAACTTTGAATTACTTTGAATTACTATTTTTAGATTTTTCCGTAGTGGAGTACGAATGCGCAAACAACACAATAAACTCAGATCCAGAAGATTCACTAATACTTGTAGCATAATAAGGAAACTTTAATGAAAATTTGAAGAGACACATAAGTGCCTTGGGAGTGACCCCCCTTACACACAATCAAAACTTAATCTTTACATTCTGAGAAGCAGGCAAAGAGTGATAAGTTTCACACTTTCATTCGTAAAGATTTGGCGATATATAGATATTGGGTAAGACACAGATCTTGCCAAGGGGTGACCGTTACATTGGAATACATGGGGTAGTTTAATTTAGATGAAAAGCCTAACAGGCGATAATTAGCCAAGCGTTAGTCCGTGAGAAAGTAAGAAAGAATCCGAAAGCTGTCAATAGCATTGGAATGAGTGCGGTAACTTGAAAAGCGACTTAAGTTTAAAAGTACATCTGGATATTATTATCTAACCGCTGGTTTAACCAAAGTTTTGACTATCTCTTAGTAAAGGATCAAATTAAAAATCTGACAGAGAGAAATTTTATAGGCAGATGCAACGCGAAAAGAATGACTCTTTCGAAATGAAATGGCTGTGAATAATATTCTTTTTTTATTTTATTTACATAGATAAAAGAGCAGAGAGAGAGTTTTCTGGGAACGTTAAAGTAATGTGAAAAGGAAAGAAGATTAATTTAAAATTTAGATATACAAAAAGAAATAGAAAGGGGATTTTTATATTGATAGTTAATGTTAAATTTTAACTATCTAGGGATCATATTAATTACCTATAAAGAATACTATATGTGATATCAAACGATATCACATATAGGCTTCAGTCTGTTGAGTTTGTTTCATTTATATTATTTTATTTAAGTACTCATTAACTGATGAAGTGTTAGTTTTGTTATGGACTATTAGCTAAAAACAAATGCAGAATTATTTGTATTATTCTATGTTAACGTTAATCTTCCGTATTCGAGCTGCACACAATAGATTCTTAAAGATCCAATCTTAAGAATTATTTTTAAAATGATAAAATTCAGAAAATTGGGATTCAATTTTCAAACAAGTTGTAATTGAAAGTACCCACCTTCCTAGTGTGAAAATTATAACTATGCTATGTTTTAAAGCAACCGTCGCTAAGACATCTGGCTTACTCACGGATATGTTTTTGTTTTATTATATAGATAGAAACTAGCTAACTCGCATCACGGGGTTTGTCAGGACTGGAATAATAACCCTTGCTATACATAAATGAGTATTGCAGACATTTTTCTCCAGGAGAGACTTAGTTTTTGGAACATGGATACTAAACTAGTAGTCTGCAAGATATATAGGATATAGTGGCAAGATGTCCCACATTTTTGAAAAAGCAGTTCACAGTTACAGAGCCAGTCTTAACTTTTAGATTTTAAAAACTTATTGAATTTTTAAAAGTTGGCAAATTTATGTACTTCCTACTCATTTAAAACAATACATTTAAATGTATATACTTTTCATGCATAGCTATATAGTATACACGTATATATATATATCCATGTATATACTATACAGGGTGTCCGGTCTCAACGGTGTCCAATGGCTAATTCCTAAACCGTTAGTCATAGACATATAGTTCCAATTACAAAAATGTTTAAAATCAGGTAAAGAAATATTTTAAAAGTGATTTGGGCCAATAAAAACATTTCTTAAAAAAATACGAAATTTAATTTTTTATACGGTCCCCCGGTTCTATAAGTTATATTAGTAAAATTTTCCTTTTACACTGACAAGTAATAGGCAAAAAGACCCGTTATTCTACGATTAAAATTGACCGAGAAATAGCTGTTTAAAGTTGGAGCATATTTTTTGCTGCAAATTGGGGGACATTCACAAATTTAGTCGAAATAAAATTTCGTCAGATATATTAAAAAATGGTTGAGAGTAAAATTAACATTGCAATATAAATTTGAAATCTTTAATCAGTCTGATATATTAATGCAAAATATATAATTTGCAATACACATTTAAGAAGAAAGAAATAACAGAATTTTTGTTAAATAAAATTATGCTAAATTAACAGCCTCAATTCTTTACAAAATGATACGTATTTTAAAATATTATTACATTATACTAGCCTGCAAAAGTTGGGTTATGTCATGTTTTTTAGCTTTTGATAATTGATTCTTATGTATTCTGTACCGCCGAATCTGAAATTGACCTTCATTTTTAACCATCACATCAGGATTTTTTGCAAATTTCGAAATTAAAAAGTTCAAAGTTAAAATTGAATCCCCTCTCATCTCATCGGACCACTCAGCTAATTAGCTGTGAAAATCCCAGGATAAGGAAAAATATCGAATAAATTATAGAATTAAAAAAAAAAAAAAAAAAAAAAAAAGCAATTTAACAAATTACAATGACCATTTGGAAAATGGTTTTTTCAAAGACTAAAATTTAAGACATAAAAAATCGCACGGAGTTGATCATACATTACGTACGCCATGAATTAAACATTATTAGTGTTATTACACGTAAAAATTCCATGTGACAAAAATCGCCTGCGACTCGTCAGATTTCCTGAAACTTACGTATTATCCAAGCATTTCATTGGCTGTTCGGGAAAAGGCTTTTCCATCGTCAGATTTCCAAGAAATCTGACGATCAATTTTAAATGAAATTTCATTCTTAAACCTCTAAACATCCCACAATATTACTTTTTACACTGTCGTATAGAAAAAAAATGTACTTTTAAATGCAATTTGTTTGAAAGGTGTATCTCAATTTGTTTCTGAGTTTTTTTTTTTTTTTTTTTGTAGTTTTTATACTTTTTTGTCATAGTGGCAACAGAAGTATCCATCTCTGTTGAGAGTAAAGGGAAAATACAGATTACAGTATAGGCCAATCAGAAAACGAATGAACTGCGGATTCAACCAATAAAAACATTCAGATATGCTTTTGATTTCCTACCCTGACAGAGAACAATAACCATTTTTTCC
Organism: Maratus speciosus; assembly: GCA_963932465.1. Taxonomy (NCBI): domain Eukaryota; kingdom Metazoa; phylum Arthropoda; class Arachnida; order Araneae; family Salticidae; genus Maratus; species Maratus speciosus. The sequence continues at coordinate 37,085,417 of OZ010793.1, forward strand.
AAATGGTTAAAAAGTTTTACATATGTTTTATAGTATGAGACTTTCGTTATATTTTAACTTACACATTTACGATTTGCAAAAAAATTCTAACGTGATGGTTAAAAATGAAGGTCATTTTCAGATTCAGTGCTAAAAAGTACGTAAAAATCAATTATCAAAAGTTAAAAAACACAACCATCTTCTCTACTTTATAGTATCCGATTTTTGTTATTCTTTAAATTTGACAATTTATGATTTGCGAAATATCCTGACATGATGGTTAAAAATAAATGTAATTTTTGGATTCGGTGCTAAAAAATACATAAAAGTTAAAAAAGACAACAATTGCAGTCTTGTATTACCTAATCTAAAACTTTTTCTTAAACTTCTTGGTAGTAATCTATCCGAAATTTTTTGTGTTATTCTGTAAAATAAGTATAAATGGTAACCACCGAAAATCATAATAATATTAGATTGTTATTGGATTTGCGCCAATACGTAAAATGTAATCTCGATCGGATGTTTAAAAGTGCATTAAAGTTCGAGTACAAATTTTGAACTGGAAAAACATACATATGATCGTTGAAGTAACATAAAAACTTATAAAAATAACATAATTTTTGTTAAAAGAAATCATAAAAGAAACAGTCTTAAATCCTGACAAAAGAAAACATATGTTATTTTAGCCAATCTGAAACTTAATAAATGTTAACTTAATCGTAATACTTGTACGATTTTTTTCAAAGCGCAGATAAACATGAAATAAGATCTTTGAATACTTTAAGCACTTGATATGTGACCCCTCAAAGCCAAGCCGAACTCATTTGTTTTCAGAGCAGAAAAGCGGCATAAGTCATGCATTTTTAAAGTTTCATAACATCAAATTTAGTGTTATATGAATGGGACATTTTTTGTCTTACTTGTCAGTGTAATAGGAAAATTTTACCAAATATAACTTATAGGACCGGGGGGCCGTATAAAAATTTAAATTTCGTAATTATTTAAGAAATGTTTTATTGACCCAAATCGCTTTTAAAATATTTCTTTACCTGATTTAAAAGATTTTTGTAATTGGAACTACATGTCTATGACTAAAGGTTTAGGAATTAGCCATTGGACACCGTTGAGACCGGACATCCTGTATATTCATGTATATACTATATATACTATATATGCATATACTATGTACTATATATGCATGTATATAGTATATATATGCTCATAGAATATTAAACTGAAAAGTAGATGGACATCGTCATATTCAAATAGATTTATATATACATGTTCATACTATATTATATACATAAATAAATAAAAAACAAAAAATACCTCAAAAAATAGTGTACATTCAATTGAAATCAATATTTTCACCCTCATATAATATTTATTTTTAAACAGATGAACATTTTTCAATTCCTACTATTAGTTCACACTCTCCCTATATTTATATATCTTGTTCAAATTTTCAATCGTTAATAAAATACTTATTATTCATCCTACCAGGTTGAAATAAATTTTTTAAAACATGTACTGGATGACAATTGATGTTAATACAGTTTTTTCAAATATTAATTCATTAATTAAATTTTAATTAATTAATTTTAGTTTTATATGGGAGACAAAATGGCGGGCATTGGTTATTGAACGGCATTTAATGCATCTTCATATCTATAAGGGGGTGTTACCATAGGGGGACCCTGTTCTGTCGCCAAATACAGCCCGATATGTCGCCAAATTTGGCGACCAAAATGAGTCGCCAATAGTGACGCCAACTTGGCGATATCTTTAATATTTCGCCAAATTCCCACAGACTTCCATTGTAAACCTATAGGGTTTACTTGCTTATAGAAAATCAACAAATTGAGATATTTTAATGCAACAAAAACTAATATTAGCTTAAGGGATTATATTAAATTTTTATTTGATGACCTAAGTAGGAATTGACTTTAAAAACAAAATTTTTATATTACTTGTTATGTTCATTTAAGGGGACCGGGAAATCCCTATCTCGGCCATGTTAAATTCACCAACTTTATGTACTTTTTTCTCAGAAATGGTGAAAGATAGAGGTATAGATTTTTTAGAGTAGTTAAAATAACATGATTTACGTATTTTAACAGACCATTTTCTTTCTACGTGAAACTCAAAATTAATTATTTATTGAAAGTCATTTTAAAATTAGCATTTTTGGTAAGATTTTACTGCCTAAAATAAATAATTCTCAACAAATGATTAAATTCCTGTGTTAAAATATACAATATACCATAATATACGTATTAAATAAAAATCTCAGTTCTTAAGTTTAATAGATATTGAAAAAAAGGAACACAAACATGAAAAATCCAAGTTTTGAGAAAAAGTCAATTCAAGATTTAAATGGCCATTAAGCTGTGAATTACTCTTAGAAAGAATGAATAATTTCAACACTTATTTTTTATATATAAACATGTGTGACACATCGTTGGAAAGATAAAAGCTTAAACTATTTAATGATATAAGAAAGTAAAAATCGAGTTTTTGGTTGAATTTTGCTTTCCCGGTCCCCTTAATAATTAAATAGATAAATTGCTTCACACTTATATAACATTAAAATGTAAATGCACGACTTCGCACTGATTAAAAGCTGATCGTCGAAAAATATGAGTATGCTTGCACTCTTATAATACTATACATTTAAGTTGATGACCAATTTTGCGTACATTTAATACTATACAGTGAAATAGATGTGCATGTTTGCTCCCATACATTTAAATAAATGGACACCAAAGTTGATTTTTTTTTTTTTAATTTCTTCATCTTAATCCCAGGGATCCAAGATTTGGAGTAGATTCAATTTCCAAATTTGTTTTACCAAGAGTAGTTGTAAAAGCACACCGAGCTGAAGATGAGACAATTTTCCTATGTATGACACTCTAATTTGACAATGAAATGAACATTATTTCTTGGTATTATACCAATCAATTACAATGTCCTTTACCATAAACATAGATCTTAATAACACAAAGGTAATCATCTGACCCGATTTTGGAAATTTGATCTATGGCCTGATAAGATCAAAGCTCTAATGCAAGTCCTATACGGGATCCTGTAATTCCAGCTATGGCATATAAATATTTCATAGGTAATTAGGACTGACACTCAATAAAGACATTATGGAGGATGATAGAAATGAATTTTCCTTTGACTAACATATCTCAGCTGCTCGCATGTTAAAATTTAACTGATCAGCTTTGGATTCATCCTTCAACATTGATAATTCTTTGAAAATAAACTTGTTAAAGTTTTGTAATAAGATTTACAGGTCAAGGCTCGAGTAAAATGCGAGCAATATTAGCAACTATGTCGTTTCTGAGTATATGAGAGTAATTGTATAAAATTAGACGGAATAGTTAAATTACACTCAACTGTAAATTATATTAAAATGCTTTATACAATTATACAAACAGCAGATATAATCATAAAGACAAATGTTTAAATTCAAGAGTATATATATTTGTCGCATATTGGCATGCACACAAACAAAGAATAATAAAATTAATTCTTTTAAAAAGTTTATAACAGTTAATTTAAATTTGAGTCAAGCTATGACATCTAAAATATGCCAATTGGCTGCAAACCTGATTATGTAATTTCCTCGAATTAACTCATAAAAATAACTGATTTCAAAACGCTTAGAATCACTACATCTTTTAAATTTACAATAAACTTTGCAGGGTTTTTTAAAATATAACATTGGGAACTTCAATTGTGCACACAATCTGTCAAGTAATTGATTGGTGTTATATTTTTTACTTTTTTTAATACATAATATTCCTTTTAAAATCTGTATTTTCCTTCAAGAGCTGTTTCAAATGTGGGACGATACGTTCTCTGAATTTTATACACACAAGATACCCTGCTGCTCTTTAGTTACGAATCCTTATCCAAGCCTAGCAGTATTTCTAAGTTAACTAATTCCTAGAAACATATCTTTAAATACATAATTGGTCCTGCTTAATCAATCACAAAAATATGTGTCGTGACACCGATGGATATAATCTCAGAAGCCCCTTTCTAAGTTAAGCAGAAGAGAACGTGGGAGCTTTATTACGAACGTTACCGTGACCAGTGGCGTGTATCTCTAAATATTCGCGATCGAGCTCTCATTCATTTCACTTTGACTCTGAAATGTTGAGTTCCGAGCCCGCATCCACCGCTGTAAAACTCTGTTACATTTCTTTGTTTATGTAAGACACACTCTAATTTAATGTACCTAAAATCAATAAATACCTTCGTGAATGTGGCCAAAAAGAGCATTTTGTATTTGAGTATAATCTTGACCCTCTAAGGTGCATATTTTTTCCCCGTAATTTTTATAAAAAACTACTCAAACTCCTTGTTTTTCTCACGTAATTGTTGAAATATGCCAACTGGTATTTGTGTGCGTATTTTTATTAGACGAAATTATACTGCTACGGATAACTTAAATAGTACTAATTTAATTATATTTTGAGTAAATTTCACCCATATCAACATCCGGCGAACATAAGACTCAAATTTGCGAGAACTAAGATTAATTCCAAATAAATGTAATCTGAATGTATTTTGAAAGTTTTTCACTCATTTCTTTTTACTTTTGGAATTTCAATTTTTTTAGAAATCATTTTTAGCGAGCATTTACGTCTTAAAAGTTATCACCATGCTAAATTCCAAGCTTCTATAACAACCATGTAATAGAAATCACAAATTTATTACATTTTTATTCCCACACACTTTAAAATACCTAACATTGTATGAACTGTTCTGTAGATGCATTTAGTATATCTCTAAAGTACAAGCCATGTCAAATTTCAAGTTTCTATCCCTAACAATTTCAGATAAATCTTATTTTTCAAGGTTTTTAGAACGTTTGCTGCTCATTTCCCCATTTTAAATTTCGAATTTTTTTTTTTTTTTAACTGCTCTTAGTAAATACTAAAATCATAAAAATAACAAGCCAAATTTCAAGTTCTACCTCACCAACATCTCAAAAATCGCAATCTTAAAAACTTTTTTGTTTCTACATCCTTTAAAATTTTGAATTTTGTAAAACCTATGCTGTGAGGATATTTACATCTTAAAAATAACATACACGATATATTTTAAGTTTCTACCCTTAATATTCTAAATAAACCATAATTTGGAACGTTTCCCGTTCATTTTCCAAATGTCGAATTTTTAATCAGCTGCGTATATACAATGCATCTGCATCTTAAAAGTAAATACTATATTAAATTTCAAGTTTCTAACCTGAAACAAATTCAACTAAATAGTAATTTAGAATGTTTTTAGAGCGCTTTCTGCTCGTTTCCTCTTCCTAAATCTCGAATTTTTTAAAAAGCATTCTTTGCAAACATTTACATCTTAACAGTAGCCACCTTACCAAATTCCAAGCTTCTATACTATATGTATCACATAAATCTCAATTTTAAAACACTTTTTGCTCCTTCACTGTTTTAAATTTTGAATTTTTAGAAAATTGCTGTGGGCAAGCATTCTCCTGCACTCTTTTAAACTTAGAATTAAAAATAAACTAGAAAACAGGAGTCCTGCTTTTTCAGAATTTAGTGTCGCCCCGGCATTTCCATTACTTCATTTTCTTCTGATGGACTGATGGCTTCTATTATTATGAAACAGCCATTATAAATGAAGTGTTAGGTGAAGATGAAAGAGCAGCCATAAAAAGATAGAACTCTGATTTTCTGATCAGAATGGGGAGGAAAATGGCCATAATTTTTTTTACGGCTGCTCTTTCATCTTCATCTAACACTTCATTTATAATGGCTGTTTCATAATAATAGAAGCCACCAGTCCATCAGATGAAAATAACTCGTTTAAACGGGACTCTAATGCAGTACAAAGCATTTTTCAATTTTAAGACTTAAAGCACACGTTTTATTTTATGTAAAATGACGTCATTCGCATCCGCTTAAGAATTCCACATTTACGATCTACTCTTAAACATCTACAGTAAAGCATGCATAGCACATCACTATCGCGAAATAATGCACAAATGCAGCAAAAAGACGCCGTCATTCAAGAAAATTGAAAAAAAGGCTATCTAATGATTCATAGATACTTACAATTAAATATAGTATATAATAGCTCCATCGTTTTAACAGAAATCATTCGTGTATATTTTTTTCAAAATAGCACGTATTTTAATTACATTTTCTTGCGGTTGTTACGAGAAAATGGCAACAAAAATATATAATTACTATTTTAAAACTATTTTTCCTTTACTTTCTACAGAAATGGAGTACTTCCATTGCCTATATTAAGAAATGGCTCCAAAAACTACAAAAAAAAATAATATTTAAAAAATAAATGGAGATACAGTTTTCAAATAAAATGCATTTAAAAGAACTTTTTTTTTCCAATACGACGGTATAAAAATTGAAAATGTGCGATACTTAGAAGTTTAAAAAATTGCTAAAGAGTATTTAATCGTAATGCTTTGTTTTACGGCTAGCTTTTTTAAGGTAACGTTATTTTTTGGACACAAAATAAGCTGGGAGAACGAAATAGCATACCGTACCGGAGGCTAATAAACTGCTGTGAGCGAGCATTTACGTCTCTAAAGAAACAGCCATGCCAAATTTAAATTTTCTAGCAATTTTAAACAAATCGTAATTCAGAACATTTTTTCCCTTTTAAAGTTTGAGTTTAGAAAATGTTCTTAGTGAGCATTTACATCTTAAAAGTAACCACCACGCAAATTTTTAAGCTTCTATATTAACTGTATAATAATGCACTTCTATGCCAACCACCCCATACATCGCAATTTTAAAACGTTTTTTGCTGCTGCATCCTATCAGTTTTCGAATTAAAAAAAAACTGTTCTGGGAGAGGATTTACGTCTCTAAAATAACATGTATGTCTGATTTTAAGATTATATTCCTAATAGTTGAAAACAATTCTTGCTTTATATCGTTTTTAGAATATTTTCTGTTCATTCCACCCTTTTAAACTTCGAATTTTTTAGAAATCGTTCACAGAAAGTATTTACATCTTAAAAGTAACCATTACATCAATTTAAAAATTGCTAGCCACAACATTATCACAGAAATCTCAATTTTAGAACGTTTTTGCTTCTGCACCCGATTAGGGGTTGTTTTAGCGATATAAAATATAGTCTACATTAGAGGAGAGATAGTCACCAGCGTTGTGTTACCATTAATTTTGAAATTGGTTTGGTAGTTCCATAGATTTCTCCGTACAAACAAACAAACACACAAACGTTACTTCTTTGTGATATTAGTATAGGTTCGCCATGGCCAAATTCTACTTCATCTGTTCGGTTTTTGGGGGAGCTAATCGAAATTATGATACCTAATAAACACTTGCTGTTATAACCAGATGCTTTTTATAACATTCCAAGTTTCGTCATGCCGCTTTGACATTTGACATTTTGAAGTTGTCTAAATTTTGTGTTTACCATAAAAGGGGAGTACCAATATTTCTTCATGATTTAACATTAACAAAATGGTTTTAGAAATCTTGTGCATGAAAATTCTCAAGGAAGTATTGCTCCAGTACCCAATGCTTCCTGCAATGGGCAGTAGTAGTACCAAAAACATTAAAGTTGCATATTAAAATTGCTTTGTTAGATGCTATGTGGGAACTGAAAAGTTAATAAAAAGATTTTTTAGTTTCGCTAATGGGAAGTTTTATCTTTTCCCTTGGGCTACCAAACTTATAGCCATCTCTTTATAGAATGATGATAACATGAACATTTAAAATACAAAAATATATACCTAATAATTTAGTTATTTGAGACTCTCTTTGTTCGAATACCACTTCATTTCTATTGAACCAAATGAATGCACTTGAATTGTATAATTCAGCGACTGTTTTTTTTTGTATCAGTTTATATTCTTCCAATCACCGGAATACATTGAATCATATATTTTAATATAAGCAGTAATAGTTTTGCATTACAAGTGTTTTTCCGACTTTTAGCGTCATGATTTTAAAAAAAAGGGTATAAAACACTCATTATTCAACACATTTTAGAGATCTCTTTAAGAAGAGAAATATCGGAATGTAATGATAACTTTTTTACCGTTTTTCCGTTCAAATTTCTGTCATATGCACACGAGTGACAATGAAGTGGTTTTCTTAAGCCCCATCACCACGTCAAGGTGAAGTCTCAGCGATGGGGGCCCCCCACCCCCCTACAGCAGAGATAGTCAATTAATTCTTTTACACAGCGTTAATATCTAATTGATTCTTGACAAAATGTCACTTCAAATTGAGGATAAAAAGCTTATAAAAAAGGATCACCCTCAAAAGGTATCAAGCACGAATGTACAATTTAATTTCCTATTAATTAAAAATACTCTTTGAATTTTACTAATATTGCCTTTCATCTTTTTGCTTCAGTTTGTTAAACTATTTTTAATTTCAACCATTAAAAAGCAACATAGTATGCAATATTTTTAGAATTGAAACGTTGCTATTTATGCAATACTTTTATTACAGTGAGTTTCAATCTCTTTGTCCCAATTAATGTTCAATATGAGCTAACACCGAAGTTTACCCTTAAAAATTCCCTTTAAATAACAATATCTGATGAACTGTCTAGCTCTGCTTTTTATACGCGCGCGAAGCTAAATATAGCTTTATCATTTTTCCCTAATAAAACCCAATTACTTTATTGTATAAAATGATTATGAGAATCGATTTCTCATAAATACATGTCAATTATGAGAAATTGATTTACCCTAATCCCCCCCCCCCCAAAAAAAACTGCCCTTGAGATATGCCAAAAAGAATGGAAGACAGATGCTTCTACTTTTAAAGCCCGATGATGACTATGATTGTAAAGATGCTGAAAGAGCTAGTAATGCCAAATCAAACGATCGATGCTGTTGTTTTTACCTCGATGTATTTCAAATCCTGGGTTTCTTAAAGGTTCCCAAGCCTTCGAATACTGGGTTGCTTAAAGGTTCCCAAGCCTTCAAACCGTGGGTTTCTTAAAGGTTCCCAAGCCTTCAAATACTGGGTTTCTTAAAGGTTCCCAAGCCTTCAAATACTGGGTTTCTTAAAGGTTCCCAAGCCTTCGAATACTGGGTTGCTTAAAGGCTCCCAAGCCTTCAAACCGTGGGTTTCTTAAAGGTTCCCAAGCCTTCAAACCGTGGGTTGCTTAAAGGTTCCCAAGCCTTCAAACCGTGGGTTGCTTAAAGGTTCCCAAGCCTTCAAACCGTGGGTTTCTTAAAGGTTCCCAAGCCTTCAAACCGTGGGTTTCTTAAAGGTTCCCAAGCCTTCAAATACTGGGTTTCTTAAAGGTTCCCAAGCCTTCAAATACTGGGTTTCTTAAAGGTTCCCAAGCCTTCAAACCGTGGGTTGCTTAAAGGTTCCCAAGCCTTCAAACCGTGGGTTTCTTAAAGGTTCCCAAGCCTTCAAACCGTGGGTTTCTTAAAGGTTCCCAAGCCTTCAAACCGTGGGTTGCTTAAAGGTTCCCAAGCCTTCAAACCGTGGGTTTCTTAAAGGTTCCCAAGCCTTCAAACCGTGGGTTTCTTAAAGGTTCCCAAGCCTTCAAATACTGGGTTTCTTAAAGGTTCCCAAGCCTTCAAATACTGGGTTGCTTAAAGGTTCCCAAGCCTTCAAACCGTGGGTTTCTTAAAGGTTCCCAAGCCTTCAAACCGTGGGTTTCTTAAAGGTTCCCAAGCCTTCAAACCGTGGGTTTTTAATAAAATTTTATAAATGCAAAACTTAAACTACATAAAATACTAAAAACTTAAACTAAACTTAAAAACTAATTTAAATAAGCTGAAAAGGAATTTTGTTAGAAAGACGAACTCCTGTTGATGGAATTTACATTTTGTGATATTATAAAATCATTTAAAATTTACATTTTCTTCTCTTTCTCGTTAATATTATATCTTGTCTGCCATAAAAGCTGGGTTAAATATGTGTGCATAACTGGGACGATAGCGTGTACGTTTAATAATTATTCATCTGATAAACAGAAGCGGTAATGCATTTAACAGAGATTATTTAAATTTTAAATCAATGAAGCTATTTTTATATTAATGATCAATTAATAATTTTTTATCTGATTAAAAAAGATGGCAGTTCATATTAGGATGATAGAAATGTTCCCAGCTGCAGAGAAGAGTAAACTGTAAGTCGACATCAAATGATAAAAATCTGAAAATTCTTTTAATTAAAAAAATTACTAAATAATTATTGAACTAGTATCTTTAAACGTATTTCTATCTTTGAAGATGAAAACATTCCAATGATTTAAAGAAAAAATAATTAAAGGCCCGAAACAGCTATTCAAAAATATTTTCTATCCAGGAGTCCGTCCGTATAATCACAAACGAAATATTTACGCTCTCGCACGCTTTAAAAAATTTCAAATTTCATATATTATTCTCCCAGAAACGCACAGTACTAAATTTTTTTTAAAAAAAGAAGGAAAGAAAAAAAGAAAAGAAAACCCTGCAAATTAAGAATATAAAAATTTTTTTTAAAGAAGGAAAGAAAAAAAGACAAGAAAACCCTGCAAATTAAGAATATAAAAAATTGTTGTTAAATTGTTTTGTTGTTAAACTATCCATACTCATTAACCTACGCCTTTTTTTAAATATAAAAAATTAAAATATTTAAAATTATTTGAGGCTGTAGATAAAAGTATATATTTTCAATACAGAAACTTTCATTCGTGCCTTTTTATTTCTTAATTAGAAAAAAAAAATAATAAGAAAAAATTTGGTCTCGAAAATACAATATTTCTATGACTTGTTTGAACATAAAGGAAAGCTTTTAAAATTTAAAATTTTATTCACATTATAGATGAAAGTGTATATTTTAAATACAGAAACTTTCATTCTTGCTTTCAGTATAGTTTTTCTTACTCTACATTAAAATATTCTTGAGCAAGAACATTTTAAAATAGAGTAGAATTAAAAAAGATAACTATATTGTAATCTTACATCGATGTAGATGGCAGCACTATTTTTTTCATCTGAAATCAGATGTAAGATTGTGAAAAACGAGCAAACTTTATGGCTCATAAAATATAAGAAATGTTATCTTTTTGAACCCAATTTTGTAATGTTAGGAATCAAAAGGCAAACTTGAACATTTTTTAGCATATCATGAAATTATTGAACTTTATGCCTGTGCAATATTGTATATTTCTGATGTTTCCTTCAGTTGTTTTTTGTACCTACAAAAGAGTAAAAAATCATGATTTTGATTTTTTTTTTAAAGTTTTTAAGTTGTTTTGAAGATGAAGGTAATAAATAGCAACTTCCAACCTTTAGTAATGTCGTTTCCATGCATCACATCATTCCATGGCGCTACATCAGCTATTAATTTCAAGGATGTTTCTTTATTCTTTTGATTTTTATAACGTTTTTAATTGTCTCAAAATTGAAAAATTATCAATTTTTACAACCCATTTATTATTAAACATAAACATACTATTACCAAATTCTTATTACTAAAAACATTTGAAGATAATTTACCAGAGGTTTTAATATTATAAAAAAAATTTACTTTTTATTAAATAATTTTCACGATACGGAACTTCAAACATGCAACTTTGAACGATTGCACACATGCCAGTCTATGTCACAAGTTTTTTAAATGTCCAGAATTGTTAAAATATATTATTTTTTGTCAAGGTATTTTGCATAGCTCTACTGAAATATGAACTGAATCTGTGTATCAAATTTTATTAAAATCGGTTACTATGGGACCACGACGTTTTTTTAATTTTTGCCCATTTTGTATGGGAATGACCCTTTTATAAATTCAAAATGACTAACAGACTTTTACAGACGAATGTGTTTATCTGCTGCCATATTTTACACTATTAACCCTTTATATCCTGAATTTTTAATACAAAAATTGCTTCACCTGTATAATTTTTTACGTTAATGTCCAAGATATCCAGGAAAACATATATAATAATAATAATTTGATTTTTAGATATTTTTTTTAATTAAAACTGATTTAATAAACCGGTAGTTAGAGCTTTTTTGCAAAATATTCACAAGAATAATTAGATTCATTAAGAAAAAATGCTGTTATGGAAATCTCACAATTCTTAAAAGACAGTGTATATAAATGTACTATGATCCTATCTGTAACAGAAAAGTGTTTTGTACTTGCAAATTTTTCGTGTAACATTTTTTAATAGAATAAGACCTACAGCTAGGTAAAGGGTTGAGAAAATAACCACATTAAAAGTATTTAGCTCTTATCGACTGTTTCACTGTGCTTTCTAAATAGGATTGAGCCAATTATTTTGTATGAAAAGTGAAATCTACTTTTATTAGTAGACGAGTTAAATAAATTTTACATTGAATTTTCTTTAATGGTACTTAAAAGTAACGTCAGGATATAAAGCGCTAAACGGTTGTTAACCTTCTGTTCATGATTTAATTTTATTGTGATATTAGCAGAGTTGGCAAGTCTCCGGCTTTTTGCACACCACTATTATCTTAGAGAAAATCTAGTTGTTTTTAATCAACCAAATGAGCAATTAAATAAAACAAAATTTTTTGCATTAAAATACTGGTATCTAAAAAGCCGGAGCCACGGCAGATCTGCATTAGTTATTTATCAAATAAAACAGTAAATATAATATATTACCCTTTTTAATTTGGTTTTAGATTAGTTTTAAAACGCGCCGAATTAAAATTAAATTATCTTGAAAACAAATATTAAATCAACTTTACGCATTCAATAAGAAGTAAAAACTAAAGCTGTTTTAGCCCACGGACATAATTTTACACTATTAAAAATTAATGTATTTTATTGTTTGACTAATTTCATTTTTTTTTTTAAATAAATATACTTCACCTCATTTCTTTTATTACATTTATAAATGAATCAGTCATTTCAAAAACTTGCAATCATTCCATATAAAAGATTCACAATTTTTCGAGTATCGATACACAGAAAATGTAGATATTTTTAAAGAACTTTTTGTGCTAATTATATTGTTTAAATCTTTAAAAATGTAACTCTGTCGTAAGTCATAAATTTTATTGTCGTTTATAATGGACCAAGGCTTAAAAAATATTTTGAAAAAAAAAAAGTCTTATTACAAAATCTATATTAATGATTTTTTATTAGCTATTTGACAAAATAGACGTAAATCATTAACGTCTGGTTTTTAAGGTTACAGTGAATGGAAATTTCACTGCTCTTTTTGAAAGGCAGCGGATAATTAAAGGTGCGAACTTTTTGCCCACACATATGAGCCCGCCTTTAATGATAAGTCTACATGAAAAAGGTGCATAGTGTTTAAAAAAAAATGGACATGTGTAATTCTTGAAATGACCGACTCAAATATCACGATACTGTTTTGTGCGTTTCTAGGAGAATGAGCCCATAACATACCCATTTTCTTAAAGAAAACATTTTATGTAATCATCCCCCCCTAAACCCCCTTCCTAACCAAGGCCTGGCCCATCATCAGTCCTGGATAGACGTTTTCGACTGTTCGAAGAACGCCTCTGAACCTACGTCGAATGCGATCTGTAAAACCTATATCATTGTATTTTTCCAGGCAACTGATGTTCAGGTCCAAAGACCCCAGAATGCGAGTGAATCTCAAAACATTCTGTTCGCGCCTACACCGCAGAGGCAGTTGCAACAGGGGCTGTGTAGGATCCATAAGATCACACGATGCACAGTCCCCCGATTCTCCTACTCCTCCCAAATCCCCGTTCCCTTCCCCCCGTGGTGCAAAGTCACCACCCCCTATCTCTGTTCCCAAGACATCCGCGTCCCAAATTTCCTCAACTGCCTCCTCTAACGCCCGCCTAGCCATTGCCTTAGCAAGTGCCCGAAAAACCCCCGCGTCCCCTGTGCGAGAGCGCAAAGCTGCAAAATTACTTACCGGAGGCCCTTCCGGTACCTCTGGCCATTCTGGAACAGCAGATGGAGGTGGACTGGCCTCCGTTTCAGCTTGCAGCTCCTCCTGCGCGCCGACAGACCCCCGACAGCAGCACAAATACTTCCTGCAACAAGATTAAGTGAACGAAAACATAAATAAACTGAAGTAATCACATTAAAGTATAAAATTAACTTTCATTACAAAAACAGAAAAATATAAACATACATACATAAAAAAAATCACTACTACTTTTTCTTGATTTAAGAAAGAACACATTGGTACAGGATGATGAGTATAACCAAACTACGCAAAACATTAAATGTTTATTTTTGACTCAGCTGATGCCCTATAGAATTCATACACACCAAGCAATATACAAAAAATTATTTAAATTTAATACCACACATCACAATTGAAAATGTAACTCTATCTACTAATGCTCATAGACAGTAATCTAAGTCAGCTATTTTGTGTGTCTCTATAAATGAACGATAAATGCGATGTAAACCATATTCTATAATAAAAATCTTGTAGTGCATTTTAATGAAGTATATAAATTTCAATATGCGTGAAAGAGTGAAACATCATTAAAATTCACAGCAAACGATTTCCCGCCATACACTATACTGTTACGGAATTCTTCTGTGAGTGTGTGTAAACGAACTATAAAAGCATTTAATTTTCAATACGGAACATGTTACTGTAAACTTCATTAACATATATTAATTACATGGCAATCCGTATGTATTTAGGCGCGTTAGAACACGGACAGACAGATAGTCAAACAGACAAACCAAATTCATAAAGACTTTTCAAATATGTTCCGCCTAAAAGAAAATCTAAAGGAGATAAGTTGATAAGGGCTTTTTTTCACCCATCAGCCCCTTGATGTGACATACATTTTTTTCATTAGTATACCTCATATCAAATAAGAAAAAAAAATATTTTGAATGAAAGTTCTATAATTGATGGGAAAAATAAAATATATAATTAAGTAAGTATTATGTACATTAAGAAACATAAACACTATTGTCATTAGTTTTAATCCGTATAATCAATAGTAAATACAGCACTAAATGCAAAATTAAAATGAATGGCGCTTATTAGGACTATTATTTCAATATATGAAATAATGGAAATAATCAATAACCGAAAATAATCATACAGTTTCAGGCACTTTTGGCAATGTATTTTAGATTAGTCTTTCTCCTTGCTTCCTTCACCCGAATCACTACCGGACCTGGACCATCCAACGGCTGAGTCTTGTAGTGTATAAGCATATTCAAGATTTGGTTTTTAAACTTCGGTTGAGTTGTGGCGGCAGAAAGTCAGAAACCATAATAGACAAGCGACACGTGCACAGTACCCTACGACCCTTGCGCCTACTTTGCACTGACAGTATCATTGTGTGATGTTGATTCGTTCTATTTTTATCCAAATATTATAGTTTTTAGCACTTGTGTCATGATCGTAATAAGACTCGAAGAACAGAATCATCTTCACGATGTAGGGTAACTCCGGGAGAGTCGCTGCATCCGGGATAGATGCCGGACTCTCCCGCACCCCTTGTATTTCTTGTAATTATCGATAGATGGTCGTCAAACGCACAGGTTAGGTATGCAATGAGATTATTTTAACCAGTGTACAGCGTGAATCCCATTTCGATGTTAACTTGCAGAAACACAATCCTTATTTTGACGTAAGTGCATGATTTCACTGTCCAAACTTTTAAACACGTTATGCTTAAATACTTTTCGTACACTAATTACTAAATGCATGCATGATTTCGAAGTCATAACTAAGCGTAGCGTTTGTATAGAGTATTATGTGTATGGTTACGCCATTCCCCTTAGCGATGGAAGGTAACTGTTATAGCCGACGTCTGCACCATGCAAAATGGGATACTTGCCGCGCTGCAATTCCGGTATACTTGCCGCAGTTTCTTTTGTATGGGATGATTAAGTGTTATTAACTTTACCTTTTCTTTTTGCACAGATTAACCATGTTAGGCATTTTATCAAGTTTACTAAAACCAAAGGAGAAAAGGGGAAAAATAAAAAGTAAGAAGGGCAAGAAAGATGTAAGTCAAGATGATAATAATGAAAAATCGGATTACGCGTAACGCAGACGTTCATTGCAAGGAATGTTTAGAAAACTACTCCAAAAGAGGAAGCGTAATTGGCTTCGTTGCATCATGTGCCAAATGTAGTTACATAAAAACTGTACTTTTTCGACATTTTTCAAAAAAAACAGTCGAAAAAACAGGTCTCTTAACCCATTCGGGACCATAGGTGCATATAAGCACCTTCATAACGAGCATACAAAAGTTGTTTCTGGCACCAGTAAAAAAGAAAAGTAATATTTGCTTTGTTTGATTACAGAATTTCATGATTATTTAAATAAAGGTAACTTATTTTAAAAAAGACAACCGAATAAAATTTTTGTAAAAGCCACCGGTCCCGAAAGGGTTAACAAATAAATTATGTAAACAAACTTTTACTTCACTTCTTTTCTTTCTTTAATACATTGATGTAACGTTGTTGCTAAAATAACGATTAAAATTTAATGTAGAAAAATAAGTCGATAATTTTAATAGTGAAAGTAGGCAAACAATTATTAGTTTGAATCTACTAATACGTTTCATTGTACTCATTTCGTTTCATTTTGTTATTACATCGTTCATTATAGTCCAGATATGATTTTTTTTAAATATTTTTATTTATCATTTCATTCTATTCTTATTACAAGCGCGGCATAACTACTGCACAAGTGCGGCATCTTAGCCTGAATGTACAGGTGACGCGCCGCATTGTAACGTTTTAAAAAAATTTGTAAAAAAAAAATTAATTATTTGTTTTGAATTTTTTTGTTGCAGTACACGCGCTGTATATTTAACATTAAATAGCACAGCATGATTTTTTTATTTTATGTCCACCATGGGACTTTATACACAAATCCAAAAAAATGTGCTGCATAAATCTCGGAATTACCCTATGTGAAGACAGTTAATACCTTCTTAATTTAAGTGCTCTTGAGTGTAACATTGGCTTTGTTTAAGTTGGTATATTCCAAGTTAATTGTCACACCTCATCCCAAATTAGGCGAGGAAAATCTTGAAGATCTATATCAGTTTGTTTAGTCCAGATCGCCTTTTCCGTGCACATTGCACAGAAGATGTTATTAATCTTTTTCTTATATCGAATTATGTGGACAGAACACCATTAGAGAGACATAATAAGGGAGTTGAGGATTGTACTTTGTGCCAATATATTAAGAAAGAAAAACAATGTCAAAGAACACAAATAGAAGTATGCTTTTATTCATACATCAATTTGTGCTTTTTGACGTTGTTTTTCTTTCTTAATACCATTAGAGAGACCAGTTCTAAGCTTTAAAAATAACACTGCCAAGAAGTCGAAATAACCTCTTTTTCGAGAAACACATTTTGGACTTTACTAGTTCAAAATTATAGATAAAATAGGACATGGATATACTCATGGGAGTATAATAATCGGACTAGGAAAGCTGTCCCGATGTGACAAAATCGAGAATTCTCTTCCTTGCTACCTTTCTGATATTATTTAAAAGACTTTTAATATTTTTTTCATACATTGATATATTCTCACAAGCTTGCAGAGCCAACTCACTGAATACCAATCCCGTAATATAAGTTTTACAGCATCGTTTTCCCGACGAAATATAGATTCCAGTTTCTATAAAGGCTTGAGTTTGAGCTGCTTTTGAGACAGTTCTTACGCTTACATATCATGCCACATGTGTTAGAGTTGTTGCAATGAGGTATTGATAAATGTATATTAGGTTTCTTATTTGTGGTGTCGTCGGCAGTACTCGTTAACGCACGATCTCATATTGTTAGCACAGAAGAAGACATAGGAGTATTTTGAGCCCGAAGCACACGAAATGCATAGGAACTGCATTTAGAGCACAACTTAGAACCACTCTGTAGATCGCAGTTTTTAGAACTTTTAATTATCTATATAACTTTTGTGTTAGAAAAGGTACGAAAATCACTATTTGTTTTTTGCTAGGTTTTACAACAATCACATTGCCTTCCAGACATTATTTATTATTAAATGTTTACAACAACAGTTTTAGAACACAACATTGACATCTGAACTATGTAAATACTTTTTAAGCGCGGCAAAACAAATCTGAACACGCTCCGATCACAGTGCAAGTGATACTCGCCTTGAGAAGTCTATAACACTAGCACGAAATATATTTTTCTCTAATATGTAGAAGCGCACACTGAACCAAAATAAAATAATTCTCATATGAAAGATTATAAAGAGTAGTATCATTACAAGTCAAAATTAATTTGGTTCATGGAACACTTCTTAAAAAAAAATAATTCAAAAATAAAAGAAACGACAAAAATATAGGAAAAAGCCGAGACACGCTATTTTCGGGCTATAACTTCTATGGCTTATTATGTTATTTATCACGTAAACCTTATCCTTCTATGTATAAAAAAAAGTAACGCTTTGGAAATGGACCAATGAAAATCTGCGTAGATACCGCGAAAAGCATCTGATTGGTCAGAGCTTTCTGACGCTATAAGGTGGGTTACCAAGGGGAGAGGGACCCACCTCTGTCACTAAGTTTGTCGCCAACTTGGCGATATATTGCCAAATTTGGCGACCAAAATTAGTCGTCAAAAGTGACGCCAACTTGGCGCTTTTTCGAGTATTTCGCCAATTTTCCATAGACTCCCACTGAAATCCAATAGGTTTTACTTGCTTGCAGAAAATCAGCAAATTAAAATATTTCAATGCAACAATAACTAATATTAGCTTATGAATAGAGTTTAATTGAACTATTTACATTATTTTTAAGCACAAACACTAACTATTTACAATATTCGTAACACTGTATATATAATTTCACACATATATGTTGGCTGAGAAAAGGCGGCGAAGTGAAAATTTCAGAGGAGAGGAGATTTATATGATCAGATTATTTACTGTAACTACAAATTATTGAATGCATACAAAATAAGGGATCGCGAACTGATCCAGAATCGAAACGCGAAACAATTACGTTTGGGGTTGGCTAGAAAATAGGGATTCCATTCGGTATCGGGAAGCGATTACGCGGGGTGTTGGTGAGCGTAGCGAGCAGGGGGGGGGGGGGGGCGGAGCCCCCTAGTATTCGTATATAGAAGCTTAGGGATGACCTTCGCGAAATCAAACCTTGGCATAATCGTAATTGTGGGGTCCGCTATAACAAAGTACCATTTTTTTCCGGATTTCGTATACACCACACATTACTTGTACAAGAAACAATTTAAAAACAAACTATAGCTCGTTTTCTCCCTCATCTTTTCGGAAAAACTACTATTTTTCAAATGTGGTGCAGCATTTCCCCCCAAAAGTTTACTTTGTATTGAATAATTTTTGAAATGACTTATTTCTCAAACTTATTCTATCAAACATAAATAAATTGAACGCACAAAATGCAAAACTTTCTTTTTCTTGGAGAAAATGCAACCTATATTTTTATCGACGAAAAATTTGGTTTCGTTTTCGTTTTCGGTTTTAAATACCCGTTTCGGTCGATTCTTATTTTTAATATATCCGCGTAGCTTGATGGCATGTAACGATTACATCCTATGTGTCAACACAGTTACGCCTATGGGAATCTCAAATCCACTTCGTAGCCCTTTTTAGGTGCGTTCGTAATTATATATCGCCTATAGTCGTCGTTCAGTCCGTCTGTCCGCATATAACAGAGCAAAAACTACCCAACCAAATGGTCTGAAATTTTAAATATATGATTATTGCAATATTTTGTCGAGCCATTTCAAGTTTCATGAAAATCGGATGTATAATTTAATTACAGAGACGGTCAAAAGTGTTCCGTTACATTACAGAGAATGGGAAAAAATTATTGCAACTGCATTTTAATGATGTTACAGGCTATGCACTTATGAAGTGCAAAAAAATGTACATTTAGTACAATATGGGGTGCAAAAAATAATTATAAAACTAGTTATAGTACGAACGCACCTCATTTGCCACGTTTGACGAGCAATTTCCAACTTGTTTTCGACGGAAAGCTGGTGAAGAATATTCAAGTACTACTTGATAAATGTAGAAAGGTTTAAGAAGAAGAAAAAACCATGCGTCAAGCATAGATTATGAAAGCGTTTTCACAGATTTGAATAGAGTCACAGAACTTCTCCCGTTTCATAAGTTGAAATAGGATGTATTAGTAAACCATTTGAAAAACGCAAAACACACTTGAAAACCCAATTTCAGCAGTCACCATGCATAGTCCGAAAAACTTCCGAATTCTGTATAGGATCTATAGTTTGTAGATATACTACGTAGTATGCTAAAATTTAGTTCAGTTATAGAAGACGCAGAGCACAGTTGAAAATTCAACTCCAGCAATTCCCGTCAATAAACAGAAATGTACTCGAGGTCTTTTGTGTAGCCCTGTATATGATCTAAAGTATTTATACGCACAAATAGACCGAGAGGCGGCAGAACAGACAATCACCGCATCGAGTTCACGGCTGAAATTCCAGAATTAGCTAAAACTCGATTCGCATATTAAAACTCAATCGATCTGCCAAATCTTGGTAGAAAACACCTGAAAACCAGATTTTAGCGGTTGACTCGTGGGTTTACCATTGTGTATTCCTGCACCCAAAGGTATGAAAACAGTGAGCAGCGGGAGCAGGAAAACAAAATGGTAAACCTACGAGTGAACCGCCAAAATCGTGCTTTCGTGTGTCTTCCACGAAGATAGGACTTGGCAGACCGATTGCGTTTTAATATGCGAATCGAGTTTTAGCTAATTCTGGAATTTCAGCCGTGAACTCCATGAAGTGATTGTCTGTGCTGCTGCCTTCCGGTCTAAAAGTAATATGCAAAAAAATAGTTAAATTTAAAAACATGTGCCGCAACTGAAAACGCACTTCCAGTAATTTATTGTTCAAAGACAGTACAGTTACCGGACTCTTTTGTGTGTTCCTGCAAACGAACTATAAATGCTATGCATACCCTATTCTGTAGTGAGCATCTTTCAGTACATCTCATTGATATATATAAATTTCAGTATGTTTGAAACAGCTTAATTTCATTGAACTTTAACGCACGATAACCCCCCATAGAACGTAATGAAACTTTTTTATTTTTCGTTTTAAGAGTCCCTAAAAACGACTATAAATGCTGCACACTTCATTTTCAGTATTGAGCATGCCATAGCAAACATCAATATAACGTATGTAAATTCCATGGCAATCCTAATATATTTTCAAGAGTTTGAGTAGGACAGACTGACGGCAGACAAACAAACCGAATCCATAAACCCTTTTCGGTACTTTTCCAGTATAGGGGCCTTGGAGAATTGGAGGAAATGACTTAGGGACTTTGGCAAGATGTTTTTTACGGAACAGATGCTGTATATTCCCGCGGCCGCCATCTTGGATATTTTCTTGTCGTGAAAATTCCTTTCCCCCCCCCAAATAGCAAATGTCGCCAAGCAGCGATCTATGCGCATTTTAGGCCAAGGCATACTTAGATCTGTATATTTTAGTAGGCCATGGTTAGGCTTAACGGGGTTTCCAGAACACGACACTCGTCGGGGTTGCCTTATCGATAAATGCCAACAAAAAATCGCCAAGAAATCCAAGATGGCGGCCGCGGGAATATACAGCATCTAAGCCGTTTTTACTAACCTATTCAATGTTTCATATTACACATGTAATTTTTTCCAATATTTATACAATTTATTTAATATAAAGAAGTAGAGGTCTGCACGGGCCCGGGCCAAACAAAAACAAAATCTTGACAAAATAAACGGGCCGGGCCGGCAAAAAAATTGAACGGGCCTGCAGGATCGGCACGGGCCGATAAAAAAAATTAATCGGGCCTATCGGCCCGATATAAGAATTTGACAGAAGCAGATAAAATACGAGGCCATATTCAATGAATATGACTTTTTCGAGAAGTATAAATGTCGTTACAAGCCGATGCAAGTTTAACAACATCAATACAGAAATGTAACATGTCGATCGTAGAGATCGGCATCGTACAGTTACATGATGCCTGATACCGGGTTTAATTTTTTCGGCAGACTTGTGCCGGGACGAAACTGGTCTTAATAGTTCTCAGGATGTGTAGGACAGGCATTATGTTTTGTAAAAGTATTAATAGTGATAATGAACTTCTGTTAACAGTATCTTTGGAAATATACCTTAAGGTGGTTCTCATATTCACTGCTCAACAATGCGAAACTTTCAGACACATTTTCTGACTCATTTTTAACTATAAAGGCATAAAATTGACAGGCCTGAGTATTGAAGGCATTTGGAATTGAATAGCGTTTCCATTTTTGATAAATTACGTACAGAGATAACAGAGACTCTTGTCACGTGACTGTACGTTTTTCTCCTTTCCTGTGCTATCGCTTCCGGAAATTCGATTCAAAACACTAACTTTGGCAGTATTTTCTGAAAGATATATTACTTTTATCTAAGAAAAAAACGGCATTTACATGGTTTCTGAATAAGAATACCTGCCAATCTCATGCGTTTCCGAAAAGAAATGAATTCATAAATGTGTCAAAATGTAGCTCCTTTGGATTTGAGAAAAGCCTTAAAAATGACAGAAATATTTTCACAAATCTACTTTTTATTATAAGCTTCAAAAGTTATCATGTTTTTTAACCCTTTATTCTAAAATACATTAAATTACTTTTAATGAACCCTTATTTAAATTTTGAAACGTCTCTAGGGACGTTGACTAAAACACTGTAAGTAATCGTTAATGTTTACTATTGTGTGTTTTCTATTTTGCGAACACATAGTAATTTAAAATATACTGTAAAATGTTCCCATAAATATGCGTGTAGTATTCATTAAAAGAATCTTAATTCTATGTCGAGAAAAAACGGATTTTTTTGTAGAAATTGAATCGGGCCGGGCCTGTTTTCACTGATTTTTGTACGGGCCGGGCCGGGCCGAGAACGGTAAAAATGTAAACGGGCCGGGCTCGGGCCGAACTTTCAATTTTTACACCGGCCCGGGCCTGGAAATTCCGGCCCGTGCAGACCTCTATAAAGAAGACATCGATTTGTCCATACAAACAGAAGTAAAGTGTGTATAAAACCAATAAAATATATATACAACTAAAATGGTTATGTATGTATAAATACGTATATAGTAAACAAGCATAAAAGTCCATGAGGTTTGTTTTCATAACTGTTTATTATTGGGGAACAAATCTCACTTTGTGAAGTTCGAATTGCGCCACGCTTCTTTAAAAAACACCAAGGCCCCTATTCTGGAAAAGTACCCGCTTTTCAAATAATGTTGCGAAGTGTTAAAACACGACTTTTCTAATTGCATATTTCTGGCGGTTTAACAGCACACTTAGCAACTCTTATCACAGCCCACAGCAAAGTAAAACAAAAGCGAAAAATCAGCGTCAAGCATAGATTATGAAACACTTTCCAAGACTTGCAGAAAGAATATTTGGTACTTGTTAGTTATCCCGTCGACCCATTTCGCCAAATTCTATAAATCGCCAAACCACTCGCCACATTATATTTTTTTATTTTAAATAACGAAATGAACAAATAAATTAGTATAACATTAACAAGTAATGTAAAAATTTTGTTTTTAAAGTCAGTTCCTACTTAGATCATCAAAGAAAAATTTAATATAATCCCTTAAGGGTCCTGTCCCTGCCGGCGAAGACACTCACGAGCTAATGCTAATCCTATGGGGAGGGATTTTTCTAATATCTCGTTTGCATTTCGACATTTTTAAATAGTTTTTTTTTTTTTTTTTTTTTTTTTGCATTGGATAGCCGAGGTCCGTCTCTACAGTGCACCTTGGTTACTTTTTCGATTTTGGTCACAGACATTTTTAATAAAGTTACTTTCATTTTCAAAACCGGTTCTGAAAATGAAAGTGTCATTCTAAAAAACATCTGCAACCAAAATCGAAAAAGTACCCAAGGTGTGCTGTAGAAACGGACCTCGGCTATCCAATGCAAAAAAAAAAAACTATTTAAAAATGTGGAAATGCAAACGAGATATTAGAAAAGTCCCTCCCCATAGGATTAGCATTAGCTCGTGAGTGTCTTCGCTGGCAAGGACAGGACCCTTAAGCTAATATTAGTTTTTGTTGCATTAAAATATCTCAATTTGTTGATTTTCTATAAGCAAGTAGGTTTACAATGGGACTCTATGGGAATTTGGCGAAATATTACAGATATCGCCAAGTTGGCGTCACTTTTGGCGACTCATTTTGGCCGCCAAATTGGGCGATATATCGCCAAGTTGGCGACAAACTTGACGGTATTTAGCGACAGAACAGGATCCCCCCTATGGTAACCCCTTATTGAAAATACTTTCATTGATCTTCAATAACCAATGGCCGCCGTTTTGTTTCCCATGCAAAACTAAAATTAATTAATTAAAATTTAATTAATTAATTAATATTTGAAAAAACTGTATTAACATCAATTGTCATCCAGTACAAGTTTAAAAAAATTTATTTCAACTTGATAGGATGAATAATGAGTATTTTATTAACGATTGAAAATTTAAACAAGATAAATAAATAAATAAATATAGGGAGAGTGTGAGCTAATAGTAGGAATTGAATAAAAATACAAATAAAACGTCGAAATAAAAATCACTTGATGACGTAAACGCACGTGTTGTCAAGTGAATGTGACATTTACGATCAACCATTATTGGTATTTAATCAGAAAATAAATAAATAGAATGCTAAATTCATCTTTAAAAAGTTAAACTTAAAAATACACTATGTGCAAATTACTTAAAATATTAAAAAATATTTAAAAAGGTGTTAAATTACTTTAATATCCTTAGTACTTTCAACTATATGCATAGTCTTCGTCAGAGAATACAAAGATACAAGCGTCTATACTACTATACGCTTGTATTTTTGTATTCTTTGACGAAGGCTTTGTATAAAGTTGAAAGTACTAAGCATAGGCGTAGACAGAGGGGGGGGGGGGGGGGGGCACACCCCCTGCTTCGCAGACTCAAGCACAATTATTTAAAAAAATTGAAATCAACAAAAGAAAAAAGAAGAACTGAAAGCAGAGTTCAATTAGTTTAGCAAATTAGTTTAGTTCAGAAAACTAACAGCCTAAATTTTAAAATGTGATAAAAAAAAAAAGCCCACGTTCTTTTTTTAAGAAAATTATGTTGTTTATCTTTTTTAAAACTAGAATATTTACAAGAATCTGTATTAGTCATAGTAAGTCAAAAAGGTGGCTTTATAATCTCACTTTGACGTCTTTTGTTTGGGGGAGATTTTTTTTAACGCCGTTCTTTCTATTGCATGTTTCTGCAATTGCATGAGAAATTAACTCAAGTTCTTCACGAGGACAGAAACTATTTGTCTCTTTGCTTTCGTAGTTTAAAATCTAGAAAGAAGTAAACAAATTTGAAAGGGAATGCAGATGTGAAACAATAATTCAAAAATGCGATTAGCCGGGAAAAAGAGGAAGGAGTGCACAGACCCAGCCTCCTTTGAAAATGAAAAATAATCTGGAGGTTGGTTGATTGGTTGAATTTCGTGTTTCGCGGCCATTTTTTGACATTCGTAAAAGGAATATGATTGCAGTCTTTCAAGTCAATATAGTAATTTTTTTCCTCTGGAAATTTTTATACGATTTTTAAAGTTTCTTCTCGTTTCGCAGCCTTCTTATGACAATAGAAAAAGGAACCCGGTTTCAAGCTTTTAGCCCAGCGCAGTAAATTTTGACAAAATTCGCGATTTTATTCTGCGATCATTTCCTGATATTTACAATTTTTTCCCAAAATCGTTTGACGAAATTCACGTCTTTCTACGCGATTTTTGTCGAAATCCGCATTTTTCACCTCTAACCTTTGACAAAATTCGTGTTTTTTACCGCGATCCTTTGGCGAAATTCGCATTTTTTACCGCGATATTTTGACGAAATTGGCATTTCTTTAGCACGATTCTTCGATGAAATTCGTGTTTTCTTTCTACGATTTTTGACGAAATTAGCTTTTTCTTTCTGCGATTCATTGACGAAATTCTCGTTTTTACCGCGATCCTTTGATGAAATTTATTTTCTGTTGCGGCCGACTGACAAAGCTGATTTTTTTACAGGGGTCATTTGTCGAAATTCGCGATAGTTTTGCGCGACCGGAGAATTCTCCGTACCTTTCCGTACCAATTCACAAAATTCTTTACTCTTTTCCGCGACATTTTGACGAAATTTTCAAAAATGTTTCGTCAATCGTTTATCGAAATTCATAATTTTTTTCGCAATCGTTAGACGAAATTCGCGATTATTTTCTGCACTCTTTTATCGAAATTCCCGATATTTTTCCACGATCGTTTAAAGAAATTCTCAAATTTTTCCGGGACCGATTCAAGAATTGACTTTCAAAATTTCCGTAAAAGAGATAAAAAAAAACGCGATTTGATGAAAACCTGTCTAAAACGGAAATTCGACAGGTGTTATGAAGTTCCTTTTTAGCAGGTTTTATCATATAAGATATTGTTTGTATCCAATATGTTCAGGTTAAGAAGTCTGGGCACCCTTCTCGTTCAAAAGGCTGGTTACGCCTGTGCTAAAGATATTAAAGTAATTTAACACCTTTTTATATATTTTTTAATCTTTTAAGTAATTTGCACATAGTGTATTTTTAAGTTTGGCCTTTAATCTCACAATTTGGCGACAGTAATTTGGTCGACGGGATAACTAACAAGTACCGAATATTTTAACAAAACTTATCGCTCTAATAAGGTGAAAGATGATGTCAAAATAAACAATTTGAAAAACCATAAACCCAATTTCTGGAATTACTATCAACAGAAGAAACAATATGCGGTTTTTTGTGCAACCCTGTATAGGATCGATAGATTTCTATGCACACCCCATAGCATCCTAAAATTTACTTTAGTTAGCAAACGGATCACACAGTTGTAAATGCCACATCAGCCAGTAAATGGAAATGCACTGTAGATTATTTATGCTGACCTCTATATCATCAGTAGAATTTATATTCACCAAGTAATATGCAAAAATTTACTTTATTTTAAAAAAGCGTACCACAATTTAAAACGCATTTACAGCATTTATTGTTCTTAAATAGTGCTGTAAGCAAATTATTTTGTCGATCACTTTAAATGAACGATGAACTATGCACTCCATAGTCCAGTCTCTATATTAAGCATCTTGTACAGCAATTCAGGGATATGCATTATTTTCAATATGTTTAAAATAGCATGACATAATTTAAATACACTGCAAATGTTTTTTCTGCATACACCGTAACGTACCGGAATTCTTTTGAGTGTCCTTGTAAACGGAATATCACGCTATACACTACCAAATGTGGTATAGTAAACCTCATAGACACATATCAAGTGCATGGAAATTCGAGCATATTTACACGAGTTAGAGCACAGAGAGACGAACTAACAAATAGAATTCGGCACTATTTAGTTATCCCGTCGACCAAAAATCTATCGCCAAACTATAAGATTAAATGCCAATAATGGTTGATCGTAAATGTCACATTCACTTGACTTTAAGGAAGTTACACGTGTTTACGCCATCAAGTGATTTTTATTTCGACGTTTTATTTGTATTTTTCTTAATGTTATACTAATTTGTTTGTTATTTCGTTATTTAAAATAAAAATTATGTCTATTTGTATAATTTGGAGAGTGGTTTGGCAATTCATATAATTTGGCGTAATGGGTCGACGGGATAACTGTAGTACCTAGAGTTCATAAAGACTTTTCAACTTTGTTGGAAAGTGTTAAGGAATAGTATCCCGATTACGGATGACTTAATTCATTCGGGTTAACATCGGTAATCGTGATTCCATAGATTTCGCTTTGCAGCGGACTGTCCAATGTTGCTAATTGTGCATTTAAATCACTAGCAAACTGTCATATCAATCCATATGAAATAAGTATCACTGCATCAAACTCGTAAGCAATTTCTTCCAAATTTATAGCATTTAAATTATACATTAACATAATGCAAAATAGGTGACACATAGCTAAATGAATAAACCATTTAGAATTATAGTAAATTTATGTGTGTATACATGTAAATGCAATAAACAAATGATATGTATGTATATATACAATATATATATGTCTATATAACACTGGCGCCCGGCTAACCGAAAAGTACTGAAAAAAATGGGAATTTCAAGGAAACAATTACATCAAAATGGTCAGAAAAGATATGAGTTTAACAGAAAAAAAAAAATTAAAATTTCGAAAATTTTGAAGCTTTAAGGATCCTGAGACCCCTTAAAAAACATCTTATAATGAGACAGGTCTTTAATAATTTTAACTTTGAAAAAAATGACCATTCTCCCTTCTTTTCTGAGCAGAACTCAGATTTCTCGCCTCCAACCTATGCAAACATCAAATCGACCCCTCTACCTGTTGAACCTCACGTGTAACAACTAAACCTCAAATACCTGCAAGCAGATAATTTCCCAGATCCCTCCGCTTTTCCTCTGCTCAACAAGCGCAAAATGTTTTGACACATTTACAAATTATTTTTTTTTTTTTTTTTTTTTACGGAAAGATATAAAATTGGAAAGCCTAACCATGGAAACGATTTAGAATCGAACTGTGTTTCCTATTTTTTGATCAATAAAGTACCTATTGACTTATAAGCGATTTTGATCATGTGACAAATACGTTTTTCAACCTTTCTTGAGTACTTATTCTTCTTTCGCGCGGAAATTCGGTTTAAAATGACCACCGTGATACTATTTTGTGAAAGATCTATTGCGTTTGCAAAAAAACGGAAAAACAGCTCGATGACATAGTTTCTGAACAACAACACTTGCTAATTTCATGCATTTCCGAACAAAAATAAATTTAAACTTACGTCAGAAAGTTGCCCTTTTGATTTGAGAACAGCCTTACACAGGGTAATGCTAGGGGTAGGGCTACTACTATAACAATTACAGGGCGACCAGGAAGAGAATACGCATAGTTACATTTACACGAAATATACATATAGTATTTATGTATACGGGAGAAACATAGCATCCGTTTGACGTCACACAGAAAATATCCGTATGATTCTGTAGCCTCTCATTATAATGAGCAAGTCGAAAAGCAAGAAAAAGCACGGTATAACCGAAGGTATAAAAAATTTTGGGCACAGTAAACTTCAAGAAAACTTTGTATCCAAAAACGTTATTTATACCTGCATGTTACAATTTCACTTAAGAAAACTATTGTAGGGACGATTTTTTAATCAAAATATAAATACAATTATTTACAAGTTGGAAATTGCTCGTCAAACGTGGCAAATGAATCGTATGTTCATTTCATGCATAATCGTATCACGCATAATTTCATGCATAATCGTAGAAAATGAAATGTTCGTACTATAACTAGTTTTATAATTATTTTTTGCACCCCATATTGTACTGAATGTATATATTTTTAACTTCATATGTGCATAGTCTGTAACATCATTAAAATGCATTTGCAATATTTTTTCCCCCAGTTCCCGTAATGTAACGGAAAACTTTTGACTGTCCCTGTCATTAAACTATACATCCGATTTTCATAAAATTTGAAATGGCTCGACAAAATTTTGAAATAATTATATATTTAAAATTTCAGACCATTCGGAAGGCTGTAACATCATTAAAATGCACTTGCAATAATTTTTCCCATTGGCCGTAATGTAAAGAAAAACTTTTGACTGTCCCTGTAATTAAACTATACATCCGATTTTCCTAAAATTTGAAATGGCTCGACAAAATTTTGCAACAATCATATATTTAAATTTTCAGACCATTCGGAAGGCTGTAACAACATTAAAATGCACTTGCAATAATTTTTTTCCATTGGCCGTAATGTAACGGAAAACTTTTCACTGTCCCTGTAATTAAACTATGCATCCGATTTTCATAAAATTTCAAATGGCTTGCCAAAATTTTGCAACAATTATATATTTAAAATTTCAGACCATTCGGAAGGCTGTAACATCATTAAAATGCACTTGCAATAGTTTTTTCCCATTGGCCGTAATGTAACGGAAAACTTTTGACTGTCCCTGTAATTAAACTATACATCTGATTTTCATAAAATTTGAAATGGCTCGACAAAATTTTGCAACAATTCTATATTTAAAATTTCAGACCATTCGGTTGGGTAGTTTTTGCTCTGTTATATGCGGACAGACAGACAGACGGACTGAACGACGACTATAGGTGCTACGTATTTATATAATTACGAACGCACCTAAAAAATGAGTTTAAGAATTTTTTTTTTCTTTCTGAATTCACAAAAAGGGAGTCATATGTGAGGTGCTCCCAACCATAGTAGGCCACGTGCATTTTGAAAAAAAAAAATGATATAGTCCATTTAGAAAGGGAATAAAATCCGTTTTATTCACTCCCACGGTGAACCAAGTCTATAAACAGATGCCATATATGAGAAAGTATGTGAAAACTGACTTGGTTCACTGTGGAAGTAGATAAAATAGATTTTATGTGCCGTCTAAATGGATTATCTCATTTTTTTTCAAAATGGACTTGGACTGCTATGGTTGTGAGCCCCCTCATATACGAATAAGTGATTTAACTAGGCATGAGATAACTGGTATTTAGAAATATACATCAATCAAACAAGCTCCAATTCACCGCAAATGCTACAAAAAATGGAACAGAAAAATTTCAACAAACTCATTCGTATCATCATACTTCGATTTGAAAATAATGTGGACAAAAAGGTCCATTTCGCAGAATACGTATAAAACAGTATCAATATAATACGATTACGAGTACGGAATGGCGCTGTCAAACCCCTAATATAATATACAAAATAAAAGTTCTGACAGACGGCACTCCGAATTAGGACACCACACTCTGATTAATATACTTCGGGACCCTATGCAGAGCCTCTTTTCCCAGTCCCGACTAAGCCAAATCATTTCTTCTAGATACAACCAGTTAAGTTGACTTCAATAAAGTAAGTCTTGCACGTAACTATCAAAATACAGTAAAATAATTGTGAGGATTCGACGGTATCTCACATTGAAACTCTCAATTTACAAGGCAAAAGCCAGCATAGGGAAACTAATGTATTTTCACCTAGCCTCCAAATTTCTTCAGAGTCCCAGAAAATGTCGATAAAGATGAAACA
Organism: Maratus speciosus; assembly: GCA_963932465.1. NCBI lineage: Eukaryota > Metazoa > Arthropoda > Arachnida > Araneae > Salticidae > Maratus > Maratus speciosus. Next base: position 37,116,469 of record OZ010793.1, read on the forward strand.
AATATATCAATTTCAATATTTCAATCAATCTTTGCAGAGGACACTAGGGTGAAAGGAACTCTTTTATCTAGCGAGAGAAATATTCTTTTGATGTTCACGAGGATCCCGTTCCCGTGGGAAAGTAGAAAGTGAAACCAGAGATTAAACCGGACGCTAAGGTTCCTGACTGCAGCCTATAGAGAAAGGGCTGGTCTATGAGATCATGGGCCACGGATGGTGAGTGGCTAATGGTGGTGGCTTTGGTCCTAGACGGAAAAACGAAACTGATAAAAGAGGATGCAAGAGCATTCTCGGGAGTTTTTTTCCCCTTCTGTTGAAGTTGAGACTTCAAAGTGTTTCTGGCCGTGCAGAGTGGAAATCTCTCACGGGCCGACAGCTTCGGGACATATTCCGAAGCACAGAAAAGCGAAAGCCAGGTGTGGCTGTTAAGATATCTCCATCACGGAGTTGAATATCGGAGGTTCGTAAACTTCGGTCAAACATTTACAAAAAGTGCGACATTCCTGTCGAGTATCTCGAACTCTACCTTCGAAAAGTGTGGACATTGAATGTATTAGAGACATTCTCCCTGAAAACAATCTGCCATTAGAGAACTGGACTTGATTCTACAAATACTTTATTGTTAGCTGTACTCGAACCCTTTTATGAAAAATGTTGTAAATAGGACTTATATAATCTAGAAAACATTATTTAATTGTTTGTAATGCAATAAAATATTTCTTCGACTTTAAATAAGCCTTGGCCGTTGAAGTTGCCCGCTACCACATCACCTTACCACATCGGCGCCGTAACATAATGAATAGAAAAGTAAAGAAAGAAATTGTAAAATGAAGAAAAATAATTATTTTATTGAAATAAGTGAAAAACATGTATTTTATGTATGTATTTTAACACTTTGAGTGCCACGGTGCCTGGCACTGAAGCTGAAAAATTTACAATGTTTTAAATAATTTTTAAGAAAGTATAATCCTGTCATAAATAAAAGGTAAGTACATTTTAAATAAATTTTCAGTAATTACTTAAAACAATATATATACATATTTAGTTTTATATCCTATTTTAGACCGTCAGTCATCGGTGAAGGGCGCGTTCTAAACGGAAAATTCAGTGTCAGTCACCAGTGACTGACGTGGCGCTTAACGTGTTAAATGTATGTTACATATGTATTTTAAATGAAATGAGTGAACAGTTTATATTTAAATCGTTATGAATGCGATGCAAATGATGGCGTTGGGAACACTATTTGGCTATTCATGACCTGCGCCCGGCTAGCACAAATGTACCTATTTGTATAGTAAACTTTATGTACACATCGGTTATAATTAAAATTCGCCTACTAGGACTCCAATCTAAGAAAGCAGCCAAACGGAGATTTTGTCAAAATATTTACACTTAAAAGATAACGTTTTGAGAAAAATGAAACAGTGTCTACATTTGCCAAATGTGTTTAAAATGTTAAAATAGTGAAATATCGAGTGTTCTGTTCCAAATATCACGCCAAAATGCATCGGCAGTATAAATATAGCGTCCGAACAAGATAATATTGGATATCCACTCAGTTACATTAAAATATGCTTCAATATAACTTGCGTACGGAAAAATTAATGATCAGGATAACATGATTTTATATTTTTTGTTATCCATTCCAGTAAAAAAATGAGGTTTAAGGAAATCATATTTTAGATTCTGTGATGCAAACTTTCGAAATATGTTTACATTATAACAGATTTATTATGTTTTTATATGATTAGACTGGTAATAAGTGCAAATATTTCATACAGATTGTCAGACACATTTTAAATTCACAACAAAATAGTTTTATTTACTCGTATTTTAAGATTTCTAAAATGAAAATTTTCATCTTTAAGTGAACTTAGAGGAAGTTTAACTAAATTTAATTCCACTTTTGTTGCGGAAAGTAACATGACTATTTAAATATCAAATATTAGCATTCATTTGTATAACTTGATAGGATGAAAAATGCGTTTAAGGTTTATTTTGACGGAAAAATCATTTAGAAATAAATGCATTTATTATAATACATAAGACGTGTACTAAAAATGTCATGAAATAATGTAAACATTTCTTAGAAATTAAATTTTCTCGTGGATTGATATCATAGCATACAGCTATTCATATTATAACGGCCTCGAGATAAAATATTAAGTTACGGTAAAATAAATAAAAATGTGTAAATATCTATGTATATACTTACAAGCACGATAATAGACCCATTTAATTCCCAAATTGATGAAGATTCGTCACAAAATAAATATAATTTCACAGTCTGTAAAATATATCAGATAGCAGAGCGATCAAAGTCAAATAAGCTATTTAAAATAGAGTGTTCTATTTCTAAAAAATTCAAATATAGCTTTCAACAATGGGTCTCGTGCGCTGATGTTTTACAACAATGGGACTCTTACGCTATTTTTAACATTCAATTCTTATATTTTGAACTTCATTTTTGTACGGCAAAATATTTTCAGTACTCCGTTGCCACTAATTTTCTAATTTTTAAATAAATTTTCTTGCAGTAAGGAAAAATCTTGGGACTCATTTTATATTTAAAATATAAGTCGGATTTTTCGTCATTTGCTCTGGGTTTTATACTGGCCGAATTTAATCATTATTTTCTTAAGTGGAAGCTTTTAATTTATAGATGAGTCAACACTAAATATATTTTTTAAATATTTCAATTTTTATATTTATTTTTCGTTTTTAAAAAATTAATAAAATTTCTTCAAAATTGTATTAATCCGGCTATTTTCTTTTTTTGTGTGTGAGGAAAAGGAAATAATGTGGGTTAGTATTTATTATATTTTTATTGACGTCATTTTCTCAATTCAATTGTTATTTTTAATTTGAATAGATGACGATACTCAAGACCATCAAAAAGGTCAATGACCATAAAAGTTAAAATGAAGCAATTTTTTTAAAAAAGCATTCATTTAAAAACCTGAAACTGCAACATTTTCCTTTAATTGCGTCAGAAGAACATCATTTTTATCGGCTTTTTATTCCAGCAGTTCTGTAATAAGAAGTCAAATCTTCAGTGGAAGAAAATGCTTTCATCTGTGGAAATGACGTCATTTTTAAAGGACATTCCAATTATCCTGCCGACATTCTTCGAATATACGAAACTTCTGCCGACAATATACGAAAACGATATAATATTTTAAGAATGAGGGGGTATTTTCACTGGTAGAGGTGAAATATTTTACTGCGAATATGTCTAAATGACGTAAATTTAAGTTACTCTGCCGGTACTGAGATTAGGAAGTCAAGAGCTTCAAAACACTTAATCTCAGAATCGACTGGCCGTAAAACATTTGAAAATAACATCATTTTGACGCAATTGATATGGAATATTTCAGTTTTTTATAAATGAAAGTGCGCATCGTGATTCGTAAACGCGCACATTCCTTCATAATTCAGAGTAAACATGACGTCATTTTTGTCGCTGCCTTTTCTAAGATTAACGGCCTTACGAGTTGCAATTGTATTTGGCGCCTGATGCGAAAATTTTTGTTTCGTTTACTAGCGATCGTCTGTGCATCAGTACAGTAGTGATAACTGACAGTGCCAATCAAGCGCCTATCTGGCTTGGCTATTGGTGCACTTCCTACCAGAACCATTCATCATAAGCAAAGTTGAAAATTACATACGCAATCGAAATAAAATATTTTAATTTTATGAATGAAAGTTAGCGTTTATTTTTCTTTTTGATATAATATTCCAGATGTCTAAGATAGGAGATTTTTCAGTACTCACGCATGATTCAGGCCAGATCCTATTCACCGCGCCAACAATGGTACCGAAAAAATTAATTACAATAACCCTTTTATTTATTTATTTATTTTTGCTATCATCATTTTAAGTACATATAGTTAATATTGGCCGGGGTCCAGATAGATTTTGCACTGTTAGTGAAACGAAATTGATCAATCAGAAAATTTGCTTACTTAAAACAAGGAAAAGTTCGCAAAAATGCAGACTTCTGATTGGTCAATTTCGTTTGGCTAACAGCGCAAAATCTATCTAAATCCAGGCCATAATTAGTTGCCATATTAAAGGCAGTTATTTATATATACGTATTTATTTATTTATATATACGTATAACTACATAATATGATGTAGCTTAGTTATAGATATAGTATGTTATACTCATTAATATATTTATATTACATAATCCGATGGACATAACAAACCGCTGGAAATAAAATAATCATCTTTAACCCTTTCCGGCGCGCAGTCCTTAAAAAAGGACGCCTAATTTTAATTCCAAAACTTACAAACGGCACCAAGAATATTTAAGTCAAATTTTCCTGTTATAATGTACATGAAAATAAGTAAGTTCGTATTTTCTAATAAATTCGTTTATAAATTGCGGTGTCAGCTCATTATTTCACCAGTTTATAAACAGAATTGCTCCGCGCAGGTAAGGGTTAATATCGTTTAATTTCAAAAGACCTCAATTCAATGTTACGTATTTAATAATTGCGTACTAAATTACTGTTTTGTATCATCTTAGTTTGCTTTTATATATATCATTTTTAAGGATTTCGTGTATTTATTAAATTCACATAAAATTATCGCTTTGAACACTATTGGAAATTGGAAACGATAATAAAAATTGATTACGAGTTTTTGAAATTTATTCACCTGGCCTGGACAATACACAAGTACCGGTTATTCCTAGTTATTAAAAGCAGAAAAGTTACGAGCTATTTTTTTTTTCATTCTACGAGCAGGGTTGCCGGATTTGGCCTTTTTTAAATTCTGAAATTTTACATTCACACCAGAAACTCTGTATAGTATTGTTTTCATTATTTAATGACAGACGTTTCGTGATTGATTACCTAAAGTAAAAATTCCTTTCAGAATTTCTGATGTGAGTTCGAAGTTTTTAAATTGAAAGTAGAGGACATACTGGAAACCCAGTCCACGAGTAGCAACATACCGAAAAAAAGAAAAGCAATCTATTTATATAAAATCCAAGTCTCTGTGTGTCCCCCACTATTCCGGTAGTACCGCCTCATTGAAATGAGTAATTGTTGAAAAATATTAATGCAGGGTTACCACAGTAGCGCCAAATGTTAGCCAACTTGGCGATAGCTGGCTAATTTGGCGAAATTCCCATTTAAAACCATTGATCTTTCATAATGGAGGTCACCGAAATTTAATTTAAACTCCACTCTTTTAAGATATTTTTTCGAAATCTATGGGTGAGAATTTAAAGTACATCTTTACATCTTCCTCCCGATGCTACTAATAAAATAACCGCCAACAGACAACGATGTACTGTGTGAGCTCCTAACTGTGCGATTTTAATGTGCTTTAGGTACTTTTCCAGCATAGGTGCCTTGGCGAAAAAGGGAATTTGGTAACATATTTTCCGGGAACCTATTCACTGTTTCATTTTATATACACACGCATTTTTTTCGATATTTATACGATTTATTTAACATAAAAAAGCCGTTTCTCTAATTTTATACAGAAACAGATGTAATTTGTACATAAAAACATCAATAATATACATATAAAACAAACAAAAACGCTCATCAAATTTGTTTTCATAGCTGTTTATATGATTTGACAACAAATCTCGATATTTTTCCGTTATACGGACACCATGCCAAAATGTATGCTAATGCGCCAATTATTTCAAAATGCTAAAAGATATTTGTAATTTTATGCCAGCAGTTTAATATGAGTTTTATTTTATTGCTTTATTTTATAGCAGTTATTTGTTCACTTATTTTAAGTATATATTTGTGATTTGATGAAATAGTTCGTAAAAGTCTGGAATTATTTTTAAATGCTCACTTTAGTATCGACAATGGTTTTTCTTTTATTTTTCAAATGCTTCAATTCACGATTTTGCGTCAACTATTACGCTTGGCGACAATGGTGTCCGCATAACGGAAAAGTACCCAAATCTCACTTTCTGATGCCCAAATTACACCAAGCTTTTTTTTTTAAATGCCAAAGCCCCTACAGCGGAAAAGTACCAAACTGTCTATTATTTTGCGCTATCCGTGTTATAGTTTGTACTATATGCAAGGGGAGTGGAGCGAAGAGTTTAAACATTAGATATTAAAGTTTCGGCACAGATGTCATATACGCCTCATATTGGCGCGATTTTTTTCTGACGCCAATGTCATATACACAACGGGTACTTAACTGGCGCCAAAGTGTCGTAATTTTGCTTGATATGGTAATCCGGATGTTGTTGTTTATGCTGTTGATGTTTTCTCCAAATTGGCGTCGGAAAAAAATCGCGCCAATATATGATAACGTATATGACAACTGTGGCAAAGTTTCTATAAGATTTCTATAAGTTTCTATAAAGCAGTATAAGCAATATAATTAAGAATAAAATAAATGCAAAATAAGACTAAAGAAGAAAGAAAAATCATGCGTTAAGCATAGAATATGAAACACTTTCCAACACATCCTGAATGCTTTAAAAAAACTTCGTTATTTAGGGAAACTAGTATTAAAAAATGCTCTGACGAGCACCAAAAAAGGCTAATATGTTTTTAAGTATGAAAAAGGGTTTGACAAGTGCTTCTAATTGGGCATGAAAAAGGACAAGGGGTCCCTTCTTGGCTGCAGCTCACTGTCAATGCCAACTTTGAAAAAATCATATTTGCGCTTTTTCTATATAAAATAAATTCACGGTACTTTAGTAAAACTTTCCGTCGCGCTTTACACGTTAACTGCACTGTTGCACTGCGCATGCGTCTGCAATGCAACTTTGTACAGTGCACTGTGTACCATTATTTCTCTATAAATTATACTACACTGTACATTCCTATTATGCTTTTAATTTTTGAACCTCAGCGCACACTCACACTGTGCTTTTGTACTTCCGTATTAAAGGTGTCTGCGTCTAATGTTCGTTTATAATTTGCATGCATTGCTGTACTGCATAGTACATTGTACAGCCACAGCCACTTGCATATAATTTCAACAATCAATGAATGCATTATACTGTTATGCGTGCACATGTGGAATTGTTCCTGTGCAGAGTGCTGCAACAGTCTGCACTACAAATCAGTTTTTTGTACAGTTCTACACTGCGGGCGTGCTTGGTGGCCCTGCATGAGTGTGATACGCTGCAGGAACTAAGGTTTTTGGTGCTATGTCGCCTTACATTCATGTTTAATCAGGCTGCGTCGTTATATTACATGTTTTTATTGTAACTGTGACTGTTTTTTTTTTTATATGAAAAAAGCGCAAATATGATATTTTCAAAGTTGGCATTGACAGTGAGCTGCAGCCAAGAAGGGAACCCTTGTCCTTTTTCATGCCCAATTAGAAGCACTTGTCAAACCCTTTTTCATACTTAAAAACATATTAGCCTTTTTTGGTGCTCGTCAGAGCATTTTTTAATACTAGTCATTTAAATTTTTTGATAATTATATATTGAATATAAATAAAACTGAGTTGCTTTAAAATATTCCCAATACTTTTTTCTTATTTCGCGCAATAATGCACTATTTAACCAAGTAATGCACACTGTTTTAAGAGGTTCAAGGTTTTTAAATCAAATTCATGTTATTTTTATTCATAATTTAATTTACTTGGGCTCCCTTAAATATAATTAATTTAATTCCTTAAACTGATATTAGTTTTTGTTGCATCAAAATATCTCAATTTGTTGATTCTCTCTAAACAAGTAAACCCTATTGGTTTACAATGGAAGTCTATAGGAATTTGGCGATATATTTACAAGTTGATGACAAATTTGGCGGTATTTGGCGACAGAACAGGGTCCTGCCTATGGTAACCCCCCCTTATAGGTATGGAGATACATTAAATGCTGTTCTATAACCAATGAGATGCGTTTCATTCGAGCGTTGCCATTAAACAATTAACAACTAATCGTAATTTCTGTGACACAGACGATAGCGTAATATATATATATATATATATATATATATATATATATATATATATATATATATATATATATATATTATTGAGGAAATCGAAGGTTTAGGCCACATCGTATTGTTTAGCTAGACCGGTTATACTAATATCGTTCTCATGTTTTGCTACAATTCCTTTTATCGAACAGTAATTCGCTTAAGCTTCTTACTACTGCTATCACTAAGCACTTTTTCATTCTTAGAAGCCATAATGAGAGCTAAAATTAGCGCAAACCTGACTAAAAGTAAAACAAAAAGTTAATTTTTTTACAGTAATAAAGGTACACAAAGTAGTCTGATATGCACACCTTACTCCAAACTTGACTAATAACACGAGTTATGTAAGGGTTGCCAACTGAACTATTCGGCAGGCTTGGTCGTGAACCGAGATATTGCACGCCAACCGAGTCAAATTTTGATCACCGAAGTTGGACATAAACCGAACTGGTCATAAACAGAGGCGGTCGTGAACCGAGCTTCCACTTATATTTTGACCTATAAGTTTGCAAATATGGCATTATTTATATATTCAATGGCGATGATCATTAAGCATCTTGGCGATTTTGGCGATGAAACTCACGGATTTCAAAGTAACGTTCAGAAGTGTACTTGAAACGCCACAGATGTCATATACGCATCACGTTGACCCGATTTTTTTCTGACGCCAATGTCATATACGAACCGGGGTACTTAACTGGCGCCAAAGTTTTGTTATTTTGCTTGATATGGTAACCCGGATGTTGTTGTTGATTTATTAATAAATTGTTTATTTACTTTTATTTTCTTTTTTAAAATTATATAAATTGTTTTGTTCTATTGTTATTAATTAAACATTTTTAATTTATTGTTAAACCCTTTTTAAAAATACATATGTAACTGGTATTCGAAAACGAGGTTTTCGCCAAATTGGCGTCAGAAAAAATATCGCGCCAACGTGGTGCGTATATGACATCTGTACCATACTTGGTACAACTTATTATCCTGTCGATCAAAAAATTACCGCCAAACTATAAGGTTAAATGACAATAATGGATTATAGTAAATGTTACATTCACTTGACATTAAACACGATACACGTGTTTGTTACGTCATCAAGTGATTTTAATTCAAGTTTTGGCACAGATGTCATATGCGTCCCATATTGGCGCGATTTTTTTTTTCGCCAATGTCATATACGCACCGGGTACTTAACTGGAGACAAAGTGTCGTTATTTTGCTTGATATGGTAACCCGGATATAGGTGATATATTAACGAGGTTTTCGCCAAATTGGCGTCAGAAAAAATCGCGCCATTACGGAGCGTATATGACATCTGTGCCCAAGTTTTTATTAGTATTTTTATTAATGTTTTACTAATTTATTTATTCTTCCGTTATTTAAAATAAAAATTATGTCAGTTTGTATCATTTGGCGAATAGCTTGGCGAAATTGGTCGACGGGATAATCAAGTCGTACCGTATATTTTTGCTGTACATTTTCGACAATATCTCAAGCAAAAGTACCTAAAGTTAAACGAAACCCTAATTATTTAAGGCACAGATGTCATATACACAACGGGTTTGGCACGGTTTTTTCTGCGCCAATTTGACGAAAATCGAATAGCAGTTACATATATATTTTTAAATTACTTTCTATTATTTTAAAAAGGAAATAACAATAAATAATGAAAAGTTTAATTAATAACTATAGAACAAAACAATTTATATAATTTTAAAAAATAAAATAAAAGTAAATAAAAAATAATTGATAAATAAACAACAATAGCTCAGTTACCATTATCAGGCAAAATAACGCCATTATCGAGCCAGTTATGTACTCTGGTGCGTATATGACATCTCTTCCTTATTTAAAATAGATGGAATGGTATTTTTTAAGTTTATGCTTAGTATGTGAAGTATTTACATTACTGCATAACTATCGCTTGTGTAAGCCAGGATGTTATGACGATAATTTAAAAAAAAACTTACATTTAGCTCCTGAGCAGAAGCTTGGGATTTACCCTAGTTTTTCGTGTTTTTTTTTTTTTTTTTACTATGAACTCGTTTGTGCTCCATTGTGTCTATTACCCCAGTTCAAAATATTAATCAAGAAAGTTTATATATGTATTTATGAAAATTATGCATTATCTGCTTAGGTTGACGTCGATTTCAAAAATACAAAAATCTGTTACTTGAATTTCAATTTTTATTAACTTATTAAAACAAAAGTACACGTGTTATCCTTTTTATAAAATATTGTACTGCTTTTTAGGGAGTGGCAACACGAAAGAAATTATTAAATTATTAAATTAGAAAATGAAAAGGAGAGATTTCTATAATTTTATGGAGACATTATAAAAGACAATTTCGATTTTCTCAGCGACCGTCAGACATACAAAGATGAAAAAAAAACCTATTCTAAGTTTTAACAAGAGGATCAAAATAAAACAAAAACGAAGTTAATCCATCCACTGGAACGTTAGCTACACTTTGTTGAATTTTGTGTCTTCATTTTTTCGTTTAAGATTAAATAAAAAACTACTGAAAGCTACAGTAATTTTTTAAATGCTATCAGTTTATTCGTCTCGTCGAGTTCTATCTTTCAAAAGAAAAATCATTGTCGTATGTCAACTGGTTCGCCAGAAATTTAAGAAAGTTGTTTGCATTTTCTATTTCTTAATCATATTATAGCTTAACGCTACCGCGTTTGCTATGATAAGGTAAATAAGATAACGTTACTTCTTAGATATCCCGTCGACCAATTTCGCCAAATTATATAAATCGCCAAATCAATAGTAAAACATTAATAAAAATACAAATAAAACGTCGAATTAATGGTTTTATTGGCCATTATTGGCATTTAATTAATTAATGGCAACCATTATTGGCAATTAATCTTACAATTTGGCGACAGTAATTTGGTCGACGGGATAACTAAGAAGTACCAAGATAACTAAGTAAACATTTTAGAAAACTCATAAAAAATTTAAAAAATGATTTCAGCAGTTACCGTCCATAGCCAATAGTGCCGTTATTACATGCCACTATTTAGCTAAAATTTAATTTAAACTACTTCTAAAACTACTGAAATCACATTTCCAGATATTATCATCCATAGACGGTTATGTATCCAATTCTTTGTGTGATCATGTATATCATTTTATCTATATTCCACAAACATTTCTTAGGAAACTAAATGCAGTTCAGCGTAAAAATGCATAACTCCTTTAAGGACCACCTTTAAGCAATTTACTCTCATACTCAGTAACCCTTACGAATTCTTTTGTGTAGCCCTGCATATGAACTGTAGCATTTATACACACAGTATCGTATGCATAAATGTAGTGAAACATAAAAGCGCATATCATAATTAAAAATGCATTTCTAGCAATCATTGCTTATGCACAATATTTCGGAAAAAAGTTTCTTGGCGAGAAAGAAGTTTGCCAACGTATTTTCTGGCAACCTATTTACTGCTTCATACTCACAAGCAATTTTTTCCATATGTATACAATTTGGCACAGATGTCATATACTAGATGTCATAAAAATATTGGCACGATTTTTTTCCGACGCCAATTTGGCGAAAACATCAACAGCATAAACAACATTCGGGTTACCATTACAAGCAAAATAACGACACTTTGGCGCCAGTTAAGTACCCGGTGCGTATATGACATCGGCGTCAAAAAAAAAAAAAGAATCGCGCCAATATGGGCGTATATGACATCTGTGCCGACAATTTAATATAAAAAAAGCTATTTACCCATTTTATAAAGAAACAGGGGTAATTTTTGCACAGATGTCATATACGCATGGGGGTTAGCGTGATTTTTCTATGACGCCAATTTGGCAGAAATCTCGCTTTCGAATACCAGTTACTTATATATTTTTCAATTATGTGCTATCATTTTGAAAGGAAATAACTATAAACAAATAAAAGTTTGAATAATAACTATAGAACAAAGCAGTTTATATAATTAAAAAACAGAAAATAAAAGTAAATAAACAATTTATTAATAAATAAAAAACAATAGCCGGGTTACCATAGCAGGCAAAATAACACCATTTTGGCGCCAGTTAGGTATCCCGGTTCATATCTGAAATCTGTGCCGTAATTTGTATATAAAAAAATTATATATATTTAGAAACGATTTTTTATGCATATAAGTGCATATATAAACAAAGATAAAAGTTCATTAGATTTGTTTTCATAGCTGTTTATATATTTTCGCAACATATCTCACTTTCTGATGCCCGAATCGCGCCAAGCTTTTTTTAAAAATGCGCTATAATGGAAAAGTACTTAAATAAATAATTAACAGAAATAACAAATTATACAAACTAAAACTTTTTTTATTTCGAGATCAAAGCATTCTTTTTAATTTCGATTGAAAATACATATCCTTGGATAACTTCAATTGAAATTAGTTTCACAGCTTAATATCTCATTCCATAAACCTAAACAAACACAAGTGATTCATTCATCGTGAAACGTCAAAAATATTAAATCATGGAGGTAATCATTCACAAAGTAAGTTCTCCAACAATCAATGGGCAATATTCTAATGACGTCATAGTAGGTAAAATGGTGGCGGTATCGTTTGTTTATGGTTTGTAATCACAAAGATTTAATTTTGCAATGTCTCTTAGTTGCATTATTTTATTGTCATATTTATGAGCTCAGAACAAAAGCCTTTTTTTTCATTATTTAGTTATTAAAGACGGAAAAAAATCATAAATGCATGATTTGAAAATTTTAAATAATTTTCTTTCTTAATACTAAAAAATAACAAATAACTGTATTTATTAGATTTCAGTACTCAACATCAGGGCCCGATTAAACTTTGAAGTTAGAGGAATTACAATGTCTTTTCAGGACCTTTCTTTTGGAGAAGCTTTTCTAAATTCCATGTATACATGGAAAATCTTCAGTGTTAGAAATATTATTCCTAGGACTGACATAACACGAGAACGGCCTGCAATTTTACACAAGTTTTTGAAAGCTACTTTATATCAGAAATTTTACTAAAAACTGGTTACTTTTTTGTTATAGCGGCCCACACTATTAGGGTTATGACAATTTGCAGCCAATTTCGGCAACGTCGTAACCAAGATCGTGAAGCACACGCATATAATACCATATAATACCATTTCATGAAATCGTATACGATAATTTAATAGTTTTTAACCTTACTTCAAGTGCGTTATTTATTTATTTTTAAGGCTCAACAATCTAAATTGTCCAATATATGAATTTAATATTCTTGCACATGAGTTGTATATATCTTTATATCTAAATTTCCGTCATTTTTGATGGGCTACCTTTCTAGTAACCTATAAAAATTAAATCTTATGACATTTTAAATCAAGAATTTTTTTTGAAAATCTACATGTGTATAAAAATATTAATTTTCGCCAAAAAAAGATGCACGCAAAACGTTAACTTCTGTGAAAGCTGTTCCTAAGTCGACTTGCCAAAAAAAAAAAAAAAAAAGGGTCGCAATTCGATGGCATGAGAAGCTTGTATAAAGGCTAATACAAAAATCAGAATCAATACAGAAAAACAAACATCAAATCTTGAAAATCGTAGAAAAGCAACACAATTTTGGATAGCAAACTCAAAGAAAAGGGTGGAGATCTCAAAGAAGATTGAATAAGTTTTGCTCCTACTTCACGAATTATTAATTTGAATGAAATAATAGAACAGAAAATATATTATGAAATGCAAAGTGAACTTTCAAAGTCCCAGTCGACCAACAAGGGAAAAACTGAACTTAGCGAATAATGCAATATACGATCTCAACTACAGTGGGTGATCGGGTAACGAAGTTCATCCGTTCCAAAACAGTGTTCGCTAACAGAATTGTTCGTGAACCGATCAAAAGATTTTGTATCGATTTGTATGAGAATCCAATTAATTCGTTCTTAAAAGCTAATTTTTTTGTTTGTTTGTTTTTTGACCCTCTCGGGCCCGGTGAGAAGCTTTCTATTTCTGTATAGCTGTCATAATCCACTACCAAGATAAACTACAAGAGTCAGATACGCCAGAAACTAAATAGACCGGCACAACGAAGTACCACCACTGACAAGATTAACTTCTATACAACAGCATCGATCCAACTCCGACAGTGACGATAAATCTCATTCAATAACTGAGAGAACAAAACCAACTCTTCATCACCCTTTCTCCCCATTGCAGCAAAGATCTCTTCGTACGACATACTCTTCGACATCGATAACTTTCCAAAAATCTTATCCCGAATCCTACAAAATTTCTTACATCTCAAAACCAAGTGTTCCCCAGTTTGCTCCTCGCTACCACACAAATCACACTTTGCATCTCCACTACCCAGAAACTTCTCATGACGGACCAGAGTAAGAACAGTTTTTGTCAGAAACCGAGCAAAAATTACACCACTCTCCCTCCTAAGACACTGATGCGGATGCCCTATGCTAGCCTAATCCCAACCACGACCTGAATGATCAATCCTATATTGGTTCCAATCCCAAACAGACTCCCTTTGTTTGTTATTTCTCACAACCTTCATCCAGTCCTCAGGAGAAAACCATGGAATACTAATATTGCTATACGGGCCTTTCCTGGCCAGCTCATCTGCACACTCATTGATTTCAATTCCTTTATGTCCAGGCACCCAGATAAACTCCATCTGAAACTGATCAATCCTCTTCCTGTTGATCTCATCCCTTAGCATGGTGATAACCGCCACAGACTTGCGATTGATCTTCTCAAGGGCCATCAAGACACTTTTGGCATCTGTGAAAAACATATATTTCCCACCCTTATGGCAACCAATAATGCAATCGCTTCTGCAGTAAAAATCGAATTGATATTGGGAATTTTCAGTGCCATCTGATTACCCGTATGTTGGTTGACCATTCCGATCGCAGTCTTGTTCCCCTCTTTTGAAGCATCTGTTGCAATGATGATCGCCTTGTCTCTATGCATCTGATAAAACCAGCCAAACGAATTCCTAATAACCTCCTCAAGGAAATCTTTATTCTGGAAAGGCCAGGCATTAACATGAATTTTACAATTTTCATTCACCTTGGTCCCCCACTTGTAAGTGATCATTTCGTTAACATTCGTGTTATGCCGACTAAGGATATTCTGTTCCCTGTAAAGCAAATCCTCTGACAACACATCAGTATACTCTTTATGTTTAAGTTCAGAAATAGTCCTCTTTACAGCCAAAAATTCTCTTCTTGAATCTTGAGTGGCTACTCCAGACCCCGCTCTCTTGTAACAGCACCGGGATTGGACACCACCTTGGCATGCCACTCGCCCATCTAAGGCCCACATTAGTGATGGGCGATTCTGGAAAATTCAGGAATCGATTAAAATCGACATCGTATAAAACTGAATCGATCACAATAAGAATCGATTCCCAAATTCTAGAATCGATACTTGAATCGATATTTCGATAGTCACAGATTCGCACAGATAAGCTCAAAAATATTAATTTCAAAACTTAGCGAATCAGCAGAGCCGTAGCGACCACCTCCCATACCTCACATTTAGAGGGTAGACAAAGTCAGGGGCCCAGTCGTAAGCTATTACAGACCTTTGAGTCAAATAATAAAGTTTTTAACTTTTAAATTATTAGTTTTAAGATGTAATTTTACTAATATTGTAATTTAGATTTTATTTAAATTTATTTTTTAAGAAAGGTCTCGGTTAAATACAAGTTGGAAATTGCGCGTCAAACGTGGCAAATGTGGTGCGCTCGTACTATAACAGTGCACTTCATAAGTGCATATCAATTTCATTCTGTTCGAAAGTCTGTAACATCCTTAAAATGCACTTGAAATAATTTTTTCCACTAGCCGTAATGTAACAGAAAACTTTTGACTGTCCCTGTAATTAAATCATTGTGATTTTCTTCCAGCCTGAATTAAAATTTAAATTTTCAGGGACATAATTCACGTTGCCATAAGAACCGATTTAGTATTCTTACAATTTGAGTTTAATAATGTAACTAGCAAAGTTTATTAAAGTTCTTTTATTTAAAAAAAAAAAAAAAAAAAAAAAAAAAAAAAAAAATCGTCGCTGCAAGACGTGAAAATTTAGTTTTCTCAGAAGAAATAAAAATCAATTAATTTTACTGTCTTAGAAGGATAGTGGACGCACGTGTATATTGCTTGGAAATCTTTAACATTATAGCTAGTAACTAGCGGGTTCCGCCTAATATGAAATCTCGAAGCGAACGAACCGCGAACCGGGTTCCCGCTGCCTACAGCATCGTAAAGGTGTACCCTCCCCCACTTTGCCCACCGGGTCGGAAAAACGCGCTCACCCCCCCCCCCCCTCCCACCAATTTTTGACATTCATCATTTAAAAAAATTTTATTATGTGTTATAAACTATCTTAAAATTTCAAACAAATCGCCCTGTTATATTTTCTAATTTTGTTCTGCCCCTCCCTTTATCCCCCCCCGAAATGTGACGCGCCATTCTTTTTTATAATTTTTTATCATGTATTATAAACAATCTTAAAGCTTAAAACAGATCGCATTGTTAGATTTCCTAATTTTAACAAAATTGCGTTATGTTGGTTCCAGATTCCACCACCAGGGTGCGCACTCCATTCCTAACAAAACTGTGAACGAAACTCCGTTAAACAACCTATCAGTAGACATATTACTCAAGAGTGTGGCAATCTTGATCAAAAATTTAAGCTATTTGCCGAAATTACTATTCGGAAATAGTGGTAACTAAACTTTTGACTTTTTTATATTTAATAAGTAGCATTTATCTCAGGACTCCGTCAAAAAACCCCACCTAAAACGGTAAGGAACGCTAAGGTTTAAAAAAAATTCTAGCGGCCTTCCCCCCCCCCCCTCCTCCCGAAACTTTTGCACCATTCTTTTTTAAACTTTTTCTTATGTGTTATAAACTATCTTTAAAGTTTCGAACAGATCGCCTTGTTAGATTTTCTACTTTAAATGAAATCCGTTCTGTTAGTTCTATATTCCACCACCAGGGAGCGCAGTCTATTCAAAACAAAAGTGTATCTAAACGAAACTCCTTTATACAACCTATCCGAAGATACATTAGTCTAGGGCAGGCATGTCAAACACGCGGCCCGCGGGCCACAACTGGCCCGCCGACCATTTATCTGTGGCCCGCGAAGACTTTGCCATTTAACATTTATTTAATTATCCTTTGCCTAGTGCCTATCATCAGTCGAGTTTTTCCAGAGACGCATTGGATTGAATTATTACAAAAATCATCAGAATGGAAATTTAAAAAAAAAAAAATGATTTACAAATTCATTTTTTAACGGAAAGCTATAAAATTGGAAAGCCTGACCATGGAAGCAATTTGGAATCGAACTGCGTTTTCCATTTTTGGATCCATCCATTACCTATTTAGTTAGAAGCGATTCTGATCACGTGACAAACCCGTTTCCCAGACATTCATTGAGTAGTTTTTCTCCTTTCGCGCGGAAATTCAGTTCAAAACGCACACTTTAACTCTATTTGCTGATAGATTTATTGCGTTTGCAAGAAACGAAAAAAAAAAAACAGCTCTTTGACATAGTTTCTGAACAACACCTACTAGTTTCATGCATTTCCGAACAAAAATAAATTAAAACTTATGTCAAACAGTTACCCTTTTGGATTTGAGAACAGCCTTAATATAAACTTACTATGTACTTAATGTTGGAACTTTGCGTTAAAATTTCTTTAACATGGTTGTGTGCTTTAGATACAAATTTTATTCTGTGCAATGGTAATATTATTATCTTTTTTTTTTTTTAAATATGGCCCGCGGCTTAGTATAGAATGTTTAATTTGGCCTGCGGCGGTAAATGAGTTTGACATGCCTGGTCTAGGGGGTGGTAGCCTTAAGCAAGAATTCAAGATATTTGTGAAATTACTATTCGAAAATAGTGGTATGAACACTTATAAAATTTTTGATATTGAAAAAGTAGTAATTATCTCAGCCCGCCGTCAAAGAACCGCACGCTAAACGGTAGAAAACGTTAATGCTGCTATAAAAAATCACGTGACTGCCTTTAAAAAAAAGCATTTAATAGAAATAAACCAATTAGTGAAATAATAATTAATATCTCAGCTTGTAATTAAGATAATATTTTTTCGAATTTCTGAAAGGAGAATTTTTTTTTTTTTTTTTTTTTTTTTTTTTTTTTTGCATCGCCCTGTCCAAGTTTCGAATTTTTACGCCCCTTACATTCTAAGATGTGGTCCCCTTTTAAAACAGTACAAAATTCTCTGGAATCACTTTGTTTAAATTGTTAAATATATTATTTGAAAAAAAAAAAAGGTTTTAAAGCATTTTAGCACGTATTTTCATACCTACACCCTTGAAAAAAATTAATAACATACAGAGGATCCTTTAGTTTCGGAAAGCTCCGAAATTTCATAAAATTCAAAGTATCATAAATCAGTAAGTTTGGTTGTAAACGACTGAATTTTTTATAATACAACTTACACAAACACTTTGACAAACTTACGGGTGAAAATACGGCTTAACTAACGAGAACCTTGAGTCACGTGGCTTTAAACCAAGAATGATAAGTTTAAAATGGAAAAGAGACGAAATTTGTTATTACCATTCATAAATAGTGCTCACCAAGAGCTGCAGATATAATATCAGTGTTTAGTTGGTAAACAAATGATTCGGGAAGAATGTCAAAAAAGGTCCCATTGAAATTGGACCATAATTAAGAAAATTCGGATCGGGGGGGGGGGGGGTATAGGTGATGAACTGAAAAAGTACAGCTTAATAAACTAGTAACCCAAATAACTTGGCGCCTAAACTAAAAATATTACAATTTAACCTAGAAAGAAAAAGGCTCTTATGCGAAATTTGACAGCAGTTCTACCTTTAAAACAGTAAATCCGAAAGAATAAATATATATTCCTTTGAAATTACTGTCAAAAATATCAATAGAAAAGTTGGAGCACGATTGACCCTTACCAAAAAGAAGGAAGGCTAGAGACAGAAAATAAAAGATCACATTAAAAGCTTTCCAACGATATGTTATACGATATGGTTTGGAAGAAACAAAAATACCCCCCCCCCCCCGAGGGAGCAGGTAAGCCCCAAACGGTCGGAGGGGCGACCTCAAAAGTATCTTTGGTCAAGGTTTCAAAATGTGGCTTTATAATAAAATAGAACAAGAATTGGACATTTTAAAAATTGCATGCAAATTTTGAACGGCCCTGTAAATTAAGATTAGCGAGGAAAAGGGGAGAGGGGGGGTGGAGAGATTAGAAGGGACGAACTTGAAAAATACAATATAATAAACTAGTAACCTGAATAACTAGGCTTCTAAACAAAAGTATAACGATTTAACCTAGTGTTGAATTCAGGGGGTAGCCCGGGAGGACATCCCTCCCGGGACATTGAAATGTCCCTCCCGTACGTTTTGAGATTTTATGCTTTTTAATGGACAAATGTGCACCCCCCCCCCATTACGGAACTCTGAAATACCCCCCCCCCCCAATCCCGACCGGAGGCGCATAAATCCCTTCCTGAGAAAAATACCTGCATTCAACACTGATTTAACCTAGAAAGTAAAAAAAGGCTCATATACAAAATTTTACAGCAATTCTGGCACTAAAACAGCAAAATTGGAAGAATTGATTCAACCCGAATCGTGGATCGACCGCGATGCGATTTGAATTGAAGTAAATCAAAGCATAACGATTCGACATTGCATCTAAAGAATTGAAAGTAAATCAAAATATAACGATTCGACATTGCATCTAAAGAATTGAAGTAAATCAAAAAAGTAACGATTCTGAAGATCGACATCGGCATCGAATCTGAACTGAATCGATTCACCGTTTCTGATCCAAGGGCAGAATCGATGCGTTCATCTTTTCTTGCTTTCTTTTGTCTTTAGAAAAATAAAGTGTTGTTTTCGTGAAAATTTTCGACTTCCGGTTTCTAAGGATTTATAGTGTTAGAACTTCTTGTCTGGAATACGATTTGACTATTTTTATAAATTTTTTGTCTGTCAGTCTGTCTATTTGTTTGTCTCTGACAAAAAAATTGAGAGCGGTCTATTTCAAGAACTAATGCATGGAATCTGTTGAAACTTTAGATTCAGTTAGACCTTCATATAAATTGGTGCTGATTACTTTTTGTTGAAAATCGCTCAACAGGTGGCGCTGCTATGCTGCATTTTTTATGATTTCCGCAAGATTGCTATCGCAAGAACTAATGCACGAATATTCACCAAACTTCAGATTCAGTTTGACGTTGACATAAGTTGTTGACAATTAGGTTTTGATGTAAATCTACCGGCAGGTGGCGCTGCTATGCTGTATTTTTCCCGAGTTTCGCAATAGCTCTATCTCATGAACTAATACACGGATTTTCATAAAACCACATTCAGTTAGACGTTGGCATAAATTGCTGCTTATTAGGTTTCGGTATAAATCGCCCAACAGGGGGCGTTGCTATGCTGATTTTATCAGCAGAGTTCAATTCAGACATTTTTCTCCGGGAGGGACAGTTCAGAGGGGGAGGAGATTGGACTTTTGTACATTTTAATGTACAAAAAGCATAAAATCTCAAACTTTCTGGGGGGAATTTGAATGTTGCGGGGGGGGAATGCTACCCTCCCGGGCCATCCCCTGAATTCAACACGTTTTTCAGGATTTAAACAATTTTAGGGATAATATCTCAAGAACTAATGAACGAAATTTCATCAAACTTAATATTCTGTTAGACAATGCCATAAGTTATCCATGATTAGGTTTTTATGTAAATGATATAACAAATTGTGCTGCCATGCTGCTTTTATCAACAGTGTTGAATTCAGACATTTTTCTCCGGGGGGGGGGGATTTCTATGGTTCTGGCGAGGAACATTCTAGAGTTACGAGGGGGGAAGGATTGGACTTTCGTCCATTAAGCATAAAATCTCAAATGTCCCTAGGGGACATTTCAATGTTCCGGAGGGGGGGGGGGGGTCCACCCGTACCAGCCCCTGAATTCAACACTGTTTTTCAGGGTTTACACAATGTTTGCGATAACATCTCAAGAAGTAACGAACGGAATTTCATCAAACTTAATATTCTGTTAGTCATTGACGTAAGTTGTTTTTTCTGAGTCTGTCGTGTTAATCATGTAATAGGCTGCGTTGCTATACTGCTTTTTTCATGATATTCATGATAGCCATATCTCAAAACTAATGCACGGAATTTAATCAAACTTCATATTCTGTTACACTGTCGTATAAATAGATCCTTATTAGGCTTGGGTGTATACTACCCAGCAGGTGTCGCTTTTATGCCCTTTGAACTGGGATTTTTCTTTGCGGACATCTAAGAGGGTGTGGGCCGAAATTCAATGATTTGTTAGGAAAATGGGATTCTTATATATATTTTTTAAATACACATATTTCAACGAACCTATACTTTTGAATCCTCATGATGGGTATAGGTTATTTAAATTTGACACTGTGATAGCGAATTTTGAAGTTTTAACATTTATGAGACAGAAGAAAGTTTTGGGATTGGACATGCAACTACTTGACCTTAAATTTAGGAAAATGAAAATGATATGACCTTTAGAGACATCGATTAAAAAATCTATAGTATCGATTAAATCGAGTTGGCCATAGTATCGATTAAATCGATTAAAAAAATCTAATCGCCCATCACTAGCCCACATTATGAATCACTTGAAGTTGGCGACTTTCCGTTTTGTTTGAGTGCGCAAGAATCCTCGGGTTACCATCTAGAAGAGATCACATCATATTATTTGTGATTTTTAAAAGATATTTGGTCTCAGTACACCAACTCCTGCCAGCAATAACTTTAAGCATGTTCATTCTCTTACTCGATTTCTCTTTCAGCATGACAATATGGTTCTTAAGATTCCCCTGACTGTTTAAAAACACCCCTAAAACTCTTAAATTCTCTGAAAAGTCAACCTCCTGACCTCTGATCTTAAACTTCTCCACTTCCTCATTCCACCGCCCTATCTTCATGATTTGGATTCACCTCAAGATTCCACGCACGTAACCAATGGATAGTCCTAATCAGATTCTCCTGTAAAATGTCCCTTAACCACTCCACATTGTCATGAAAACCATACAGAAAAATATCACATCTTTTGCATCTCTTTTCGTTTGAGCATTTATTAGTCCCATGATTAAAGCTTTGACAAACGTTGCATCTTCTGGGCTTGTCAACAAATAAACTAATTTTTTGCCTTATGTAGAACATTTTCACGTGTTCAGGTAACTCATGTCCATAAATTGTTAATAGCACCGTTCCGGTGGGTATTATCCGACCTTCGTGTCTAGTTGTAAATCTTCTGATATTTTGGATAGTTATTTGGTTTTCTTCTTCAATCTCTTCCTGGATTTCTTTGAGCGTTATGTCAGTGTCAATTCTAAAAATTAAAAATCTTGTCGTTATATTTTCATTCATTAAATATGCTTGACTTTAGTATTAAATATTTGCTCTTTATTGACAATCTCGTTGGCACATTCGTAACTTTTCGTGGTAATTAACATCTTGTTGTTCCTGGTGTATCTGACCGTATCTATATCTTTATAGTGTTCAAAGTTCTGTTTTATTTCTTGTTTTAGCCGGATTGGGTTTAACTTGTGAAGCCCGCCATCTTGACTCTCCATAATAATAACGTAGTCTTTTAAATTCGGTACAAAGTTGATTTGCTGCTTAGCCGTCCTGCCAGTTATATATTTTGAATTCTTCATTATTGAACACCATACTTTCTTTAATCTTTACCTCCGTTACAGACATTGCTCAAAACCGTGCCTGGTGACCCGTCCAAAGTACTCTCAGACTGTCAACGTGCACTTAAACCAAACTACACTCAACACTAATTACGAACAAGAAACACAAACACTAATATATTACAATACTCGAATAAACTTACTTTCACCAAGGTTCTTTTACATAAGGTTGTTCCATTTGAAAGATAGCCAATCAGAGCAAAGCAGGGCTGTTACGTCATGTGGCGGACAAGATCGGAGATCGACTAGCCGTGAGAAAGTAAATGGATGCGTAAAAGAACGGAATATGAAGTAAATAAATTTTTAAAAAGCAGATCTTCGAAAGTAAATTGAACGAAATCACTTTCCTTAGAATAATTTGTTCAAACACTGATTGGAGTTAATTAAATATAAAATACATAATTGCTAAATAATATCGCGATACGTTTGTTTACATTCAAATGAGTAAATTCGCGAAAAAAATTACATTTTTAATGCGTAAAAGTAAAAATGAAAACTTTTAAACTATTGCAAAATAAAATGAATTATATGAATATGATGGCACAGCAGTAATAAAATGACTAGAATTATCAAACAGAATAAATTAAACAAAAGTCAAGCATCAAAACTTTTAACAATAATGCATTGTCCAATTACTAGATATAAGTTTTCAAAAAATTTCGAATGTCACTATGCTTATTCAGGATCAAAATATTTCAAAATTATTACTCTATAATTAAATTAATTCTATTATGAAAAAAAATATGTACCATACATATTTTTTTAAATTATGATATACAAATAGCAATATCGTTATTTCATGTATACAAAATTTCAGTAAAAACTGAAAAATTTAAAACAACTTCAGTTCTAAAATTTCCATGTTATTTTATGAAATACATCGAATATAACATTTCTCCATACAAATAAGAAACAATAGAAAGAAAATGTATGGAGATATACAGATTTAACAATGAATTAACATTTTCAAAACATAGAAAGGAAAAAAAAGTAATAACCATTATCATCTTTCAATAAATCGATATGTGACTAATACTTTTTACACACTATTTTTTTTATATCAGGTAGCAAAATCGTTGATCCTCATTAATAAACAAAATTCAATTTTTAGATTCATTAGTTTCAAATGCACATCAAATATCTGTAACAATATATATACACAGGGCTTAGTTTCTAGAAAAAAAAACTACAAGAGCTCTAATATTCTTCAGTAATAACAACTAAGTGTATAAGAACCCCAAATTTTAATAAATGACCAGAGCAAAAACATTAAAATTAGGAGTGGGGAATTTTCAGAAAATCCTACTCGTCACGGACTTGACATTGGTGCGCAGTATTTATAAACTACGGTCTGTTCTGACTAATATTTAAATATTCACTAAAAATAAAGACGTACTGAAGCAGCGCTCTTATATCGGAGCAAATTAAGTACCGCACAGAGCTAGAAAGTGTATCAGAGAGAATATTTTAAAAACACGAACAAAAAGCAGCGAGTAAAAACGGCAAAACATTTGCGACTAATTCTGACATTCCTCATCGCCGTTCTGAAATCATAAAAAAAAAACGCCACACATGATACATTATGTCACATAAGTGCTTTGGTAGGAAAGAACGCAAAAGATTGGAGATGGGAGGGAAAGAAAAATAAAATATAGGCACTGATTTTTAGAAACACTATTTTCGTTGAAATCCGGAATGAGCGCAAATGAAATCAGACCAATATTTAAATTTCCTTAAAAATAAAGAAGTAGCGAAGCTGAGCTCCGGCGCAAATTAAGCACTGCTTATAGGTTATTACCTCAACCCTACATTAATTTTTACCTTAAATTCCTTCTTCATTTTATTAATCCGAGTAACTCGAACATCATATTTAATAAAGTAAATATTATCGTTATTCTGTTTGTGAATCGCCGGGTCAGCTAGATACGAAATGCATGTCACTGCATCAGTAGCAAATGTACAACAGAACAACGAAAAATCGAGAAAATCGTTATCACAGCGCCCCCTTCCAAGGTTACATATCCATTTTCAACTGGGACTTGGCGTCGATAGTCGAAAACATATGTATGAAGTTAGGTTCAAATCTATGCTTTCCGATGAAACAATAATGAAAATGGCACAAAAATCGCTATTACAACGCCCCCTCCCGGCGAAATATCCCCAAATTCAATCTGGATCTACGGGACATAGTCAAAAACATACACATGAAATTTTGTTCAATTCTATGCGTAACTTCATACACTTTTCGATGATAGAATATAGAAAATGGCACAATTTCTCTACTACAGCACCATCACAGCAAAACACTTATATAAAATTTGGTTCAATTCTATGATTAACTTCGTATACTTTCCGATGATATAATGAGATACACGTACATACGGACAGACAGATATTTTGTAAAAACATATTTTTCGGTATCTCCTACCCTTAAAATGTGTAAATCCGTCGAAAACCATAAGTCGAACAAAATTTCGACTACAATGCTTTCTTCTATTACAGATAAAAGAAGGTAAAAAAAGATAATGCTAAAACAAATATTTTAATAGAGGAAATTTTTTTAAGTTAAAAAAATTATAACAAAAGAATTTTTTTTTAATTTTTTATGCAATTTTTGACGTTTTTTTTTTTTTTTTTTTTTAATTTTGCAGCTGATTTTCGTATGAATAAAAGGAATCCGGCTATATTTTTTTGCCCAGTATAGTAAATCTTGTCATTTTTTCAATAAAATTTATTCGGAGTTTGCATTTTTCGTGAGTTTTTTATACGAATTTTAGAGTTTTGAGATTTGTAAAGGGAACTCGGTTACCAACATTTAGACAAATATAATAAATTTTCTCCTTTGTTAGTTTTGAACTGTTTTTTTTTTCATGGCGATTTGTCTACATTTGTGAAAGAAATCCGGTTTTAATCTTTTAGTCCAATATAGTAAATGCTGTCCTCTTTTCTTTTTTTTTTTTCCCCACTTTCACTTAAGTTTATTCGGAATTTCTCGCGATTCTTTTATGCAATTTTTAGAGTTTTTCGCTTTCTGCAAAAATTTTTAGACGTTCGTAAAAGGAATTTGGCTTCAAAATTGCAGCCTAATATGGTAAATTTGGCCTCTGCTATTTTAGTATTTTTCTAATTTCTCGTTGCGATTCTCCAGAATAATAATCGTCAGTTAACAAAATGCCCGGCTTTTGAAGAATTCCGGATTTCGACGTCCGGATTTGAGACTTTGTACTGTATTTTTACTTTCTTCTATCTTTACAAGAAGAAAGTATTGGATTCATGAAAATTTTCGAATTCCGGTTTTCGACGGATTTACACGTTTTAGGGGTCAGAGATTCCAAAAAACATGTTTTTACAAAATGTCTGTCTGTGACTCTGTGAGTCTGTCTGTCTGTCTGTGTGTATGTGACACAAATTTTGTGGGCGCTCTATCTCAAGAACTAATGCACGGAATTTAATAAAAATTGATATTCAGTTAGTGCCTAATACAAATTGATGCTGATTAATTTTTGGTGTAAATCGCTCAACAGGTGGCGCTGCAATGCTGCATTTTTCACGATTTTCGCAATAGCTCTATCTCAAGAACTAATGCACGGATTTTGATCAAACTTCAGATTTAGTTAGTCCTTTATATGAATTGATGATGATTACGTTTTGGTGTAAATCGCCCAACAGGTGGCGCTGTTATGATGAATTTTGCAGGATTTACACGATTTCCCCAATAGCTCTATCTTAAGAACTAACGCACGGATTTTCATCAAACTTCAGATTAAGTTAGTCCTTGATATGACTTGCTACTGATTAGGTGTTGGTGTAAATCGCCCAACAGGTGGCGCTTCTCTGCTGCCTTTTCCACGATTGCCTCAATAGCTCTATCAATAGAACTAATGGACCAATTTTTCATCTAACTTCAGATTTAGTTGTATGTTGACACAAGTTGTTGTTAATTAGGTTTTTGTGTTAATCACCCAATAGGTGGCGCTGCTATGCAGAAATTTTCACGATTTTCGCTATTGCTCTATCTCAAAAACTAATGTACGGATTTTCTCCAAACTTCAGATTCAGTCAGACGTTGACATAAATTGTTGCTGATTAGGATTTGGTATAAATCACCCAATAGGTGGCGCTGCTAGGCAGCATTTTGCTGAATTTAGACGATTTCAGCGATAGTCATATCTCAAGAACTAATGCACGGAATTTCATATCGTTAGAATCCTCATGAGATGCATAGATTGCCATTTAATTTTGGCAGTGTGATAGCGAATTTTGAAGTATTAACATGTATGAGATAGAAGAAAGTTTTGGGATTGGTACATCCGACTAGTTAAATCTGTATACGTGTTCTCCGAGAGTTATTACAACATGTTGATATAGTGCATTCACTAGGTTCTTTTCAAAACGTCTGTTAAAAATAACAGAATAATTAAAATCATTCACAGAAAAAAAAAATTCCATCGCAGAACGGCATACAGAATACTATTGAAATGAGCGAAGCGAGGCGAATCTGTCCGCCACGTGACGTAATGCGCGAGCAGTTAAGAAATCTTTACAGTTGGCGCATCGCACGAATGGTACCCCCCCTGACTTTCACCACACTAAAACGAAAAACCCTCAACGCGCACGTAACCTTGACTAGCGTCTCGGTGTAGCTCCGCTCCCTATGAAGATCGTAGTGACTGGATTCAACTAAGTCCAATCGAAGCTAGATTTGGCGAAGTCTTGCTAGTTTCGCGAAGCATAAATGTTATATCGAAAACAATTTACTAGAAATTTTGAACACAGATAGAATGAATAGTGATGATGCTTATTATATATTCCGATTGCGGAAATTTCAACTTGTGAATTCCAAAGGGTTTTGCCTCCCTCACGAAAAAATAACATTTTTGATAATGTGTCTTCTAATTGTCATAAATACTTGCATTTTGTAGGCAGGCACATTCTGAATAGAATCATACTTAAATTTGAAAAATTCTAAAAATATATATATATACCTTTGTTTCAGAATTAAAACAGTCATAGACACTAGAAATTTTGAATGAACATATAACCTTAATAGTGATGCGCAAATACTCCAATTGAAATTTTAATGAGTGGGGTCAAAAGAATGTTTTTCCCCCTCCCCTCCCCTGACAAAAAAGTAACACTTTTGTTTATGACCCTTCAAATTTTCTTAGCATGTATACTATTAAGGATTTACCTGCATACAAAATTTAAAATACCTTTGACTATTCGAAGTCGCATCACCAAAAAGTTTTTTTTTTTTTTTTATCAAGGAGGAGGGGGGGGGGCGGGGCTTCAGATTATCTTCTCTTAAAGTTTTCTATAAAGTAACACTTAAACAAGATTACTATTAAAAATGTACCTGCCTGCAAAATTCAGGTATCAATGTCAATCTAAAGAATAAAATTGCATTTTTTTTTTTGGGTGGGGGGGCGGGGGTTGATATCCAAGAGCCTAAATGCAGGCATGAAAGTGGGAAATAGGAAAAAAGGAGGAAAAATCTTTTCCATCCATATGATGGCGGAAAACTTTTAAAATTTAGACACATTTTAACAGTTATTTATGGGATAAAACGAAATATAATTGTACGTATGATTGTTATTTTCGTTTCATAGCTTAGAAAGCATTAAAAACAAATTTAAACTTTTAAATCAAAAGTGTTGCATAAATAGAAGAAAATATTCTATTGCAAAAAGAACATTATGAAAGTTCCTTTTTCTTTTAAAGTCTAAAAAACTTTCACTCTGGAGAGATACTTTAATCAAATTTATTCACACGACTTTCATGTGATTATAATATAAGCTTCCCTTTGATTTGATAGATCTTTTGCACAGCAATTCAGAAAAAAAAAAAAACCCTCCAAGGATTTTAGTTAGACAAAATGTCTGATTATTAAATTTTCAAGATCCCCCCCCCCTCCCCCACCTTGTATGCTTTCAATATTTTCTTTGCATTTTTGCATCAATCCAGAAAATCGCCAAAATTATTTTTAAAAAGGTGGAATTCCACCTTTAGGAGGAACACTTTCAAGCCTGAAAATGGTATCATTTTTGAGAAGTGTTTACTGTACCCTAATAGAAGAAATATGCGATTTTATTGAATTTTTATTTGTAGGTACCACGGTTCACATAATATTTTGAGAAAATTTTTGGAAAGAATTTTTCTAGAGTTTAATAATGCACAATAAATTAAAATCCTATCTTCCAACCTACAAAGATCATGCCAAATACAATTGTTTTTGCTGTTTATCTAAAAACATGCTAATTTGCCCTGTTTTAAAAAGATTACCCAATTACGGAAGATTAAATTATAACATTTTAATTATTTTTAACACAATCAACTGATTGACAAATAAATAATGAGAGTAGAATTGTAGTAGAACCAATTGAGTGAAAATTTGTGAGCATGAAATTATCGCTGTATTATCCGCCATCTTCGCTCAACAAAAACAACAGCAGACTTAATTAGCAACCTAAACAGACTTTTCAACGACAGCGCGAGCGGGCGCTTGTGCTTCGTCCGAAATACAGCAACCTCAAAAATAACTAGCGCCAATTCCTCAGCCAAGAGGTAGGAGAAAAATCACCATAGGGAGCGGAGCTACACCGAGACGCTAGTGTAACCTTGTGGACGAATGCAAACGAGGGGTCTCTCAATGGGCGAAATCGTGTACGAGATTACGGAATCACCTTGATTACAGCTGATTCAGCTGATTACTATGATTACATGTGATTATACCTGATTACACCTAGATTACATGTGATTATACCTGATTACACCTAGATTACATGTGATTATACCTGATTACACATGATTACAGTTGATTTCACTTGGAAATACGTGATTATATTGCTAAAATTTATGATTTAACAGTTTTACTCGATTTTATTGCCTTCCAAAAATCTGTTTTTTTTTTTTTTTTTTTTTTTTTTTTTAAAGATTTGTCCAAAATAAGAAATAAGTATCAAGCAGGACGGTGATTTGCCTATCACTGTTCTGCTGACAGTGGCGTAGCTAAGGGGGTGGGGTCTGAATCTCACCCCAAATGATGGGCTCGTACACTAAATCATGAATAATAAAAGTAGTAACTTCTGCTAAAACGGCAATTTTTTTTTCTTTTTTTACATGTTAACTTTTTAGATTTGTCCAAAATAAGAAAATAGTATCAAGCGGGACGGTGATTTGCCTATCACCGTTCTGCCGACAGTGGCTTAGCCAAGGGGGTGGGGTCGGAATGTCCCCCTCTAACGATGGGCCCGTACACTAAATCATGAATAATAAAAGTAGCAACTTGTGCTAAAACGGCAATTTTTTTTTAATTTTTTTTACATGTTAACTTTTCAGATTTGTCCAAAATAAGAAAATAATATCAAGCGGGACGGTGATTTGCCTATCACCGTTCTGCCGACAGTGGCTTAGCCAAGGGGGTGGGGTTGGAATGTCCCCTCTAACGATAGGTCCGTACACTAAATCATGAATAACAAAAGTAGTAACTTCTGCTGAAACGGCAATTTTTTTTTCTTTTTAGCTCACAGGCTATCAAAGCCTGAGAGCTAATGTGCCCGCCCGTTCTGTATGTATGTACGTACGTACGTACGTATGTATGTATGTATGTATGTATGTACGTAACGCGATAACTCTTGATAGAAACATCCGATTTGCTTCAAAATTTTTTTCTAGGTTCATTGTGATAAGGCGCTTCCCTGATTAGTTTTGGGAGCTCATTGATTAACCCTCTGTCTACCAGAAGGGTCCAATGGACCCGACATGTACATTCAAAATATTTATTCAAACCAGAAATTTCTTCAAAACAAACTAAATGTATAAATCAGACAATAATAAGTTAAATAAACAAATTAAATAGTTTTAAGTAAAAATTCTGGTGTAGAATGTTTTTATAAAACTTGAGTAAAATTTCCGGTAGTTCTAGGGTTAAGGATAAAGGGGGAAAAACGGGGTTAGTCCATCCCCTTAATTCAGATAAATGGGTTTTTCATGCAGAATCATTCGATTTGCTCCGAATTTGGTATACCGGTTTATTATGTTAAGGAACTTCCCTTTATTAGTTTTGGAGGTTCATTGGTTAAGGATAAAGGGGGGAAAAGGGGTGTTAGTCCACCCCCTTAATTCAGATAAATGGGTTTTTCATGCAGAATCATTCGATTTGCTCCGAATTTGGTATACCGGTTTATTATGTTAAGGAACTTCCCTTGATTAGTTTTGGAGGTTCATTGGTTAAGGATAAAGGGGGAAAAACGGGGTTAGTCCACCCCTCTTAATTCAGATAAATGGGTTTTTCATGCAGAATCATTCGATTTGCTCCAAATTTGGTATACCGGTTTATTATGTTAAGGAACTTCCCTGATTAGTTTTGAGGGTTCATTGGTTAAGGATAAAGGGGGGTTAGTCCACCCCTTTAATTCCGATAAATGGGTTTTTCATGCAGAATGATTCGATTTGCTCCGAAGTTGGTATACCGGTTTATTATGTTAAGGAACTTCCCTGATTAGTTTTGGAGGTTCATTGGTTAAGGATAAAGGGGGAAAAGGGGTGTTAGTCCACCCCCTTAATTCAGATAAATGGGTTTTTCATGCAGAATGATTCGATTTGCTCCGAATTTGGTATACCGGTTTATTATGTTAAAGAACTTCCCTGATTAGTTTTGGGGGTTCATTGGTTAAGGATAAAGGGGAAAAGGGAGGTTAGCCCACCCCTCTTAAATTAGATAAATGCGTTTTTCATGCAGAATGATTCGATTTGCTCCGAAGTTGGTATACCGGTTTATTATGTTAAGGAGCTTCCCTGATTCGTTTTGGGGATTCATTGGTTAAGGATAAATAGGGGGCTAGTCCACCCCCTTAATTTAGATAAATGGGTTTTTTTGCAGGATTATTCGATTTGCTCCAAATTTGGTATACCGGTTTATTATGATAAGGAGCTTCCCTGATTAGATTTGGAGGTTCACTGGTTAATTATAAAGGGGGAAACGGGGGCTAATTCCCCTTCACTTATTTTTTTGAGGGGCATTATTCTTTAAAATAAGAGTATGATATACAATTAGTGTGAATAGCCTGTGAGCTCAATGCCATCAGTTTAGCTGGGCACTTTTATTTTTTATTTTTTACATGTTAACTTTTTAGATTTGTCCAAAATAAGAAAATTGTATCAAACGGGACGGTGATTTGCCCATCACCGTTCTGCCGACAGTGGCTTAGCCAAGGGGGTGGGGTCGGAATGTCCCTCCTAACGATAGGTCCGTACACTAAATCATGAATAATAAAAGTAGTAACTTGTGCTAAAACGGCAATTTTTTTTTATTTTTTTTACATGTTAACTTTTTGGATTTGTCATCAGAAATGTCATCATGAGAGAGCAATTTGCATTCGCGTCCGGAAATTTAGTTTAAAATGCCAAATTTTATGGAATTTTTGGTAAGATTCTTCGCTTTTATTGAAAAATGGAAAACAGTTTCGATCACATAGTTTCTGAATAAGTGCACTTTCAAATTTCTTGAGGTTAGAAATATTTTCACGGATGTATCAGAAATTACCTAATTTTGATTTGAGTAGAGGTTTAAAGAGTCAGAGAGATTCGCATTGTTGAACAAACTTCGGAGGAGGGGGATTGAAAGAATTTAAGATATATTTCATTTTTTAATAACTTTTAGCATTTTTCTGTTGTTTACGAGGGGGAAGGTCATGACCCCCGTCTCCTTCCCCTTGGATCCGTCACTGATAATAACCGCTTGAGAGCATAAATGTACTATAGTTAAATCTACGACATTAGAACATGTCTGTAACGAAGCGTGCCATAAATGGAAAAAAATTAAAGTTTGACGAAATTAACACTGTACAATTTATACCCGCTAATATAAAAATCTATTTAAAATGGAGCATTTATCCAGATCTTTGCGATTCCTTCTTTGTAGCAGTAAAGCCTGTGGAAAATTAAAAACAGAAACATTTCATGATCCCGATTACGAAAGGATGGATAATCTTAGAAATACTCTGGCTAAAGCGGATACCTGTTTAAAACGGTATTTTTCCGATCTCTAGTAATTCCGTTTTGAGAGATGTTATTGTAACTAGATAAAGTGTAAAACTTCATCAACGGAGAATTTGGTGGGACCAATGTTGCTAAAACTTACAGTAAAAAACAGGGCCGAAACTAGGGGGATGCAGAGGGGTCATGTGCCCCAAGCGTCAGAACGAAAGGCGAGGAAAGGGGTGGGGGCGCCAAATGAAGATTTTATTTTTCATTTCATACAAAAATGTATGTATATTATATATATATATATATACATTAAAGACAAAGTAACTCGCAAGCTAATGTTAAACCTATGGGAGCGTTCTTTAAAAAACATTTTCGCTTGCATTTTAATAGTTTTAAATGATTTTTTTTCTATTTTCGTTGCATATTTTTTAAATTTTACTTTTGGTTATTTTTACGTGTTTTGATTTTTTAACTGCAAGACAATTTTATCAAAATTCCATATATATATACATTTTTGTATCAAACGACAAACAAAATTTCCATTTGGCGCCCTCTTCGCCTAGGGCCGAAACTAACCTTTTTACACCCGGGGCAAGCATGGATTTTGGCGGCCCCCCCCCCTTTTCCGCAAAGTATATTTACAAAGAGAATTTTACTAATTTTCTAATAGCCGACTTATTTAAAAATTTAAAACATGTAATCTTAAAATATGTAATACTGAACTACGTAATCTACAATGGCGGATCCAAGGGGGGGGGGGGGGTCACGGGGGTCATGACTCCCCTCTAAACACCAACAAAAATATTATAAGGATCATTTTAAAAATAAAATATACAGTTAGAGTCCCGATTATCCGAGTCCTGCTTAACCGAGTTTCCACTTTCACCGAGTTATTTTCTTCTGATGGACTGATGGCTTCTATTATTGTGAAACAGTCATTATAAAAGAAGCGTTAGGTAAAGATGAAACAGCAGTCGTAAAAAGTTAGAACTCTGATTTTCTGGTCAGAATGGGAAAAAAAATGGCCATAATTTTTTTTGGCAAAAAAAAAAAAAAAAAAAAAAAAAAAATATGGCCATTTTTTTTCCCATTCTGACCAGAAAATCAGAGTTCTAACTTTTTACGACTGCTCTTTCATCTTCACCTAACACTTCATTTATAATGGCTGTTTCGTAATAATAGAAGCCACCAGTCCACCAGAAGAAAATGATCCATTCCAAAGGTATAAGCCTTCATTTGGCGCCCCTTCGTTCTGGCACCCGGGGCACATGCCCCATCTGCCACACCTTAGTTTCGACCCAGGGCCGAAACTAGCCTTTTTTGCGCCCGGGGCAAACATGAATTTTGGCGCCCCCCCCCCCTTCTTTCTTCCTCAAAGTATATTTACAAAGAGAATTTTACTAATTTTCTAATGGCCGACTTATTTTAAAATTTAAAACATGTAATCATAAAATATGTAATACTGAACTACGTAAATTGAATGTGACGTTTGTTGCAATTATAGTTCGTTCACATAAAAGAATTCGCATGTATTACCGGCTATTTACAGTAATTGCTTATACAGTAGAGTTCCGATTATCCGAGTCCCGCTTAAACCGAGTCATTTTCTTCTGATGGACTGATGGCTTTCATTATTATGAAACAGCCATTATAAATGAAGTGTTAGGTGAAGATGAAAGAGCAGCCGTAAAAAGTTTGAACTCTGATTTTCTGGTCAGAATGGGGGAAAAAAATGGCCATTTTTTTTTCTCATTCTGACCAGAAAATCAGATTTCAAACTTTTTACGGCTGCTCTTTCATCTTCACCTAACACTTCATTTATAATGGCTGTTTCATAATAATGAAAGCCATCAGTCCATCAGAAGAAAATAATCGGTTCCAAAGGTATAATCTTTCATTTGGCGCCCCTTGGCTCTGCGCCCGGGGCACATGCCCCCTCTGCCCCCCCCCCTTAGTTTCGGCCCTGGCCTTTCGTTCTTACGCCCGAGCAAGTGCCGCCCCCTCTGCCCTAAACTAGAAAAACTATTACCTAAACTACTACCCAGAAAAAGTTAGAAAATTGCCCCCCCCCCGGGTGACAATTATCACTCCCTCCTATCTTTAATATTTTTATATGTTATAAATAATATATATCAGATTTAAAAAATTTGCTTGCGGTCCCTCTCATCTCCCGCGTATTTTAAATACACTTAGTCGACATTAACTTGTAATATATTAGAATGTAATCTAAGTTATATTTAAAATACATATAATTGGAATTGACCTACAATCCATTACGGGTTAACTGGATTATACAATTAAAAACGTAATTTAAATCATCTTTTAATCCATTGCAGGTTAATTAGATTATATAATTAAAAGAGTAATCGAAATCCGCACGTAATCGATTAAAATTAATCTAACTAAATCTTAAAATGTTAAATAAGAATTGATTTGTAATCCTTTAGATAATTATCGGGTTATACAATTCAAAAGCTTAAATTGAAATTACTTTTCAGTGCTCTGCGTGTTAATCAATTGCATTATGAGGTGATTATAATGTATTTTAATTTAATCAATAATTTCATTACTCTGTAATCAGATTCTGCCCCAACACTGGTCATATCCATTGAAAATTATTCATATTTTATCGGTTTCGTTTAAATTTTTAAATCGGGTTCGACAGCCCGCGGATTTTTTTTTCTTTGTTGTTGCCCCAGCTCCCCGTTAAAAATATGTCCTAATGCTGCCGGGCTGACCAGTTTGAAAGTTTCCCTCCATTACGATGGCCCCATGCCGACCACTAAACGTTCTTTGAATAAAATCAAACAAATTCTTGAGAAAGCCCCCCCCCCGCCCCCACAGACTACTTTCTTATCTAGCTTATCTCTTTCCTCATCTGTGAGCTCGCCTTTCTGCCATTTCCGAGGGCATTTCTCATTTCTGCTTTTGCCTTCCCGCCTTCCCCAACTTCCGTCTAAACTGAAGACAGCGAGGGGAAGAAGACAGAATGGCGACAAAATAGATTTTTCTCGAGATTTTTAATTCGAGATTACACTTGATTATACATGATTATACTGATTACAT
This sequence comes from Maratus speciosus, assembly GCA_963932465.1. Taxonomy (NCBI): domain Eukaryota; kingdom Metazoa; phylum Arthropoda; class Arachnida; order Araneae; family Salticidae; genus Maratus; species Maratus speciosus. The sequence continues at coordinate 37,152,208 of OZ010793.1, forward strand.
GTGATTACGTTAAGATTTCATTGATTACCACCGATTACATGGATTACATGTGATGACATGATTACGCATGATTAAGACTTGATTACAGTATGATTTCACTGATTACAGGAACGGTTGTACGAGATTACACCCCATTGAGAGACCCCTCGAATGCAAATAAAATAAAACAACCGGTATCGAATATTGAATCGAACAAGATGGCTGTCAAGTCGATATTTTTCCAATAATCCATTGGAAAAAATACGTGATTTATTTAAAATATAATGCTATCTCATTAATGCTTTCTAAAAATATACTAACATAATTGAAGACAGTTTTTTTCAGTATTTCAAATTTACATGGTTATCCATTCAATTTCTATTTTCGCCATCTAATAGGATGTAGCAAAAGACCAACCAACTTTGGCGTAAACAACATTCGTTGAGAAGAAAATGGAGTGATTTATATATATATATATTTTATCATGGTAAAATAAGAAATTCGTATTAAAATTGAAAAATAGTTGAAGTCGTGAAGTTGACACATCTGCAGGTTCTAGTAATCGAGTCCATCCAGGTGGTATTAGCCTAATATAGTAAACTTTGTCCTTTATTATTTTTAAATTTTAGTGATTTCTATTGCGATTTTTCGAGTACCGGGCCAATTTTTTAATAATTGTAAAAGTAATTCGATTTGAAACTTTTAGCCTAATATTGTAAAGTTTGTCCTCTACGATTTTTGAATTTTAGCAATGGTCAATGTGGAGTTTTTTTTCGCAATTTTTAGAGATTTTCGACGTTCCGCGTCGACTTTTTGTCTTTCATGAACGATATCGGATTACAATGTTTTACCCCATTTTTCACTGATATTATTGAAATGCTATAACTGGTATTTCATTTTTGCATGCCATATTTAACTAAACTTCATATCTTGAGTTTCTTTTTAAATAATTAAAAGTTAATCTCTCCAGTCAAGAAAATTTTCTTTTACAACTTGACTAAAATCATAAAGATCATTGTGTTATGTTATTAATTGCTGTGAATAATCTGCATTTTTTAAACTGGAATGTTTTAAGATAAATATGGAATATTTTTAAAATCTATTTTATCTTTGCTATTTTACATGTTTTAAGATAACTCTAGGGCTTCAGACATGTTCATCAACACAAATTAATTTTCATCCTACATTCATACAAACATTACCTAGAAATATTATGTCTCATGTTGACAGCTGAGATAAAGCGTTAAAAGTAGGAATTATGTCTATCAATAATTTAAAACATTTAATTTACAAAAAAAGAGAGAAAATAAACCCAATTAAAAAAAAAAAAAGTTCGTTTAAACACTGTTATAAATTATGGTTAAAACCGTGCTAATCCTGGTTTTTAGTTATTGCTGAGCAGATACTAAAATAATGTCTCCTTAAAAAGCAGAAAAACCAACGTTTAAAATGCACAAATAATATATGAAAAGCAGCAAACAGCTGTTTCGAATCTACTAGCGAGATTCTTCTTCAGTGCAAAAGGAACAGCGTGCTAGAAAAAGCAAGGCTGAGCAAAAGGCTTTATTTGCTATTTTTATTTTTATAATGTCTCCTTATTTTCTTATTTACTTTTGTTTGAATTATAGTTTTGTGTTCTAAAAATGGGAAAAAAAAAAGATACATAATTTTAGCACATTTGTCCGTCACACTATCTAAGTTGCTGGAAAATAATCTAATGTAATTTGAATTAATTTTGCATAATTAATCTTTAACGATTTGAATACATTTAAATTAATTTATAAGTAATTATTGTAATTAAATTTTGAATATCTATTATTTTTAAATTATAAATATATCCAATTTTTCAAGACAGGGCCCCCAAAAAGTTCCAGTGAGAGGGGCCCTTCACTTCATAAATGCGCCACTATGCACATATATATACAGTAGAAGATCTTTATAACGCAATTCTATGTAACGCAATTCTCCATATAACGCACAACTTCTCAGATGTAAACAATGATTTTTGCAGTTAAAAAGCACCTGCATTTTCACATTGTAAAATATTGTAACTCTCTAGAGGACTAAATTTGATACATTAGTTCAACTTTATCTTCTAATTTAAGACCTTTTTACTGAAAAAATGCTATTATTACAATAAACATTTTTGAAAATGTCTAATATAAGGGATGGTTGTGTCAGTTATATTTGGATCATGTTTATAAAGTAAATTTAACAATGTCTGACCGATATTATGCAAAAATTTATAATTTGGATAACTCTTGGTAACAAGGAATGCAGTATAAAGATATTTTGATGTGTTTCAGACATATTTGGCCATGTTTACAAGGTGAATTTAATAATGTGATCCATATAACGCAAAATTCTATATAACGCACAACCTTGCGCTTTTAGGTTTGCGTTATAAAGATCTTCTACTTATATGCTTATAGAAATACATACATGTATGTATGTACACATATGTGTATGTATAACACTGGTGCCCGGCTAACTGAAAAGTACCTCACATTCATATAAAAAACTTTTTTTTTATAAATGACCAGACCATCCAGATTTCCTTCTATATACAAAGTTTTTTTTAATGTGTATTTTATGTACTCGAATGAATGCTTTGAAATTCATAATCTGAATTCTACACCTCCTCCACCAGAAAAAAAATGACATATTTAAAAGAAAACAAGCATTTTTATATTTTTAACTGAAACATGCTGTCAATTTTGCACTATACTTTGACATCATTTTTGCAGACTTTTCACTTTCGACCATGCTAAGGCTACAAGCCATAAATTTAAATCTATCCTTCATAACTTATTGCATATAGCAACTTTCACTTTTCTATGTTTATTGCAAAAAAAAAAAAAAAAAAGAATTTAAAAAACTGTCGAGTGAGACTTCGTCTACCAATGATCTACCTTACTTAATGTACAATTTATTTATACAAGCTGTTTCAAAATTTAGTATGATACATTACATTAAGATGTCACATTACAAGTTATATATTTATATACGCCATTCTTCAAAAAAAAAAAAAAAAAATGCAAAAAAATTAACCACTTATTACCAGAATCTACACAAAAATGTGATGTTTCATGGACACAGAATTTTAAGGGTTTGAATTGTTTTTCAAGTATCATACTATTTTTACTGTTGTGAATCAAATTGTGCTGACAAAAACCTGTTTTAGTTCTTCAATTTCTGAGATTCTAAAAATCGTGAATAAGTATTATAACTTATAAATTATTTTTTAGAATTTGTAAGGACTTAGTTTTACAATAAATTATGGTGTTTTTCTAAGAACTAAACATTTTCCCTTGAAATGTCCTTGTTGCTGATCCTCCAGGTTTTTCTTTTCAAGTTGAATAAATGTAATTTAAATCAGAAAAATTATTTAACAAAAGGTTTCTTGTTTCTTTGTGTTTATGTATTAACTTCATTTATTTAATAAAACTTTTGGTTATCTTTTATTAAAAAAAAACTGATATGATGTTTACATAAAACTATGAAATTATTGAATTCAAACATTTTCAAGAACATGGGCAATAATACATTTTAGCCCATATGAAATAAATATTGGCTTGTATGTTATTAGAGTTTAAATAGAAATTTGAAATTTTTCATTTTGTTTTGTTATGCCATACACCGTTCTAGGGTATATTCCATACGATTGTGTCAAAAAATGAGTAGATGACCAGGATCAAGCTTTTTTTTTTCATGATCTTTCCTTTTTGAATTATTGTCAAACTAATGTGTTTTCTTTTCCTTTTTTTTTTTTTTTTTTTTTTTTTTTTTTTTTTTTTTTTTTCATTACAAATATTGGAAACAGTCATATTAGTCAGAATGTCATTCCGAATCATGAAAAAATAAAAATCATTAAAGGTAAAACTGAAACTAAATAGCTTCAACAGTTACAGTTTGAGATATTGTGCAAAAGCTATTGTTGCACCATATTTTTTTGTTTGAAATAAAAGCATAATTTACATCAGAATTGTAAAATAACAAAATTTTTATGTTCTGTTGCTCCAGATTTAATTTAAAAAAAAAAAAAAAAACTTGATTAATTTAAAAATTGTCTTGGGATTAAAAGTTGCTTAAAATGCACATTATCATACTTAGTCATACTTAGTATATATAATTCTTTGTGATGTGGGATTTTGTGTCATGCCATAATAATAATAATAATCATCTGTGCTGTTTCTTTCTTACATTAAATTAAAGAGTTAAAGAATTCCTTCAGGATTTATATTTTTTAAAGAGTTTGCTAAGCTCATAATTCATGGTGACCAAGAGCAATATCTTTAATAACCTCCCAACTACTAATCAAGATGAATAAATGTTTTGTTACTCTATAAAATGGCTTCTTCATTTTGTCTTGAACTTTATGTAAAAATTTTAAGTAAGAATTACCCTTTTTTTAATTATTCTCTTCATCATTGATTTAATCAAAAAGAATCACAACTTTGTTGCATCAGGTTTATTGTCACTATTCATACACATCTTCTCAAGAAAATTTTAATAGCACCAAATATTCTTATATTATTTATTTAAAAAAGCCTCAATCAATATTAGCATTGTCACATAGATTGTCAGAGATTATGTCTGAACATTTTTCTTCTGTTGTCGAGACCATTTTCTTTATCTTGTTTTACCTTATCAAGGGTTCTATAAGAGTGAAGTACCAAAATTGGTTATTAACGTTTTTTAAGAGGAGAGAGGAATCAGCATCGGTGACCACATAAAAGTGTTTTAATTTGCAAATGTAATTTAAGTTTATTCTTAAAAGAAATATATTAATGTTTCACTTATTGTAATTGAATTAAAAATATGTTTTTTTTAGTATCAATGTGGTTATGAACTATACCGAAGTTGAAGCTAATGTGCTTGAAGCCGCCAATGATGATGCTTGGGGTCCAACTGGTCAATTAATGCAAGAAATAGCTCAGGCTACTTTCACTTGCGAAAACTTTCCTGAAGTTATGGGTATGCTATGGAAAAGATTACTTCAAGACAAAAGAAATTGGAGGCGAATCTATAAGGTAATATTTTGTTGGCTTTCAGTATATTGCATCATTTAATATTTTTTGTTGTGTAAATTGGTTTTTCTTGTTTATTGATTAATGTGTAGCTAATGTGTAGATATTCAAAATGAAAAGACTTAAATAGGTAAACCTAAGGGCTCTCAATTTATGCCAAATAGTTCTTTTTGCACTCTTTTTCTCTGATTTGGTGATTTCTAAACAACTGATATAAAGAAACAATGTTTGCTTTCCTAAGAAAATCTATTTGGGAAAATAATTATTAATCATATAGTAAGTACCCTGTCATACCTATTACTAAATCCTAGTAACAAAAAAATGTTTTATTCACATAAGTAGTTACTTTTAACAGCTGCATCTACTGTCACCATACACAAGACCCTGTGTTTAATTTTGTCAAAAGTTGCTTTGGAAATTGGTCCAAATGAGTTGAACGAACCAATGATCTTGGACAATTTGTCCACTAGAGGTTACATGCAGGGTATATCCTTATCTAAGTGCATGTTGCAAAGGATAGGTTTGACCGCGTATTGCTTGCTTAGACATGTGGGACAATCCCATCAGCTTGCATGGTACCCTAAGTGCTGTGAGCAGCACCTCAAGTGGCATAAAAAAGAATCAGAAATGTCATGTTCCCTATTGTTTGCATATTATCTATGTTTGTAACTTTTCTTTTTTCAATTTCAGATTGAGTTGGAAGCTCATTTTCTGGTTGCTGTGAAGACCTTTTTTCTTTTAGAGTGAGCGGGAGGGGGGGGGGAGGACTGTTTTAACAAAGAAATTTTGAAAAATAAAATGAACATTTTCATCCTTTTTGTGAATATTCACATATTTTGATACTGTATGTGAAGTGTGGTTTAATACTAATTTAACAATAATAAATAAAACTTTATTTTGGTTAGTGAATTAATAAAAGATGGCGATAAAGATGAGCAAAAACAACAACAACAAAAAACAGATACTGTTTAAGGTTTTTAACACACACACAACCAAAAACGATCAAACAAAAAACTGCTTATAACAATGTGTTTAAATTATTGATCTTCACAAAAATATTCTAATTATTAAATAAGGTGAATGTGACTATTTTGAAATAGTGTTGTAATATCCCATTATTCCGCCTCTCCTGATTAAACGTCCTCCTTATTTTGTGAACAAATTTGATGTTTTTTAAAAAATCCTGAAACGCACTCCCACCCCCCCCCCCCCCCCCCCCCCACCCCAAAAAAAATCTTGTTAAGTATTGTACTGTTGGAGTGGTCATAAAACAATAAAGAAATAATCACTTTTCTGTCTCATGTGCTCTTCCCTTTCTCTCTAGTTCCTTTTTTTCTCCCAGCTCACTGTGCACAGCTGAATTATGGAATCATGATAAAATAAATGTTTATCACTTTGTTCATTCTTCTAATTGGCTGAATTGTGGGTGTGGCTTTAAATGACATCAAAGGTCGAAGCTTGCCATTATCATGAAAATCAGATTTTCGATCTTTGAAAGCATGTTCTAAGTTCTAAGGGTGATGTTTTGAATTTTTTTTTTCGAAAGGTTACATTTTTTTAATGGATTTTGGCATGCAAAACAGAAAAATAAGAAATTTAAAAGTATGTAGTTAGTTTTTCCAAATTTCTAAAGGTTTTGCCAATGCAAAGTTATAAAAATAATCCAAAAAGAACACATATGTCCGATGATTGCATACATCTTCCGCAGGAGCGTCATAACTGGGCCTCGCTCACAGGATCACAGGGAGAATGCCTTTTTCATTCTTTTCAGGTTCTGGTTTTTAATTATAATGGTTAATTAACAAAATATGAAAAATCTGAATGTCATGGCAGGCTTCGGACTATCCTTATCCGTGTTTTCAGATTTCTACATGCAGTAGATTTAGATAGCCATCGCAGACAGATAAGCGGAAGAATAACTTTTTTTTAATTGATATAGATTTAGTCATTATAGTATAAAATTTTCTTCTTTCTTAAATGTATACAAAAATGCATATCCATCAGCAATTAGCATACACTTTCACCGATACATACTAGGGATTGACCGAAGCAGCAATTTTGCCGGATACCGAAGCTTCGGTCAAAGTGTATACCGTATATTCGGTATTCGGCGACCAAATACTTAAAAATTTTTAATACACATTTTTGTACATATTAGCTTTTTTAATAAACTTTAATTAAAATTAAATTCTAAATAATTTAATTCATTTAGTCAGTGTTTTTCGACAGTAATTTCTGTCTCATTTAATGCCCATATTACACTTAAATTTACTTATACCTATATTTCAGGCATTATAGTAGCCACCAGTATAGACACTTTTACTACATTTGTTTTACATTAATATATAAAGATTCATGACACTTAACTTTTATTTTAAAAAATCCTTTATCTTTCGTTTTGTACATATTAAAATCGAACATTATAATTTTCATTTCTTTACTTTTCTTAAAAAAACAAACCACATTTTTTTTACTTAAAAAGGACATAAATTCCGGTATATCGTTAAAACCATGCCACTTTATAAATATATATTGCATTGTCCATACTCTTTGGCACTTCTCTGAAAAAACGTTTTCGTCCATTTCTTGGACATCTTCAGTTTCATTTGTCGGCTCGCAGTTTCATTTTCGACCTTTTATCATTTCTCTTTTTCCATTTTTCCCCCTTCTTTTCACTTTCCCCCTCTTTCCAGCATTTTTAGCCAACGGGAGTCAACATTTGCATGCGCCATATCGTTGCATACATTTTTTCTTTCGAGGTTAATCTCGATAGCCTCTCTCATTAGGGTGTTGTGGGGATTATCATATGCAGCTATTTTGCAGCTATTTTATGCAGCTATTATTCAGTTACATTTGTATTTTTAAATCTAATTACACAAAAAAAATTTAATGACTTCTTTCCACTCACAAATTCATTAACCCATCACTTATTTTTTATTATTTTATCACTAGTCAATACCCAAATTAACCTATGAAAGTACTAAACTATACAGGCTATTAATAAGGATAAGGATTGTCAGAAAAACAAAAGTTCATTCAAATAAAAAGAAACGATGTTGTCATTAAGCTGATTTACTGATTGTCTAAGTCTAATTATAAACATATTGAATAGGAATGTCCTCAAATACAAAAGGTATCATATCAATTTGTACATTTAACTATTTTCTGTCAAATTATTGATACATATTTATATTTTGATTAATATTTTAACATTGTGGTGCAATGGCGGATCTAAGGGGGGGGGGGGGGAAGGGGCGATCGCCCCCCCCCCCCCCTTGGGCAAATAAAGGGTTTGTAAAATGACATTATCCATCTCACGGGAAATGACTTGGGGCGGAGCTCGAGTTCGTCGGGTCACTTTAAATCCACGAGACTCAGCTGGGTCAGGTCTTTTCTCTTTTAGAGTCGGGTCGTGCCATGATCTTAATTTTTTCTTCAGATTTGGGTCGGGCCAGACTTCTTTTTCCTCCAGATCGAGCCTGGCCTGGATTTCACTTTTCCTAGAGGTCTGCACTGGCCAAAATTTCCAGGTCGGGGCTCGGTACGGAATAAAAGCTAAACATTCGGTAAGCGTCAACCCGTATGATAAGCATTATTGGCCCGACCACGACCTGTGCACTCCTCTAAATTCTTCCTCCCGAGCCCAAGTTGGTTCGACCCGACCCAGGTCGCGCCAGTTTAAATCCACGAGACTCGGGCTGGGTCAGGTCTTTTCTCTTTTAGAAACGGGTCGTGCCCTGATCTTAATTTTTTCTGCAGATTCGGGTCGGGCCAGCCTTCTTTTTCCTCCAGATCGAGCCTGGCCTGGATTTCATTTTTCCTAGAGGTCTGCACTGGCCAAAATTTCCAGGTCGGGGCTCGGCCCGGAATAAAAGCTAAACATTCGGTCCGTGTCAGCCCGTATGATAAGCATTATTGGCCCGACCACGACCCGTGCACTCCTCTAAATTCTTCCTCCCGAGTCCAAGTTGGTCTGCAATCTTACTTATTTGTCATTCGTAAAAATTATATTTGTGTTGTACATTTGTTTAACGAAATCTTTAGAAATTTAATTTGATTTATAAGTTACAGAGATGCATTTTTTAAAATTTACTTTTAGGTAGATTTCGTATGAAATACTACCTATTGGGATCGTTCCTATGTTGGAATTTCTGAAAAATTTTTGCAGATCTACACCGATCATGACTCCTAGAACCCAAAACCACCCTCAGTAAAAAACTTTATATATCTATCTATCTATCTATCTATCTATCTATCTATCTATCTATCTATATATATCACTTTCTTCTGGACACGATAACTTTCGTAATTCTGCACCAATCTCTTCCAAACTGATACATAAAATCAATGGGCATAAAATCTCGGTCAAGTTCGTTAATGGGTAAAATCGGACCAAGGGGACGGAAATAGGGAGGGGTTTTGTGAAAACAGAAAACCCCCCATAACTTCTTAATTTTTGTACATATCAAATCAGTTTAAAGTTTTTATTACTTCTAAAAATAGGGCCAAAAATTTATGTATCACAGATTTTTGATAAAGTTAAAAATGGGCTCAAGGGGCGCAAAAAATAGGGTTTTTGGGAGAAAAAAATTCATAACTTCGTCAATTCTCAAGATATCAAATTCAATTAATTTTATTATAAATCTCCTTAACATTATCTAAAACTTTTATATTCACAAGTTTTTGATAGGAGCAATTCGTACCGCAAAAAAAATTAAAAACGAAAACAAAAAGGGCATTTGAAGAAGAAAAAAATCCATAACTTCGTCAATTCTCAAGATATCAAATCCAATTAATTTTATCATGAATCTCCTTAATATTATCTACAACTTTTATATTCACAAGTTTTTGATAGGACCAATTCGTACCGCAAAAAAAAATTAAAAACGAAAACAAAAAGGGGGTTTGAAGAAGAAAAAAATCCATAACTCCGTCAATTCAAAAGATATAAAATCCCCATGAATTTATCATATATCTTCTTAATATTGTCTACAACATCTATATAGACAAGTTTTGGATAGGACCAATTCTTAGAGCAAAAACAAATTAAAAATACATACCGGTTGAAGTAAAAAATGATCTTAGTAAGGGTGTATTCAAATCCAAACTGCTTATTTTCTGACTCATTTTACAATTCATTTTTGCTCTCAAAGGCTTCCAATTGGTACGTTTTCTTACTCAGAAACTATATAATGTACCGTAATGGTCGATTTTCTGATAGGGGCAGAATATATTTTTTTAAATGCTGTTAAAAAGGGCATTTTGACCCGAATTTACCGAAACGGATAGTGTTGGAAAAATCATTGTATTAAGGATGCGCTTAAATCCAAACTGCTTATTTTCTGACTGGTTTTTAAATTCATTTTTGCTCTCAAACGCATTTAATTGGCAGATTCGCTTATTCAGAAACTATATTATGTACCGTAATAATCGATTTTTAGGTAGAGGCAGAATATATTTCAAAAAATGATGTCAAAGTGGGCATTTTGAACGGAATTTCCCGAAGCGATTGTGTTAGAAACGAAAAATATTGTCCTTCTGAGAAAATAATTGTTTATATATCAAGTTTTAATTAATTGAACAAAAAATAAAAACACAGGTCGCTTATAAATCTCTTCAAATATCACGTCAGCAAGTTTCATATTTTTTTTAATTAAAAATGAATCTGGAATTATGTCAGAAAATTTCGAGTTGTTGAACATGGAAAAGTATTTTTTTGAATACCGCCCTAACATGATTCTGATAAAACCAGCTATTATATGAAAATGAAATAAAAACTCGTCAAGAGCGGCCAGATAAAATTGTTAAAGTGGATTTATCTATAATCATGATTTAGTTTTTGTTTGTGAAATTGGTATATTTGACTTCGAAATCTACCTCTGCCTGTAGGCCGGGCCGGCAGGGATTTTTTTTTTACTTTGTAGATCTTTAAAATTATGATTTTCTTTTATCAACCGTTTCTTTCATTCTAAACTGATTATCTTACTGAATTTTTATTTGAATGTAATTGTCTAAGTCATATTTTTAAGTAGTGTTTACGTACATAATTGCCTAAATAGTCATCGTTACAGTCATTAATATTGTTGTTTACCTGTATTCATGAATTTCGAACATAATCTGAAAATAAAATATGAGCATAAGCAAATGTACTTTATGAATAATTTTAATTGCAAAATGCAGGCATCACTGTAAAAAAAAAAAAAAAAAAAAAAGGACTAAAAAACGGAAATACTACTGGCAATCTAGACGCCAATACTATTTTCGATATTTTACGGGAATTTTTACCAATAAATTACAGAAAATTTTCCGTTTTTAATCAGTATAAACGGTCATGTGCGAGCATTACTCGCGCACAGAGTTCCGTAGAATAAATATAGGAATTTGTAATTGTATTATATATATATATATATATATATATATATATATATATATATATATAAAAAAAAAGTTGCTAAAAGAATAAATACTAAGACTTTTTAAAAAACTATATAACGTAGGTTTGGGTATAACTGTATATATTAGAAAAGTGTAATCGGGTATACCATGAAAGTTCAAATAGATATGGAACCTAAATAATATCAAATATAGCCATTCGTGTAACTCTTTTTTTAATATTATCCTAATCTGTTTATGATGAACTTAATTCAATACTGACAATAAAGGCAGTGCATAGTTAAACTTTATTTGGCATTTCATGAAACTAAATTCAGCGAAGTAATAACCTTTATTTCTACAGTGTATCTAAAACAAAACCTTTGTTCAAAGTTTAAATTTGGCAGTGTGCTAAGCGCGCTTCGAATTGGGGTCTCAAAGTTGCAACGCCGCCTTGGTCAGTGCCGCGTTTTTCCAGATGGTGTTTAATTAACTTTTAAAGTCACTCGAGGCGTATTGAGAGATACAAACAATGCAAACTATCGCGAATCTCACCGTATTTATGCGATTCATTCTAATTAAATATTTCGAGGGCGATGCCCTTAAAAAACGGACACCTAATTTTAATTCCAAAACAGACAAATGGCACCAAGAATATTTAATTAAAATTTTCCTTTTATCATGTACGTGAAAATAAGCAAGTTCGCATTTTCTAATAAATTTGTTTATAAATTATGGTGTCAGTTCATTATTTCATAAGTTTTTAAATAGAATTACTCCGTGCCGGAAAGGATTAAGTGGTCGCAGGACTCTTAAAGCTCCAAAATTTAAGAAATTTTAATTTTGTTTTTAGATGTTTAGATTTTAGATTTTTTTGTTTTTTAGATGTTAAACTCCTATCTTTTCTGAATATTTTGATATAATTGTTTCCTTGAAATTCCCATTAGAACAGAAGTTTTGGCTTTTAGAATTATACCCTCTCAATAGCTGAAGCGGCGTTTCCGAAACTTTAATGTCATTATTTTCTAAATGGCGTTTTTGAGTATAACGCGCAGGATACCTCAAAAACTTCTGAATATTTTTTCATGAAATTTTCAAAACATATATTCCATGTTATTCTGTTTAAACTGAACCTAAAATTTCCTTTTTATTGTTCAAAAAAATATTTTTTTAGGTGATTTTACTGTTGAATTTTTTTAAATTTTGTACTAGCTAAATGCAGCATTGCATTAAAAATATAAAAATTTATTTAAGTTCAGGAAAATTATTACAATCTGAAGTATAAGTAAGCACCAAAATTTTCACTCTAGTTGCAATATTTATTTTGTAATCCTGCGCGTAAACTGTTATGCCAATTTTTTGTTCGACAAATGTCTAACAGTTTCGAGCCCCCTATAAATACTAATTCTGTATCTTGCAATTTTTTAAATACATGAAACGAAGGAACATACTTATATCTTTCATCCCAATTAAAATTGTGTTTTAAAATCATATACATTTTAAGACATTAAATATTGAAAATGGTCTTTTTTTCATTTTTTCCACTTTTTAGAGTCCCGAGACCCCTTAAATTAGTATGTTTTTAACAATTTGACGTTTATTGCTTTTATACTGTTACTGGACATACATTACACATATATATCATTAAAAGTCGTTAACTATGCATAGAGTACGCCGCCCTGTCCTTGTGTATGTCCAAACTGACTGTATTTTTAAGGGTTAATATCTCAGCTAATTACCGATGATTTTTTTTCGAAAATCATTATCAACAATGCTTTTATTCTTCTGCAACGATATGTATATTCAGCGATGCTCAACAATTTTTCTGAATGCCCATAAATCGAAATTTGTGTATAACAGAAAAATGCTAATTACTCAAAAACTATGTGACCTAGGGTAATCGCTATAATTTTCCGGCAAGGTTTATATTAATGTCTACTACCTCTATTTTTTTCATAATTTTAGTTTCAGTAGATTCGGAATTAGATGGGGGGGGGGGACATATTTTTGCGCTACATTTTCAACAATATCTTTGAAAATATAATACCTAAAATTAAAAGGAATGTATTTTTGAGTTCAGCGTTACAAAAGCTTTCACAAGATACCCCACATGATATACAAAGAAAAGATTTTTTTTTTCAAGTAGCATAATTAGCCTCTCTACTTTTTTACTAAATATATTTATGAATGTTTATTAATCTGAAAATATGTGGGTCAATGGTCTTTATTACTTCCCCGAATTTGAACTTTCCACGTTCCATAGTTTACGATTAAAATGGCTGTGACAGACAGACGGACAGACACAGGAGTGATCTTATAATGGTTCCGTTTTTACTTTTTAAGTACGGAACCCTAAAAACGGAAAATTTTCTGTAATTTATGGGTAAAAATTCCCGTAAAAAAACCGAAATAGTACTGGCGTCTAGATTGCCAGTAGTATTTTCGTTTTTTAGTCCGATTTTTTTTTTAAGGGCTGGAGTTGATTTTTTAACTTTTATACCGGGCGGGCCAATAGTTTTATTTTTTTATGTGGGTTGGAGCTAGGCTTGGGCCTGATAACTTCAGCCCAGGTAAACCTCTAACTGACTATCGAAGCCAGCTTAACTTTTTTTTTTTTAAATGCTTAATTTCAGCCATCATCTCATAACTATACTAAATATAGCGGGTGTCCTAAAATGAACTGACTGATTTTAAAATTCAATAAATTGCAAATGGTGACAGATATTAAAAAAAAAACTTGCAGGAGGGTTATAGATGTCGGGAATAGGGGTGATTATGTTCCAAATTTTCCGAAAATCTAACCCTCTCGCTGCGCAACCCGCGATTTCCACGGCCAACGTAAAAGTGGCCAAATTTGCGCAACCCGCAATTTCCGCAGCAAATCTTTTTTTTTATGATCTAATCCTATTAGAAAAAACCTGTTTCACAAAGATTTTGGGACATATTTTACTCTAAAATGTATGCAGATTTGAAATGTGTTATAAAAAATATGCGAGTTTTTTTAACCTATTTTAATAATTAAAATAATAATAATAATAATAATAATATGCAGCTCCAGGGTTAAGGCATTCGGTTCCAAAAATTTAGAAAATTCACCTATCCGAAAATTTGGACATACAAATAATTGCAAATTTTGATAAATGGTCTCCATAAAAAATCTATTTCGTCAATCGTTCGCAGAAAATAACTTCAATTTCGCCGAATGATCACAGAAGAAACGCGAATTTGCTCAGGGAACCACGGAAAACATGCGAAATTCTTCAAATGATCACAGAAAACGCGTATTTCTTCAAAAGACAGCGGATAAGAACTGGAATTTCGTTAAAGGATCGCGGAGAAAACGCAAATTTTGTCAAATAGCCGCGAAAAAAACCCCCGCGAATTTCGTAAAAGGATCGTGGAGAAAACACGAATTCCTTCCTAGAATCGTGGGAAAAAAACTAATTTAGTCAAAGAATCGCTTTAAAAACGCGAATTTAGTCAAAGGATCGCTGAAAAAACGCGAATTTTGTAGAAGGTTCATGGAAAAAACTCGAATTTTACCAAAGGTCTGCAAAATTACACTAATTTCGTCAAATGGTTGCAGAAGAAACGCAAATTTCATCAAAGGACCGAAGACGAGCGAATTTCATCAAAGAGTCGTGGGAAAAATGCAGTGGTCTCTTTAGAAAACAGCACACTTACATACGTTTATTATTATAGGTATAATTTTTAACTTGAAATAATATACTGAACTAATTAAAAAAAAACAAGTTAACCCAAACCCAGCTTGCAGGAATCTACACTCAGCCTGAAATCGATCCGAATCCAAAACAGCTAACCCGACCTGCAACAAAAATAATTAGTGCCAGAAGGGAATCCTCCCATCTGCTGTAATCTTTCAGAAAATTTCCTTTGAATTTCAGAATTTTTTTTTCTTTTTTATTCTACCCCTGATAATTTTTTTAACTGCGATTCTTGATTTTAGTTTAAAATAGCAACGAAGATGGTGCTGGAAGCAAGAGGCGCTAAATCGGTTCTCGGAGGAGGTAGGTTTAACGACCATTGTTTACAGCGCCATCTATTGCTGCTATTATACAGTAAAATCAAGAATCACAGTAAAAAATCTCATGACATCTTACATAACCCTCCTGCAATTAAATAGCTGTCACCATTCGAAAAGTACTAAATTTTAAAATCCATTTAAGGACACCAGGCATGTTTTTTAATAAGTTTCAAAGCATTCTTTAATAATTACAACTCACCTTAGATATAAAGAGGCAAGCAGTCTTATACCAAATTAGTATTTTTTACATAATTCTGGAGATTAAAAAGTATTCCTAAATAATTATTTGGATGTGTCTGTTATGGAGATTTTACTGCATATAGTTTTTATCTTCAAAAATACTTAGACTTTCTTTTTAAAAAAAACGGGTCAACCCGAACCCTTCTCGCAAGTCGCAGTAGTGAAAACCCAATCCAAAACTGACCCAAACCGGATATAATATATATCAATCTGCCCCAAACCCAAAGTGCTAGGCGCATCTAAAAAGTAAAAGTCAACCCGACCTGTAGCAGAAAAGTAGAAGTCAACCGGGCCCAAACTCGACCGCATCGAAAAAGTAGAAGTTAACCCGGCCCGTAGCAAAAAAGTAGAAGTTAACCCGACCAACAGCAAAAAACAAAAATCAACCAGACCCAAACGCGACCCACAGCAAAAAAGTATAAGTTAATCCAACCAGCAGCAAAAAATAGAAGTCAACCGGACCCAAACCCGACCCACAGCAAAAAGTAGAAGTAACACGATCCGCAGTAAAAAAATTAGCCCCGACCCGCGCATCAGATTGGAGTTTCCAGATTTCTAAAATCGCCCCCCCTTGAGGACTCTCCAGATCCGCCCTTGTTGTGGTGATGAAGGTAACAAATTTGAGTGATTTTAATTTAATGGTTATAAAAGCTATAGGATAGGCATAGGAGTATACTTATTTGATTCGTGTATTTTCTTTAATATGCACCTTAGATATAAAGAGATGAACTCTGATATACTTATTTGAGGAGTACATTAAATAAATTTAAATTAAGAAAACTATTGTAGAAGTAATTAAAATTAAATGTATTTTTTTTTTCTCTATTGTAGACGTTCTGATTTCACTCCCTATGTACTAGACTATTTTAAAAAGAAAAAAGTTTTTTTTCTTTTTTAATTAAAAATGGCCTTTGACTTGATTTTTGTAGTGCAGCTGAGCTCTGAACTGATGCACATAATATTGAAACTCATCGTTTAGCCTATTCTACTTCTAAGTAAAAGAGAATTCTTCTACTTCTAAGAAAATACTTATCTGCAATTATTCGGCCGAATACTTAAAAGTATTCAGCCGAAGCCGAATATTCGGTTTACATACCGAATACCGAATCGACTTCGGTATTCGGTCAATCCCTAATACATACTACACACCCTTTTAATCCTGTGTTATAACCTCCCCCCCTTCTCTGATTATTTTACGATTTTTCGTTGTGTACAGGAGGGGGACTAATGGGATTTTATGATAATATTCATATGCAAAGATTTACACACCCTGCAAGTGTTATGAAATATAATAAGAAGAAAGAATAATCATGTGTCAAGTATAGATTATGAAAAACTTTCCAGCACTTCCACTATTACTATGATACATAAAATCTATAATTATTTCTCAAGGACATAATTTGTCTAAGATTTTCTATTATGTGGACTATGACAGTCATGGCATCTATCAGTATGTTGAATTAGATGGTCATTTGCCAAACAGTTTAGGAGTAAAGGATACACAAAGGCCCCATTGGAGTGAGGATTGGATAAGAGCTTCACGCATTAACCTCGATGGAGGTTAATGTCCTATGTACATGATGGCCTTAAGTGCAGTAGCCTCCTTTACTTATTAACACAGAGTTTGAATAATTCCAATTGTCAGGTCACCATGGCAAGTAAAATCTGAGCTAGTGAGCAAAAATTTTTAATATAGTTACAATACTACTGTAGAAAACTCAAGACATGCAAGATACAAGAGGCAGTCAAAAAGTTCATGGAATTTTGCTATAACTCTTTAATACCAGGATATAATTAATTTGTTTACTACCACTATATTTTGGACACAGAATGGCATACGTCCTCTCCTCAACCAAAGAGATCATGTCATGTCAATTCCGAAACAAAAGTGGTTCTCATTGCTTTTTTTGACAACGAAGCTGTGGTGCACTATGAATTTGTACCAAAAAAGCCCTTTTAACAGTTAACAGCTCTTTTGTACATGCAAGTTTTGAAAAGACTGAGGGAGGCAGCCCGAAGAAAATGTCCTGCCAAATGGCAAGAAGGATGATCAGGACAGTGCTCCCTCCCAGACATGGCTCACAGAAAAGAACATTCCACTCCTCTGCCAGCCTCGCTTCTCACTTTATTTAGTGCCATAGGATTTCTGGCTCTTCCCCAAGATCAAAATGAGCCTCAAAGGCAACCATTTTGACACAGTTTAAGACATCAAAACCAACGTGATAGCTGAACTTGGGAAGATACCGAAACAGTACTTTCATCGTTGTTTCTAGCAATGGCAGGGGCGGTGGAGCAAGTGTGTATGTTCTGGCGGTGCCGACTTTGAAGGAGATTAAGTAAATGTGTACAGTAAACTCTGCCTAAGGCTGAATCGATTGGAACCGAGAACATTTTCCGTAGTAGACAATATTCCACCTTAGACAAGTTTTACTCTATGTCTACGGATTCGCAGGGACTTGAGAATCTTTCCGAGTTAGACAGATTTCTGTCTTACACAGAGTCTGCCTTACAGAGTTTACTGTACCTATATTGTAGTAATAAAGACTTACAATGAAATTCTGGGAACTTTCTGACTGCCCCTCACAATTTGCATATTTAATTTATTGAGGATTAATTAAAAACAGAAAGATAATATTGAAAAATTTTGGGTTCATATGTAATCGAAATATTTTAGTGACACTAATACTTTTTACAATCATTATGAATTTCTGTACAAAAAAAGAAAAAAAATCTTGTATTTTAGTTTATTATGCCGGCTTCTGCAGCTTCATGTTAAGGAAGGTTTTCTCACATAAATTTAATAGGAAATAATTTGAGAAACTGAACAGAAGTTAATAAAAACTTGCAAAAAAGTTTAATGATTAATTTTAATGTAACTTAAAATTTTAACTCAAAGTTGTTAGAATTTGTTGTTAGATATTGACATTTTAAAATTGTTGGTCACATTCATGGGTGTGTATTCATCACATTCATTCAAATGTAATGTACTATAAACATGTAAATTTCATTTTTATCTGGCTCCTAACATTTCAAGAGATTTTCCAATCACTGCCTTAAAAATTTGAAATTATCCTTAAATGGAAAAATAAAATATTCTTAATATGCAGATTTTTTTTTTATGTTTTATTATGTAACTTTTTTTAGAATAATAAAGAATCCTATATCCCAGTCTGCTATTTGTAAAATCATGCATACATATTCAGAAACACATATAATGCATTATTTTTCAAGGAAAGTTTTCTTTTAATTCTAATAAAATTTAATTTTAGTTATTATAAAAAAAAAATTATATTTTGTATTAATTATATTTTGTATTAATTATATTTATTTATTTTCAGTGATTATTTCAAAAAACTTTTTTTTTCAGTCTCTTTTATTATTAGGTTATTTAGTTAGAGATGGATCATAACAAGTTGTAACAAGTGTTAGGGAAGGAACACATATATGACCTGCACAGCCTGGAAAACTACACCCATATTAATGATAATGGGAGAGATCAAGGTATAAATAGTGAGTTTCTTTTATACATTTAAAACTTTGACTTAATAAACTAAAAATACATTTGATCAGACTGTGCACTAGAGGTCTGCACGGGCCGACATTTCCAAGCCCGGGCCCGGCCTGACTCATAGAGAAAAAAAATCGGCCCCGCCCGATACAAAAATTAAAAGTTCAGCCTGGGCCCGGCCCGAATGAACTTCTACAAAGCATTGATTTTTACGTTGAATTGGTTAAAAATTTGTCTCGTACGCGGAGTTCTGACCAAAAATATTTATCTTAACATTTTTTTCATGTTTATAATCTTTATTTTTATAGAAGTGCAGCAGGCTGCGATATTTATTTTTTTAATGAATCTTTATTTCTTGTATGTAAATGTTTCAGTTATCATTAATATTGTTAATCCATATTCCATGTATAGAAATGTTAAAAATCAGAAAAATGCTATACAGTAAAATCTTCTAAGATGGAATTGCATAGAAAAGAAAAAAAAATGCATTATAGGCAAGTTCCCTTCTTAGCAAGTATAAATGTACTATATATTCTTTTCTTACTTATTAGTAAATTAATGGATGCATGGATCAACACCTTTTTTCAGTTTAAAACAGGGTTCCGTCATAGGCAGGTTCCTTTTCACACATTTTACTGTATTTTAATTTAGTTATATTTTAATAAGCATAGAAATCTACTATTCTTTAAAAATAATAAACTTTAATGTTTAAGTGTAGAATAATGGCGATTCAAAAATGTATGCATTTTTTGCAAAAACTTTTGGGCCAGGCTTAATTTAACTGACCTTTAAATGAACCAGACCACGCTGAGACAATGATTTTCATACAGGCTGGCTCAAAACTAGGACTAAAAATTTTGGTCCATGCAGACTAGGAATGAAACCAGGCCCGGTTCTATACAGAAAAATTAAGTTAGGCCTGGCCCGAGTGCCGTGAATAAAAATTGGCTCAGCCCGTGCAGATCTCTACTGTACACTTACCAAATGCAAATAAATCTGAAAATATGTGATACAATTTACATTTTTTCTAAAAATTTGGTGAATGAATATTTTGTAAGTGGGAACAAACATCACTAAAATATATTCAAGGTAAAAGGTATTAAAGCAGTTCAAGGTATAAAGAAGCTGTAACACACAGAATATTATTAAGACTAATCCAGTAGTATGAAAGTAAACATTCTTAGTGTTTTAATTGTAATTTATAATGAAGAGAATAAAGCAGATCTGTCCAATCCACAGTTTTATTGCATGGTTTTATATTATAAAACTGTATTTAAACATATAATTCTATGTCTATAAATTTCTGCTAAAATAATTAATTGAAGATTAAAAGTGGTTACTTATAATTTTTTAAGAAAGGGGGAAGCAGAATACACTTTAGTACAAATTTTACTTTTGTTATTGGAATGAATGAGAGAAGCTTTTGAGTTTGTTTGTAGTATTTGAATGGTACAGAAGGAATATTAAGGACTGCACACTCGTACAACTGTTTAGGAGTCATAATCTGTTCATTGTATGGTTTTTGTACCGAATATACTCGTATATAAGCCAACCCCATAACTTTCGAATGCAAGTTCAGCAAAAAATAAAAAATCCATGTATAAGTCGACCCCTAGCTTTTTACTTCAATTTTGCACAAAATCAAACCAAAAATTTCACTTGCTAATGCGAAATAGTAGCAAGTAAACAAAAACAAATCATTGAAAATATTTTTTAATGATAAATTATTATTATTTGTATATTTTATGTAATATTTTGTTATTCATACACATAAAAAGCCAGAATTTTGCAGTAATCAAAGTTTTTTTTTCCTTTTTTAATCAGGGTTGGCAAGTTTCTGCCAGAGTGGTTAAAACCAGCGGTTAAAACCGGCATGGCAGAAACTAGTTTCTGCCAGTAAGTGGCAAAAACTGGCAGAAACTCAGAAATAATATTAATAAGAACTTTAATGTGCGATGATTCTTAATTCATACATGTATTTGATGTGTAAACAATTAAGTTAAAAATTAAAATTAAAGATTATGAATGTTATTCAAAGTTGTAAAAAAGCTTCAAAATTATCATATAAATATACTTTGTTTATATAATTGGTACTAATTTTTTTTCACTTGAAAAACAGAAATTTTCAATGGTGGTCTGATGCTGTACAAGTTTAACTATTTTATATTATTGTTTAGAGTTGAATTTTTATTTAAAAGTAAAAAAAGAAATTTACAAAAAAATCTGTGATATTTTAACAAATGTATTTTTCAGAGTATTTTTAAATAAATAATACAATACAATAACTTAAAGATTATGTTTCTTGTGAAAATATATAAGTAAATAATTGAAGCACAATAAATAACAGAAAAAAAATTTAATGAAATATCTTGCACAATTATTTTACAATATTGAAAGAACAAAATTGCCACTCAAATATACTATTATTACTTTTTCCACAGAACATTCCATAGCATAGGACAAAATTTTGCTAATCTTTCTGAACACACTGTTTCTTTGTTTTGAATGAAAGAAAAGTTTGAAAATATTCTTTCAAGACTATCATTACTTGCTGGCAATGTCATTATTGGGGATGCAAATTTGACAAATCCTCATTTTCACCAGTATTCGTTTTTAAAGATGACCACCACATAGAAGGTAAGGGCAAGACATTTTCTAGGGCTTCCTTGGAGAAATATGTTTCTGAGGCAGGAGTCGATTTTGCTTCAAAGGATATTATATGTGGCACAAAATTGGGATTAATATCAGAAAGCAATTTCCTTGCCTTTTCGTTATGCTCATATGTCAATTTTGATCCCATATACTTAGGATGAAGTAAATAAGTTAGCATATGGTAGTCCGTTATTACTGTATCAAATCTGCTTTGAACCTTTGTAGTTGTTTGTTTTGTAAGTGCAAAATGTGGTTGGAACATTTTCAACTAACAGTCTTAATAAAAAAGCTAAAATCTTTAACAATGATTTTATGCACAAATAACATACAGACACGACAAAAATATCCCATATAATCGTTTTTTGTCGTGTCTGTACGTTATTTGTGTGTAAAATCATTGTTAAAGATTTTAGCTTTTTTACTAAAATTCGCACAAAGTTTGATCTATGATAACAGTCTTAAATTGAAAAAAAAAGTCAGATTTGTTCCTTTGAATACTGTATTTAAATTAAATGTTTTTTAAATTCATGGAATTACAAGATCCGCATATAACTATAACATTTCTATGAGAGATAATTTATAGTGTTATTAAATTATTACGTTAAATTACAGAAAATTATTTTGAGCAAGTATTGAATATTTTTCTTTTCTTTTCATTGTTTAATTTAATATAAGTATTGGATATAGTTTTGTGTTTGATTTTTAAACTGAAATTTTAAAATACTCTAATAATTGTTTACATATAAAATTATATAACCTTACTATAACAAAAATTTTATCTGTTACATTACTCATTTTTTCTAATACAAATCTATTTATTTTTTAATTAAAACTACCCACAATATTTCATTTGTTATTTATACGGAATAAAATGTACTTAAGGAATTTAATACTAGTAAAAAAGTCTCACATTATGTCATGAAATGTGTTTATGCCAGTTGTTGCCAGTTTCTGCCGGTTAAAACCGGTTATTACCAGTTTCTGCCACTGGCAAGGCAGAAACCCTTTTTTGCCGGCAAATAGCCAGCCCTGTTTTTAATTGACTTGCGTATAAGTCGACACCCCCAATTTGCTTGCTGAAAATTGTCAGAAATTCCTCGACTTATATGCGAGTATAAACAGTAGGCCAGCACAAGCAGATGAACTTTTCAAAATTCCTCCTAACTCATCACAAGCACCTTTTCCATGTGCTGTCACAATAAAGTACTAGGTATTCAGCTGGTATATCAAAATCTGCTTCGTGATAACAGAGTTTTATAAAATTCTTTCGGTTTTTGTAATGTGTTGCTGCCCCATCTGAAAAGTAAAAGATCTTTTTAATTAACCTTGGATACATCTTACTTTTGAGAAAATTTATTAAGTATCTCTGAAATAAGTGAAATGCAATGGTATCAAGATAATTACATAACTAAAAAGCTGAAGAATAAATTCATTATCATTAAAATATGCAAAAAATGGATGGATAGTTACTCAGGAGCTATTCCAATGGTATCGATAGATTCAATCTTGAAATATGAAAGAATAATTTTCTAAAAAGTCATATATAACCAGAAACTATTCTGGTTGCAGCATTAATCTTAGTTCTGCTTGAAATAAATAAGTAGCGAAGGAGGTGTTTCACATTTTCACAAAACAAATGAAGAAAATCCTCGTATGTTTTTGTAACTGTTTCAAGTGTGCACCTATCTACAAATACCCACTGTTTATATGTTACTGTATCCACCATATTCTCATTCGTCATGTTTCTTAATCGTTCTTTCAAGATTTACCACATTCTTATACAGCACAATAAAAGACTATTATAGACCCACGACGAGAAGAGACCTGTCAATCATATGTGACGTAGTCTAAGATGAACCCATTTCTTCCAAATCGGAGCGGGGATTTCTCTATGCCGCGCCGTAGAGGAAAAAGGAAAGGTTGCTATATTTCCCAAATATGCGAGATTTTGGCGCTATTTATATATATATTATTGACTTTAAAGGGGAATTATATAAAAGCGTTAAAAATTTATATAAACTATGTTACTTTTTAATTATTACGATAATACAGAGAATTAATTATTTTTGTTGAAGTATAATTTATTAAAAATTTTGTTAAAAAATAGTATTTTTTCTATTTTAATAAATGAATTACAGCACGACTTTTTGTAATAGCGAAATACTTAAGAAATACTAATTTACTTTATTTAAGCACATCTTTCATTTTAAGAATAATCAATTGAATTGTGTATTTTTGTAAAGGTAATAATGTCATATTTTGACTTTTAACTTATATTAGCTTAAAACTCAATGTATTTTTAAATACTTTTAATAACCAATAAAGATATAATTTAACACAATAGTCAATGAAAAATTTTAAAAATAAAATAAAATAATAATTAAAGATTTTATTTTTAATTTACCAGCTTAATTTATAATATAATTACAAAAAAATTTTAAGGCAAATTAATGATCCAACTATGACCTTTTTCTTAATTTATTTTTAGCTCGATGGACAGTAAAATAAATCTACGAGCTGAAATATTAAAAAATAGATGCAACTATAGTCCGTTTTTAAAGATGAAGAATATATAAATGAAATAAGTTAAATTAAGAAATGCACTTGACAAAAGGAGGGGGGGGGGGGCTCCTGATGTTAAATTATAAGCGACTTGCTGTTTCAGAATGGCAGTATTCTTTTTCTTTATTTCTGTGCTGTCACGTCCGAAAATTCTGTTCAAAACGCCTGTTTTGATCTTTTCTACGTTTATTTTTTGCTCTATGGACAGAAAAAAAAAATCTGCAAAGGGAAATATTGAAAATTGAATGCATCTAAAATCCGTAGCCCAGACCGCATTTTTTAAAATGAAGAATATATATATATATGAAATAAGTTACATTAAGAAATACACTTAAAAAAAGGAGTGTGGGGATGGAGGGAGGGGGGGGAAGCTCCTGATGTAAAATTATAAGCGACTTGCTGTTTCAGAATGGCAATATATTTTTTTTTCTTTATTTCTGTGCTGTCACGTCCAAAATTTCTGTTCAAAACACCCGTTTTGATCTTTTCTACGTTTATTTTTTGCTCTATGGACAGAAAAAAAATCTACAAAGGGAAATATTAAAAAATAGATGCATCTAAAATCCGTAGCCCAGACCGCATTTTTTAAAATGAAGAATATATATATATGAAATAAGTTAAATTAAGAAATGCACTTAAAAAAATGAGTGGGGGGGGGGCGGTGAAAGCTCCTGATGTAAAATTATAAGCGACTTGCTGTTTCAGAATGGCAGTATATTTTTTTCTTTATTTCTGTGCTGTCACGTCTGAAAATTCTGTTCAAAACGCCAGTTTTGATCTTTTCTACGTTTATTTTTTGCTGTATGGACAGAAAAAAAAATCTACGTAGGGAAATATTAAAAAATAGGTGCATCTAAAATTCGTAGCCCAGACCGCATTTTTTAAAATGAAGAATATACATATTAAATAAGTTAAATTAAGAAATGCACTTAAAGAAAGATGGGGGGGGGGGGGGGTCCTGATGTAAAATTATAAGCGACTTGCTGTTTCAAAATAGCAGTACTTTTTTTCTTTAATTTTGTGCTGTCAGGTATGAAAATTCTGTTCAAAACGCCAGTTTTGATCTGTTCTAAGTTTATTTTTAGCTCTATGGACAGAAAAAAAAAAATCTACGAAGGGAAATATTAAAAAATAGATGCAACTATAGTCTGTAGCCCAGACCGCGTTTTTTAAAATGAAGAATATATATATGAAAGAAGTTAAATTAAGAAATGCACTTAAAAAAAGGAGGGGGGAAGCTCCTGACATAAAATTATAAGCGACTTGCTGTTTTAGAATGGCAGTATTTTTTTTTCTTTATTTCTGTGCTGTCACGTCCAAAAATTCTGTTCAAAACGCCTGTTTTGATCTTTTCGCTCTATGGGCAGAAAGAAAATCTACGAAGGGAAATATTAAAAAAATAGATGCATCTAAAATCCGTAACCCTGACCGCGTTTTTTAAAATGAAGAATATATATATATATATGAAATAAGTTTAATTAAGAAATGCACTTGACAAAAGAAGGGGGCTCCTGATGTAAAATTATAAGTGACTGTTAATTCAGAATGGCAGTTTTTTTTTTTTTTTTTTTTTTTTTTTGTCACGGGCGAAAATTCAGTTCAAAACACACTTTTGCCTTAATATTTAATTATCTCATATGTGCCTTACAAAAAAAGAAATTTTAGTAGTTTTTTTATCTACCCGTACATAAAATTTTCAGATAATGCAATTGAAATAACAATTTTCCTTCACATTTTACTCAGGCTTAGGACTGGCAGCTGTACGAGTACAAAAGCTGGCATGTTTAAAAATTGTTGCAGCCTTTCTTCTTATATTGCCATTTAAGCAATATATATCAAAAAGTTCATTTTAAACCATATGCATTTATATGAATCTATGGAGAATTATTTCTTACATTTATTATGGCTTGAATTTTAGAATTATAAATATTCAATGCCACTTAAATCTGAATCTTGTGCGTCATAATTTTCAAAAATATCTTCGTCAGAACTGCTGGTATTTTCAGAGTCTGAACTGACAGTGAAAGAAATTTTATCAATTTTTTCTTCTAGAATTCCGTCATTTTTCCAATATTCCTCCTCAATTTTTTCTACCTTTTGGCAGTACTTCTTCCAGTTCTCTTGTTTAATGCTTTCAATTGCTTCATCTGTCAATTTTCTAAGCGTCTGTAAACTAAGTTCTGACTTGGTATTTCTTTCTTTAATGTAACGTTTCACAGCAGCCCAAGCCAATTCAATAGGATTCATATCACAATGGTATGGAGGAAGCCTGATGACATCATGGCCATGGCATTTTAACAATTCGTCGATACAATATTTTTTTGAAACGGGTGCATTGGCAGATATAATATTGAAAAGCTCAGTTTTACGCATTTTTTCATCAAAATTAATTTTCATCTCTTTCAACCAATCGCACATAATTTTTTTAGTCGCATATGGTTTTGGAACGGGATCTAGTATTTTCGTATGGTAGGCTGCGTTATCCATACAAATGACCGATTTAGGAGGAATGTTTGGAATGAGTTTTTCTTTTAACCATTTCTGAAAGTTATCATAATTCATTTGGCCATGATAGTCACCAGTAGCACTGGCAGCTTTAAATATTAATTGTGCATTACGCACAAATCCAGATTTGGATCCAGCATGCACAACTATCAATCGGTGTCCGGCTCTTTCTTTAACGAAGGCACCAACTTTTTCATTCTGCCAGCATTTAGAGAATGCAAGATTAGTGTCTATCCACGTTTCATCCAAATAAATAATTTCTCGTTTCTCTTCTCTGAATTTTCTCATATCCCTCAAAAACCGAAAACGCCATGCTACTATGTCAGCGCGTTCAATCAGTGCACTT
Organism: Maratus speciosus; assembly: GCA_963932465.1. Lineage (NCBI taxonomy): Eukaryota > Metazoa > Arthropoda > Arachnida > Araneae > Salticidae > Maratus > Maratus speciosus. The sequence continues at coordinate 37,179,447 of OZ010793.1, forward strand.
CATTGATCAAGGCAACTTTTCCGCCGAAATCCTATTTGATGCAGAATTTTTCACAATATTTCTTCCTTCCATGGAAAATCTATCATTTCTTTAACTACAGAAAGCAGCGTTGTTACAAATGGCGTTCTGTCTGACTTATAGAACTCACTGACGATCTCTCTTATGACGCACAAATCAAAATTATCCAAAACAGCATTTCTTTCGACTGGACGTTTACAGTGCTTTCCAGGTGTTGAAAGTTGCTCCGGATTAGCCAAAGCTTCTTTCTTTATCCTTTTAATAGTGCTGAGGGATACTCCAGTAGCAGCAGCAGCTCGCTTTTGTGCCTGACATAAGGGAAGCAAAAGTTTCTGAGCATTTGCTTCCTTCTCAAAAAAATCAGTAACTTTATCTACAATCATTCTTTCTTTAGAATGAATTGTTTTCCCTTTTGAGGACATGTTTAATATATAAAAAAAAAATGTTTTGAAAAAAACATTTTAAAAATGGCAAGATAAACTAAATGACAGAGAGAGAGAGCGTAAAACACAGCTAACCGAGAGAGTGAAAACAGGTTTCTGTGAAGGAATGAGCAAGTTATTGGCGTGAAAATTATTTAATTGCAACCCCTAACTCTTAGTGGGGAATGGTCAAACTGAAACAGCGGGGTCATTTTTTCCCTCCAGTATCGCCTTGTACACCTTCCGTAAAATAGACTCATCTAAAAGAGGGTGTTTCCCAAGTCTCATCTTGTAGTGGGTTAATAATACTCGATTGAAGAATGAAACATTAAAGAGCGATTCCAACAATCTTGTACAATAATTGGTACTCAAATGCTTCACTCATTCATTTCAATAACAAAAACTAAAATTTGTACTAAAGTGACTGCTTCACCTTTCTCAAATGTCGAAATAGTAACCAAATTAGAAGGCGAACTTTCAATTGGTGATATCAAAGGATTTGCTGCTGCTATATATGATAGAAAGTGGTGGATAGTTTGTATGATTGTTACTGACAGTGACCCGGAGCCGAACAATTTTTGATGCTCCAGCTCCAGCTCCGCTCCTAGAGAAAATACTGTGGCTCCGGCTCCAACTCGGCTCCGACTTCGTGCTTTTGAGTTGCAGATTTTAATTTACACATTTAATTTTTTGCTCACAAATACTTTCTACCCCATTAAATATCTGACAAAATGCATTTTTCTTCTCATCAAACTTCAAATGCTTGTTCAGAAAGTATGACATCTTTTAGCTTTTGCTTTTAAAATAGAAAGTTTGGTGGAATTTTAAACACAAAAATCTTAAATTTCTTCTACACTTTTCAAACAGCCAAAATTGTACAACTACACATGTAAACAACAGGCGGCCATATTTGTTTTCGAATAGTGTTGTCACTTAGTTCAAGTAGAAAGTAGAAGTAAAGTAGTGTTACCATGTTTTGAGAAGGTTTCCTTCTCTAATAATAATAATAAAAACCTAAAAAATGATATAATTAAAATACTGAATAATGATGTACAGTAGAAGATCTTTATAACGCAAACCTAAAAACGCAAGGTTGTGTGTTACATAGAATTTTGCATTATATGGATCACATTTCACACATCATTAAATTTACCTTATAAACACGACCATATAAATCTGAAACATACCAAAATACATTAGAGTATCTTTATACTGCACTTCTTGTCACCAGGAATTATCCAAATTATAAATTTTTGCATTATATGATCATTTTATATTGTTTATTTTATAAACATGGTCCAACTATACCTGGACCCAATCATTCATTATATTACTCATTTCCAAAAATATAATATTTATTGTAATAATAGCAATTTTTTTTCATTAAAAAGTTTTGAATTAAGGAGATAAAGTTGAATTAATGTATCAAATGTAGTTTTTTAGAGAGTAGCAATTTTTACGATGTGGGATTTCAGGTGCTTCTTACCTGCAGAATTCATTGTTTACATCTGAGAAGTTGTGCGTTATATGGAGAATTGCATTATATAGAATCGCGCTATAAAGATCTTCTACTGTAATTAAAATATTTTGAGCCTAGAAATTTAAAAGACTGAAAAAAAAAAAAAGATTTAAAAGAATATTAAAAACTAAAGGAGCCCTGGAGCTGGGGAAAATTTAGAGCTCCAGCTCCGGCTCTAGCTCCAGGGAAAACACAGCTCCGGAGCGCTCCGGTCTCCAGCTTCAGCTCTGATTCCTTGGTTACTGATGAAGAAAATGTGCAAGTTAAATTAAACTTTCTTCATCATGCAGCTTTTCAAGTTACACAGATGTACTTTTAATGCCCACACATTATATATAAGCATTTGTTAATCCAACTACAGCAGCTGAAAGAGTTTACAATGTCAGTAAAAAAGAAACTATAGCAGCAAATGTGAAACTGAATGCAAGAAAACACTCTATATTATGCCCATATGTTAACAATTCTGTTATGTATAATTGTTATATACACATATTCATATGTTAAATTCTGTATATTTTATTTCAATTTCTATTGTGTTTTTTATTCAAATAAATTTGTATTACATATTTACTTTTTATTTCAATTTCTATATGTATATATTGATAAAATTACATGAGTTCACAAACTCATTATTATGAATAGATAATTTAAAAGTGAATATTTCATATTTTGTTATTGATTTTTTTTTTCGTATGATCCCATTGTAGTCCCATTTTGAAACTTTCTACACATCTAGTTAAGGCACTTTAGCATTCAGAAAAAAAAAATCATGAAAATTGAAGAATTCGTTTTTCAGTAATTCAAAGTCAAAGGTCGAGTACCATGACCTTCAAACTTTTTTTTTCAAAAACATCTTGTGTTTGGCATCACATTAAAGGTAATTTCAAATGCTTTAAAATGATACCATGTCCATGTCTGTACTTTAATTAGAACAGGAGTTATGATGATTTTAATGTTGCCATCTGACAGTAAATTAGTCTTAGTTGACCATCTTTAACTGCCCATAATTAAAAACTAATAGTCTCAGAAATTTGAAATTGCAGATTTTTTACTTTCTCAACCAGTCTAACTAGCTCCCCAAATTTCATAAAATTCGGAGATGGTAAGGAAGAAACGGCTGTGTTGATTTCACATGGAATGACCCTTATACTCTTGTGTTATTGGCTGTTTCTTCCTGCTTTCCTATGGGCTGTTTCTTCAACTGGTTCCTTTCCAATGTCTCATTTACGCCTGATGAAGAATGACTAAGTTCTTTTGAAAGGCCTCTAGTATTTATATATTGTTTATGTTTGTTTCAAGAAGTTCTTTTGGTTCTTACTTTTCACAACTGTTTTTACTTAGATTAATTAGAAATGAAATTTGCCACATTATTTCATTCACACAAACAAATTTATCAATATTTTCATTATTCATTTAACATATACATTGACATACAGACACCATTTATCTATCATTATATGCAAACAGAGTCGCTCATTGAATATGTGTCATTAAGCAATTATTTTAAATTATGTACAGTAACAATCATATTAGTTCATCTATTTTTTTTTCCATATCATTTGGCATTGCATTTCACTTTGTTTCAACCTGTTCAGCCTTTCATACACATAAGAAGTTAGTTCAATATTTATACAATTTATTTAATATGTACATTGACATACAGATACCATTTATGTATTATTGTATACTAATGGAAGTACTTTTACTAATATGTTTAGTTCAAAGCAGTTTTTCTAAAACGTTAATAAACAAATAAAAATAGTCTGTTTTGTTTTCATAGTTGTTTTTATATCATTTGGCAACAAGTCTCACTTTCTTAAGTCCAAACTGCAACTGTGCCATTTTGAAAAGCGCTAAGTCCCCTATGAAAAGGATAAAATTTTCCTTTACCCAATTTGAAATACATCAAAATATCTTAAAATACATTAGAAAAATCCAGAACGTTTTCAACCATCACAAGGCCGTTGTCAGTAGGATTTAAATGTTATTTTCTTTGCACTTATTCGAGAATTGTCTAGAAGAAAACCATTGTAATTTAAAGGTTGTACGTTAGATGAGATGCCAGATACAGTTATTCAAATTTAATTTTTTTTTAAATTTCCGCTCCAATGATTTTTGTAATAATGCAATCCGAGCTGTCCCTGTGAAAACTCGACTGATGGCAGGCACTAGGCAAAGGCTGTAATAATTAATTTAACATCAGAATTGAAAATCTTCAAAATTAATTTACTCATATATACAAATACATATCTTCCGTTTATTTACCATCTCTAAGACCACGGTTGGTGCAAGTGTGTTCTTGCAAAATGCACCTTCAGCATGCGCATTCTAACAATTAAATGAACACGTTGAGTGCCATGGTGACTGATACTGAAGCGCTGAAAAATTTACAATGTTTTAAGTAATTTTTAAGAAAGTATAATCCTGTAATAAATAAAAGGTAGGTAAATTTTAATTAAATGTTCTGTAATTACCTAAAACAATATATATATTTTTAGTTTTATATCATATTTTAGACGTCAGTCATCGGTGAATGATGCATTTTAAACAGAAATTTCAGTGTCAGCCACCGGTGGCTGACGTGGCGCTTACTGTGTTAAACAAATGTAAAATGTCAAAGGCTTCGCAGGCAAGAGATAAGATGTCGGCGGGCCATGTGTTTGACATGCCTGATTTAAATGCAGGTAAATTTCTAATTAAAAATTATTTGATGAAATAACAAACACATGCAATGCATCTGATATCAAGCATTTTTGGCATTAACACCTATAGTTTGGTAATAGTTTTCTTTCTTTTCTTTTTTCTTTTTTTTTCTAATCTAAAGTGGTCGACAGGATAATGGAGAAGTATTGGATTTGCAATAATAGATATTTTTTTTAAAGCAGCAAATATTTAAATTTACTGTTAATTTATTTCATAATAATTTGTATCCATTTTATTTCATATTTCATTATTTAAATAATTTTATAACTTCTTTGGAATCTCAACAGCATTTGGACAAAACGCCCTAATAGAAGTAGAATGTTTCTCTTGATATATTTGAAGAGTCACTCCTTAAGTCCTGTATTGGAATATGCTTTTTTGGAAGTTCATCGGTGACAGAACTCTTGCAGACTGGAATGAATAGGGTGCAACTGAATAATGGAATGATAATGCAAGTTTTGTATGCTGGCTCATGTAAAAGCTTAAGTCTAATGGGTCCCACCAATAGATGGATAATGTGGCGAGTGAGCTATTGATCTTACAGTATCCTTTATAAATCTTTTCAGGTCAAGGTGGGGACATGGCAACTTGCGTTTCCATTTTTATTTTAATTTTTCATTTGCTTTGAAATATTTTGATTCAGTTTTTGTTAAATATATTTTTTATAAGTTATTTAGCATATTTTGGAATTTTTTTTTTTCATTTATAAGTTTTAAATGTAATTCAGATTAAAAAAAAATCATTTTGTTACATTTTTGGAGTATGCAAGCGAGCTGTGCCTTGCGAAACCTGTAAGGCTGCATATTTTTTATACTTTTTTGCTCCTCCCACCTTTTGAAAAGCTAGGAGCTCATTTTTCTAAATTATTGATGTTTACTGTTCTTAATTACTATGTTATGTTCATTGTTTAAAAAGTTTTAAGTTTCTTTTTATTACACCTGCTTTTTATAAAAATATTACCATCTTAGCTTAAATTATATAGATATATAATTAAAAATAAATTTTTAAACTTATTCCAAATTGGATAAGAAATTTTGAATTGATATTTTTAAATAACAAATTATAGCGTCTGAATATCAGATGTCGAAAAAGCAATCTGTTTCAAAGGAATGAAACTTTCTTCTTCACATTCTGTACAATTACTGAGATATTAGAAGCGATACAGTTGAGTTTTGAAAGAACCTATGATAATATTTGTTTTCGCTTGTGCCTGGGGAAAAAAAAAAACAAAAAAAAAACATTTATTTTATCACTTTAACTTTTATACTTTTATGGATTTTAAAAAAGAGAGAAGTAAAAAAAAAAAAAAAATTAACCAAAATGTGTATTTAAATGGTTTTGTAAATTTTTATTTTTATTTTAGAAAAGCCAGTTTTCTCTTAATATTTTCAAAATGCATTAAAAAAATTATTGTGGTTAAGATGTTATAATTGTTTGACTGCAGTTTTTCTCATTATATTTAAAAATCAATAAAAATGTACTTTCTAAGTTTATTAGAAAAGTGGGTAGGGAAAAAAATCTATTTGCAAGTTAATAATTGGCAAAACAGCTTCTTAAACTCGAATTCTTTACTGTTAAAACAGAAACTCTACTTCAAAGTTGGGTCATTCCACACGAATTCAACCAATGGGTGTTGCAGCATAGTCACAGATTTTTTTTAAATTTTTTTTGTAGACAGACATAGTAGTGAAACCCCCAAATCTGAAATTTAAAACTAATTTGCGCAATATTCACTGAGATATAGCCTTTTAAAAAATGGTCATTTTTACCAAATGTCGGCCATCTTGGATGCTATCCCAATGTCTATAAATGTCCATAACTTGACAACTAATGATTCAAATTTTATATTTCTGGTACCAATTTAAAGCTATTTATATAAAGAATGCATATATGATATTAAAACAATGGTAAATTTTTATTTTAATACTGTTTATTACATTTAAACAGAAAATATCACCCTCAAAAATTGGCTTACTGTAATGGGCCATAAAAAAAATGGCCCATCATAATTTTTTTTCAAACTTGCTAAAAACATTGTTCCATATGTATACTTTAAACAGAAAAAAAATTAGAGAGGTAAAATTTTTCATTAAAGAAAAATAGCTTTTTACACATAGGATATCATTTACCTAACAGTGACTATCTTAAAACATGTAAGTATCTTTGGTTTAACAAATAATGGTTAAAAATATTTTTTTCTGGCATATGAAAGTATATGAGCATCAATGGTATGAGCATCAATATATAAATAATTCAATTTAGAAATACCAATCAGCAGTTAATTATACTAAAAACACATACATATTAAAATAACAGTAAATTTTCATTTCAATACTTTTTATTTCATATAAAATGATAATATGTATAATTCTCAAAAAAATATACATAATGGAAAATATTTAGAAGGAAAAAGAGCCATAAAACATATTTTTTTGAAATATGGCAGAAATACTAGCTGTAAATCAGTTGAATTCAAATAAAAGATTAAAAATTAATATTAATGAGTTGATTGAGTTGACATTAGTTATTCAGTTCACTGCCAATTTCAATTTAAATGAACAAATCTTGACAAAATGAGTACACAAATCTTGTGTGATACAAATGTACAACAAAAACATCAAATATCTATAAAAGTAAGACTTAGATAAAACTTATATGAAACATATTTACATAAAATAACAACAGGATACTTACATGGATATAACTTTATAATATATTGTTGAAAGGAACTTGATAATATGTTGTTGAAAATTACCAAGGATTTAATCTGTCTTGAAGTTTAAGAATAAGAGTTGAATTGCTGTATGCTCCTCTGGAGCAACAGTATATGTTCTTCCTGTAGCAGTCATTGGAGTAGACACTGCTTTCATTTTATGCTCATATGGAATCCAACAAACATCTGAAGATTTTGGCCATGAATATGATGAACTAGGACCATGAGGATGCATGAACATAATTTTATAGTCATTGAATTCCTCGCAGTAATCTAAAATCTTACCAATCCACCAATTAATACCATATACACATGCAACATATTGTTCACTTTTAAATGTTTGTGGTTTGTCGGTTTCACTAAATCTCACAGTAGCAATAAGATTTGTTGAGGAGCCTGATACCCTGGAAACCAGTATTTGGCCTTTATTTATTGGCACAAAGCTGTGATTAACCCTTGTTCCTACGATTGTATCTGCCTTTGCATACCTATCTGCTAACTGATTATTGGCAATTTCAATTTCAGATTTTGTTATAAAAAAACTTTCAATTCCTTTAACATATTCTTTTGCAAATGTATACAGATCAAATGCATTTAAGATACCATCTTTGAATGGACGCTGAAGACTTGCTTTGGTGGCCATGCGTTTTATGGTGCCGCCTATTCCATCACAAGCTCCTTTTCCGTGGCAAGAGGCAAAAAAATGCCATTCAGCTTTCACACCATGGTCTTCTTCATGATGGCAGAGATTAATAAAATTTTTATAATTTTTGTATTAGGCTGATGATCCATCACTAAAATATTTTATGTATTTAATCTGTGGAATTTGTGAAATTAAATAATTGACAATTACTTTTTGAAAAGCACAAAATGTAGTAGTGTCATGAACTAAATGCTCGCTTATTGCACACATAGGAATAGATTTCACAGTATCAGTGATACTGTCCCTTATATAAGCAAGAAAGGGGTGAACTGTATCTGTTCTTTTTGCCAATGGATATTTTGAATAGCATCTTGCACAATGTAAGTATAGTTTTCAGAAAAATCAGCTGAAATAATAGCAATTTCTGTATTCAATTCATCCTTTGTTTTCTTGACATATAAACTTTGTGATTTTGCAAAAAAGTGGTGTGAACATAAAGCAAGGAGTTTTGTAATTAAATCATCAACAAATTCATCAACAGGCATAATCACTTTTTTTAATTCTGCTCCATCAGTCTTTACCCACTGTTTATAAATAATATCATTACTCATTTCCAATTCATCTAAACCCATTAAATCTTTCTGTAAAATTTCAGGAGATGGACATTTATCACACCTGTGCAACATGCATTCTTCAGATTCAATGCAACAAACAAGTTTTTTTAGCAGTGATATGTAGTCATTGATATGAATAGCATGAAGCATAAGTTTAATATTTTGATGGTATACACACACACAGACAGAATGAATACCTTTGCTTCCAGCAGTAACACATTCTCTTTGACGTAGAGAGCAAAATTTAGACAATCCAATTTTTAAGTCATGTTGTTCTTTAAATGCAATATATAATTCCTTTAAATTGTGCAAAATCAATCTCTTTTGTTTTAATATTCTGCCGTTTTCAGTTGGAACAGATATGAAATCTTTTTTTCCAGGACACATGCGGCTGTTATTATCATCATAATAAAAATTAATGACTTTTTCTATAACGTCTGGACTCAGTTTAACACTTTTTCTTCCACTAGGCATCGATAACATCCCTTCTGTTGTTTGAAACTTCCTTGCCTTTTTTACAAGATACTGTGTAGTATTAAAATAAGTCATTGTTTGCTGTATTGTCCATGAATCTGGAACTAGTGTTAGAATTTGAACTTTTTCTTTAAAACATGTGTTTGTAAACTTCTCCAATAATTTATCCATCATAGATGTGCAGTCAGGACAAGTTGTGTCTTTACTATTTTGAGGCTTATTTATGGTTTCAACACCTAATACTGTAGCTGCTTTAGTTGCAACACACTTAGTTATTTTTGAAACTTTCTTTTGCATGTAATTAAGTTTTCTCTTTGAGGTACGCCTACTTACCTTTATTGGCGATAACTCTAACAATTCACAACTTTTGTTTAATTGTTCTATTACTACTGTGGGTTCATTAAAATCTGAATCAGAGGGACTTTCTGTTCCTGAGGTGGTTATCTTGTCAACAATAGACATTTTTTTTTCATATTTACTGATGAATAACAGGAAACACACAATTTTTTTCCTGGAATGAGGATATCTGGATTTGTTTTAGACATATCTAATGATATTGTTTTTAATGATTTTGCTCTGATACTATTTGGATGTTTATTAAATGGATCACAACACTGTCTCTGTCTTAAAATATACCATTTTAGATATTTATCTTTGTGAACCTTGCATATACTATTTCCATGGACAAAGCATTTTTCATCTGGGATTACATAATGCAATCATTTTTTTAATAACTGCAAATCACGTGAAGACAATTGAAGAACAGGAATCAGATCAGTACTCAATGAAACACCAAGTTTCTTGCATACAACTCCATGTCCACTGTAGAATCTTAAGCACAAAATAACTATTCTATGCCAGTGCATACTACATTGAAAACATCAACAGAAATGATGTTTAAAAGGGATAGTCAATTTTTTTTGTACATTGTGACGTAATATTTCCTCATACTTTAATTACAACCAACTAGAAAACAGATGATGATACAGCAGCAATCTTTTCCCAAAATTGCATCAGCATACAACATGATGCAATAATTCATGAATTATGTCAAATATTTTTTTTTATTTAAAATTTTATATATAAAGCAGTTTATAATAAGCTTACCCACAAAAGGTTTCAAAAATTTTCAACAAAAGATTTGTTGGATACATTATGATAAAATTGCATAAACATATAACATGATGCAATATTGCATCAGGATAGAAGATGATGCATTATTAATCATGTTTTGAATTCAAATAATAAGGAAAATAGATTATGCAAGATTAGCATTCATTTCATGAATTCTGTCATTCTTAGTATGTAAATTTATTGAAATAGAAAATACATAAACAGACATATTTATATCTGAATATTTAATGCAACTTGAATGGTGTAAATACATGCATACAGCAGAATTTTTCTATAAAGTCACATACAAATGTAAAACTTTTTAAGTGATTTTTTAAGCAATTTTTAAAGTAAGAAATAGAAATTTAGGTATAAAAATTGAATTTCTTGCATGGAAAACGTTTTGAATAGATTCCACATATACACATGCAGTAAAATCTCATTTATATATATTGCATTTAAAGGTTTTTCACAATTATACATTATATTCTTTGTTTATTTTCTTATTTTCTTCAGTGTTAAATTTTTTTAATTATACATTTTTAGCAATGACTTCTTTTTTGTGGGGGAGGGGGGGGGGAGCAATTGGAGGGTGGTCCTACAAAAAACTTATGAGATTATATTTCATTATAGTTTTACATTAATTCAGGGATTAAAAAATATTTAGTTTTGGCCATTATTTCTTAAATCAGGGATATTTACATGTTTTAAGATAGTCACTGCTTAGTAAGTGACATCCTATGTGTAAAAAGCTATTTTTTTTAAACGAAAAATTTTACCTCTCCAATTTTTTTTTCTATTTAAAGTACAGATATGGAGCAATGTTTTTAGCAAGTTTGAAAAAAAATTATGATGAGTCATTTTTTTTATGGCCCATTACAGTAAGTCATTTTTTGAGGGTGATATTTTCAGTTTGAATGTAATAAACAGTATTAAAATAAAAAATTACTATTGTTTTAATATCATATATGCATTCTTTATACAAATAGCTTTAAATTGGTACCAGAAATATAAAATTTGAGTCATTAGTTGTCAAGTTATGGACATTTATAGACATAGGGATAGCATCCAAGATGGTCGCCATTTGGTAAAAATGATCAATTTTCAAAAGGCTATATGTCAGTCAATATTGCACAAATTATCTTAAAATTTTAGATTTGATGGTTTCACTACTACATCTGTCTGTAATAAAAATTTTAAAAAAATCTGTGACTATGGTGCAACAACTTTTCTTTAAATTGGTTGATTTCACATGGAATGACCCAGTTGCCAAGTCTCCGGATTTTTGCACACCACTGTTATCTTAGAGAAAATATTGTTTTTTTAAATCGCCCAAAAGTTTAAAAATAAATAAAAGAACCTTTTCTGTATCAAAATACTGGTATCCAAAAAACCAGAGACTTGGCAGCTTTGCTACTTACATGGGTTTTTTTTTTAATCCAACAAAGAAAGCAAACCAAAATAGAATTCATATTTAAAAAAAAACTTTTTAAATATAAGATTTTGATATAGTATATTCATATATAAAATATGAATATACATCAAAATACATAAATTATGATGAATTCATATGATTTATTCATATATATTTAATTATAAAATTAAAGAGTTTATATTTTCTTTGAAAAATATATGTAAGGATATTTTTAGAATTATCATAGAGAACATATCCAATATTTTTGTGTTGTTTTTTCATATGAAAAAATTCTAGATTATTAAGAGAAATTTTTTAACCCCTTATAAAAATTCCAGACTGACATTTAATCTGGAATTTCTAAATGGATTTTTAAGTAGAATTAAATTGACCCACTATTTAAAGCTGTTCTTAAATCAAATCTGTCTATGACATACTCCTGAATTGATTTTTGTTCCTAAATGCATGAGATTGGCAGAAGTTCTTATTCAGAAGCTATGGAATCTAATGGTTTTTCCATTTTTCGATAAAAGCAGAGGATCATTCAAAAAATGTCATTAAAGTTGACAGTTTTAACAAAATTTCCATGCACGGCAGCCCTATAAATGTCATTATGAGACAACAATTGTTTATATTTCAAGATGTTATTCATTTATTGGAAAAAGAAAATAATTTCGATTACAAATCACTTTAATCAAGAAAAATGTAAAATCAAATAACATATATATATTTTTTACAATAAATATATTGGATCTTTAATTACAGTATAGGATCTGTTATCCAGAATGCTTGGGACCTGAGATATTCTGGATAAGGGGTTTTTCCGTGATTCGGAACACTTTATTATAAGTATTAAGAATAGTACAAAATAACGGTATGAAATGCATAAAATATGAATAATATTTGTAAATACATAATTACAGATTTGTAAATAACTTATTTAAACAAAATAAAAAACATTGTAAATTCGAAAAAAAAAAAAAAAAAAAAAAAAATCATATAAGGCTTGAAAGCAGAATCCTTTCATTTGGATTTTTAGAACATTTTTATTAAAATTGGTTGCTTATAGTGTGTCTCTTGCACTAATTGCTCCTATATCCTGTATACTGACATGATTTGTTGTTCATGGATGTAGTTTCTTTGTTGCATTCCACAAATCAGTTGTTCAGTTGAAAAATATCAGTAGCTCATTTGAATTTTTTTTTTTTATTCATCTCATTCTGCTGGCCGTCATTATCACTTCCGTTAGACATATAATTTGTCATTATTTTACAAATCTCACTGCCCATCGTCTGATGACTTACAGGAGTATCATCATCAGCAATTAGACAATCTTCCCACTGACTCTTGATCCAACAATTGAGCTTCTGAATGTGAAAGATTTTTAGCTTAGAACAGCAGATCTGTAATAATTTCCTTCGCCTTGGAAATTTTAAAGTCTTCAACTTCATGGTCATTCACACCGTAAAAAAATATTGCAGATGATCATAAATTGTATCATCCATGGATGAGTGTACATCTGCCTGCTGTATCCCATGCTTGACATAAAATACATCTTTAGTTTTTACATTTTTGAAATAGAAAAATTATTTTTCTGTTATCATTTTGTATTATGGTTTTCAGAGCATTCTGGACATAGGGTTTCTGGATAACAGGTCCCATACTGTATAATGAATTGTTCTCTGATCTTTTCTTAATTGTCCTGACTCAAATCAGTTGAAAGCTGCAATTCTGAAAGATTTTTTGTATTTACAGAAAAATGAGAAATGCGATTCAACTCTTTTGTATTACTTGAATAAAATTTCCTGCAAATTTGACACTTACGAATAAAAATGTCTTTGAATTTGAGTACAACCTTAAAGTATAATGTATATATTGTACTTTAGAAAATACATATATTTTTGAGATTGTACATTTTATCAGGAGTAATAACTTTTATATGTAAATTTATAATGAACATAATGCAATAAAATAGCATTTATTAAAAATTTAAACTGTTTGTAGTGTTCCGTACTTAAAAAGTAAAAACAGAACCATTATAAGATGACTCCTGTGTCTGTCTGTCTGTCTGTCACAGCCACTTTACTCGTAAACTATGGAACGTGGAAAGTTCAAATTGGGGGAAATAATAAAGACTATTGACCCACATATTTACAGATTAATAAATATTCATAAACATAATTAGGAAAAATGTATAGTGGCACTTGACCGTTTATTGTTCTTTTGCATTAATTTTATTAATCTATTACTAAGCTTAATTAAAATATTCAAGAATGAGAATTTGAAGTATCTATCAGTTTTAAAATTTCATAAACCAAATCCTTTTCATTTTAAAAATATCCTTTTTTTCTGCCTTATGCAAAAATTTGGTATTAGTGGGACCTTAAAATCTTTTCATTTACACATTAGACAGATTTCAGCTTACACAGTACAAATTAAGGGAACAGATGTCTCAGGTGCACTGGGGTTGGCACACATTTTTTAAATTAATTTATATATATATATATATATATATATATATATATATCAATTTCTTCATATATTTGTGATTTCTAGTTTATTATATATCTATATAGCCATTTTGGTGAGAAAATACATTTTCCCGTACCTCTTAAGGGCTATCTTGCAAAAACAGCATGTTAGTTTAATTTTATTATGACACTGTTTATTTTATTTAAAAAAACACAATTTTATTATATAACATACACAATTTTTATCTTAATTTAATATGAAACATATAATCTGTTCTACCTACTGGGTTGCTATACAATACAAAATATTGACAAAAACGGTGGATTTCCCAGGCATAAAATCACTATTTTGGCATCAAAGAGGTACCCCTGTGCGTCTGAGACATCTGTACCAATTAATGTTGTTTTCTATGGATTCACAGGGACTTGAAAATCTTTCTACATTACACAAAGTCTGCCATAAACAGAATTTACTGTAAATGCTTGCTTACACTGTGTAACTGGAACTTTATTCAGATTAACCAGAATTACAAAAATTTCAGATTTTGAATTAATGGCATTTCAATAAACGTGCTTCATATAGTTTATGTACAGTTCATTTTACATACATTAACGTTCAATTCAGTATATAGTTTTGATAGATAAAAACCCAATAGCAGATTTCCACTTTTGCACTTTGCATTAATAACTGTTCGAGTCAATTGTAGTTTTACTAGTAAAAATCTAATTGCTTTAGAATTGAAGTTAGTTCTTCTATCTAACAGTAAATCTATCTACTTACCTGTACATATGAAATACAAGATTTATCAAACCATATTCCAATGTGAAGAGTCTTATTTTTTATTGTAAACTTCTATGTACTGTCTATTGTACTTCCAAATAGATTTAGTATAAGGTACAATCCCATTTTGTGTTCATTAAAACAAATACGTTCTTTTGAAAGAATCGTGTTATTATTGCACTTATTATTCTTAAAGAGATGTAGAATCATTCTTATTCAAAATAAAATCCCAAATATCCATTTAAAAAAGCCACACTAAACCATAAAAAGGCAACAAAACATAATAGAATTTTAAAAAAATGTCAAAATGAGTTTTCTAATTGTAAAAAGTAAGTCTTATTTGGCCAATCGCAATTCTATAACATTTTTAAATGCACAGATTTTTAATGTGTTCATATTCTGCCATCATTGATGCCAGTGGTGTAGTCATGAAAAAAAACAGAGGGTGTACGCTCTAAGCAGAGCGTATACCCTAGAGTGCATATACTATAGCTTTCTTGAGAAACATAGGATAAACGGTGTTCCTTAAAAAAATCTAGAATGTATACGGCATATACCCTCGTATACCTTCCACTACATCCCTGATTGATGCAGTAACAGCAAGTATTACATCATGCTTGAGGTCTGCTCAGGCCGACATTTCCAGGCCCGCGCCTGGTCCAACTTAGAGGGAAAAAAATTCGGCCTGAACCCAAAAAAAAGTTAAAATATCTGCCCGAATGAATTTCTACAAAACATTGATTTTTACGCCGATTTGGTTAAAAATTTGTCTCGTACGAGAAGTTCAGGCCAAAAATATTTATCTTAACTTTTCTTTTCATGTTTATAATCTTCATTTTTATAGAAGTGCCGCAGGGTGCAATATTTACTTTTTTAATGAATCTCTATTTCTTGTATGTAAATGTTTCAGTTATCATTAATATTGTTAATCCACATTCCATGTATTGATGTGTTAAAAATCTGAAAAATGCTATACAGTAAAATCTAAGACGGAATTGCATAGAAAAGAAAAAAAAAATGCCTTATAGACAAGTTCCCTTCTTAGCAAGTGTAAATGTATTATATATTCTTTTCTTATGTTGTATAGTATATTAATTTTTCATGGATCAACATGTTTTTCAGTTTAAAACAAGATTCCGTCATAGGCAGGTTCTTTTCACACGTTTTACTATATTTTAATTTAACTATGTTTTAATAAGCTTAGAAATCTACTATTCTTTAAAAAGAATGAATTTGAATGTTTAATTGTAGAATAATGGCGATTTAAAAATGTAAGCATTTTTTGAAAACAAATTTGCCAAGCCTAATTTTACTGACCTTTGAACAAACCTGGCCATGCCGAGACAATGATTTTCATACGGCTTGGGTCAAAACTAGGAATGAAAATTTTGGGCTGTGAAGATTAGGAATGAAACCAGTACCGACTCTGTGCAGAAAAAATAACTTAGGCCCGGCCCGAACCTTCGGGAAAAAAGAAAGGCCCGAGCCCGGCCCGTAAAGAGTAGTGACTAGGCCCGGCCAGGCCCAAGTGCCATGAATGAAAACAGGCCCGAGCCCAGGCCACGGGCCGGCCTGTGCAGATCTCTATGTCATACTACCATATTTAAACTTTTAGCTCATATTAGGTGCCAAAGAAATTTTGATTCCTTTAATACCTAAATACCCATAAAATTAATTTTACGTAGTACAATTGTACATGATCTGAATATCATAAAAACTTATGGTTAACTTATTTTATTCCAGGTTATTTATCACTGCTCAAAGAGAGTTTCTTAAGATTCTATGCATACTGTGGAAGAAGCGTGTCTTCGTGTTCTTCAGTAAGATAGATTTTACCATTATATAATACTAGATAGCACCCGTCAAGATTTGACGGTAAATAACTTGAACATTCCATTAGAAGAATTCTTGAATTTTTAATTAGTTGCTTTTAAATGAATTATTGAAATCGTTACAAATTTTTATATTACATAAGTGATTCCTATTTCTTGAAGGCGAGCTAGAGGGTACTGTCAGTCTAACCTGTTCAATGAAGTGAAAGAATTTTAAGTTTATAATTTACAACCAATTATGCTTGTCTTTTATCAGAAATCAACCAAAAAATACTGGGCAGAGCATTTATTTTTGCTTACTACGGTCTCTTTCTCTCTCTCTTTTTTTTTTTAAAACAACAATATCTATTTTTATTTTTGTGTTTTTAACTACACGACCTTTAAAGGCTGCCATGAATTTTATTTATATCAGTCTCATTCTCTAAAAGCCTAATTTTGAAACTTGATGCAACTAACGATTTATAATATGTATTTTTATTAACTAAGCTATTGAATGAAGTGAAAAAACTTTAAGTTTATAATTTACAACCAATTTAGCTTGCCTTTTATCAGAAATTTACTGCAAAATACTGGGCAGAGCATTTATTTTTACTTACTATGGACTCTCTCTCTTTTTGTGAAAAAATAACAATATCTATTTTTATTTTTTTTTTTAACTACACAACCTTTAAAAGCAGCCATGAATTTTGTTTACATCAGCCTCATTCTCTAAAAGCCTAATTTTGAAATTTAATGCAACTAACGATTTATAATATATATTTTTTATTACTTGAATTTTATTCTACTTTTTTCTTCATTTTATAAATATTAAACTATGGATATCAAGATAATTTATTTTATAGTTCTTATATGAATATTTTCCTTTCTTTCCGTTTTATTATTATTATTTTCTTTTTCTTTTTGCGGAAAAGAATGGCAAACTTTTCTTACTCGCATGCCTATATATTCTTGATAATGGTCAGAAAATATAAACAAAAGTTGTAGATCAGCTCAATTTATTTAATTGATAATTACATGCAAAATATTTTAGGTTAAATATTTTAAATATAAAATTATTATTTTTTCAAAATATTTTTAAGTGTTAAATTTTATTTAATGATAAATCATTCAAATAATAATAATAAAATCAAAATCATATAACTTCTCCTCTTAATAAAATATGTCATTATCAAAAGGAATTATCGGCAAAAATGGTACAGAAATTATTTTGCGGGGCGTTGGGCTCGAACCTGTGTCGTCTTAGAAAGTTCAGAGCTTTAAACTTGTGTTTTAGACCACTCTGCTAACCAGACCCGCTCTACCTTTCCTCTAAATAGAAGATCTAGTAAATTTATCTTCACGCATGTGCAAATGCTTGAATTTTTTAGTCTTATCTTACAGAATCAGGCTTACGTTTTAATATATATGATATGAATTTTCTAAGTGTATGTGTTTTAGTCTGATTTTATTTTTAGTTTTGTAGTGTTTGTAATTTGATTTCACCTAAAAAAATTCATCCTTCACTCTAATTCTTCCACGCCTTTTTTACTTTGTCTGGATGGAAAAAGAAGCTGAGCTCTCGGACTCAGTCCGTGCCTGAAACCACTCTGAACTCTATTTTTACTTTCTTCTATCTTTACAAGAAGAAAGTATTGGATTCATGAAAATTTTCGAATTCCGGTTTTCGATGAATTTACAATTTTTAGGGGTCAGAGATCCCGAAAAACATGTTTTTACAAAACGTCTGTCTGTGTGTGACACAAATTTTGTGGGTGCTCTATCTCAAGAACTAATGCACGGAATTTAATGAAAATTTATATTCAGTTAGTCCCTGATATAAATTGGTGTTGGGTAGTTTTTGATGCAAATCGCTCAACTGGTGGCACTTCTATGCTGCATTCATGATGCAGTCATATGCTGTACCAGTCATGAACTGGACTTAATTTTTTTCCAGGACATGCCAGGCAGGCAATATGTTTTGCAAAAATACTAATAATGAACTTCTGTTAGCAGAATCATTGTAAATTTTCCCATAACTATGTATGCAGTATTCTTTAAAGGAATCTTAATTGTATGTTAAGAAAAATCAGAATTTTTTTTTGTGGAAATTGAGTTGAGCTTGGCCTGATTTAATTGATTTTTGGACAGGCTAAGTGAGGCCTATTTTCACTGATCTTTGTACTGGCTGTGAATTGTGAAAATATCAACGTGTCAGCCCAGGCCTGGACCTGGAAATTCTGTGCAGACCTCTAGTGCGAGCCTCATCGAAATCGGTTCAGCAGAACTCAAGTTATAAGTGCCTGGAACAAGCATTGCTATTTCCATTTTATCTGCTAGTAGATAATACCATCTGCACCCAGTTGTACTTTGTAGGAAAAAACAAGTACAATAATAATTTTATTCTAAATAACCTGACAGAAAAAGAAAATTATGATATGTGCTGTTTTATTTCAAATTATCTCATAATCTTGATGTGAAAATTAGACAATTTTTTTTTAATCCAAATTTTCTTTCAAAAGTATGAAGCGCATAAAATGCACAAGGGGTTAGGGAAGTAAACCAATAGGGAAGATTGAACTGTGTTCGTTTAAAATTAGCTTTGTGTTAAATATCATGATATATATCCAATATTTATTTTTAAAATATCAAGATTTTTGATATTTTCGATATTTTCATATACTTGATAATTATTTTCAAAATATCACTGCACAAGATGATTTTGATATTTTCTGTCAAAACAAGTGTAAATGAAATTATCATTTGTTATTGACTGTCATTATGTTGATAAAAAACCTTTGTCTTTTGACTTTTTTAACATCAGAAAACAAATATCTTTTTCAAGCTTTTATTTTTAAATATAGAACTAATAAACATGTGAGACAATTAATTTAGAACAGCCGTTGAAAGATAAATTGAAAGATAAACTGCCTAATTTAGATAATCAGTTATATACAGTTTCATTAGAAAAGAATCTTTTCTGATTTTGTTTAGTTGAGTCTAAACTGTACAAAACAAGACAAGCTTACATTTATGGTAAAATCTTCGATTAAAAAAATAAAATGAAATTTTTTGAATTTAAAATTTTGTTAGATAAATTTCTGATTTCTTAATACTAAATCCTATAGTTTTTTTAAATATATATATGTATAGGGTGTCCCAGGATACAAGGTAAAAAATTTTTTTTGCAAAATCAAATATGCATACCCTCTATTTTTTTCTATTTCACCTGAGAAACATAAATAAAAAGTATTATTGCAATCAGATAACGGTAACCCGTGCCGACTGTGGGTCAAACTTAAACATCAAATCTTCTACATGAACATTATGGAAACATTGTAAAATGTATGTTTTTTTTTGTACATAAGACACCATTTTATTCAAAGCCGATATTTATTAACGTATTACAGTAGAAGAAACATTACGGAACTTATTTTCATTTCAATCTTTGTTTTTTGCAGTCAGAATAGACCTTCGTGTGTTCTTGTACGCGACATAACAAAAATTATTTTTGTTCTTCCGCCACTGTTATTAAACCATTAAAGTCCTGTATCAATTTTATCGCTCTTTCAGCTGCATTTTTCATTTTTCTGATCATTGAGACAGTCTTTTTCGTGTCGGGAAACGAAGCGTTATTCTCCCATGAAGAGAGACTCTTCAAAACTATCATCACTTTTGAGTCTAGAAAACAATGAATGGCTTTTGACAGTTATGAGATCATCGATGCTTTTCATGTAAAAAAAAAAAAAAAAATAATAATAATAACAGGTAACAATCGCGTGATATAAATGAATAACTAAATAAACAACTACAAAATCAATATATGAAACCCGCCATACAATGAACAACTTTCTTCTTTTGATGGAATGTATGTTTTCCCATAGGTAGTGAAATTTTCTCTATGTAAATTTGCCACCATTTTTAATTTTGTTTCTTCGTCCACATCATTATCAAAAAGTGCTAATACTGCTATTTCATTAGTCAAATACCATAAATGCTGGAAAAATTTCTGTAAAGCAGCTTTTGAGATACTTTCATTCACAGTTTCGTAGGCTTTCAAAGATTTCAAAAAGTACAAATCTTTGTAGGGTGCTTTAACTGCCAAAATGTATTGAAGCCATGTTTAACATATATTGTCAAGATAAATAAGCAGACATTTAGCAGTGCTTTCTTATCCTTGGTGTTTATTTTCAGATGAGAACTAAATAACGAGAGTTTTAAGGAGTAAATCGCTCGGCCCATCCATTTAGCTTGGTACATAGCACCCAAAAGTCTGATTTAATTTTTTTTCCTGCATCTCCACCTAAAAATATGATAGAAAGTTCAGTCAACTCTCGAGAGTCCTCTCTGATCATAACATTTTAAAGGTCAGAGCGGCAAAACTCAAGCAAATTGTCAAGTTCAGATACGGTTCGGAAAAATTGCACTGTTTCTCTATAGCACTGTATTTTAGTGGGATAGATGTTCTTCCAATTCTTTTTGTGCTTTTTAAAGAGTGGAATATTGGGGCTTCTTGTCACTTGTTTAATTTTCACTTCGAATACAGCCTTTAATACAAGCTCGTATGCATGATGGCAGAAAGCATGAAAAAACATTTCCCTACTAAATTTTTGTTCGAGGAGCGCACAAGCACCATTAAAACGACCTGTATTCGAAGCCATAGTATCACAACAGAGGATTTGGACTTTGTTTTCGAGATTCCAATCTAAGATAGCCTTCCAAATAGCCCATGCCTGTTCTTTGCCTGTATAATTATAAAGTCTTGAGGCAGCCATGAGGTGTTGTTTAAGTCCATGTGAAATAACTATAAGCAAGCGTTCTTCTTTCGATTTTCGAGCACTCAAAGCAGGCAACAGTTTGCCAGCCCAATGTATGGTCACTACATCTGGTACCTCGTTTGAAACTCAATTTTTATGTTTTCCACGCGTTCCTTCCGTGTTTCTGTGCAGATTCTTTGAATTGAAGACTTACTTAATGGAAATTTGTCAATGTTAAATCGAAGTGCACCCCTCCTCCCCTCCCCAATAGTAGCTTCAAGAATAAATAGAGAATCTCAGATACTTAACTGACACCTGTCTAATCTGTCTAATGTGGCAACTAACTTTAGAATAATAAAATCTTTCCTTTTTACTGATTTATTTGTCCCAGGTTTTGAGCTTTCGATCAGTGCTGGGAAATCTTCTTTATCCATATTTTGATTAGAATTCGAAGAGGAATGTTCTTGCAATGGTTTGTATGATGCCGAGAATGTTGAAGCGGAACCATATTTGATTCGCAAATTTTCTTCTTTGACAACTGAAAGTTCAGCCCTTTCCTCTTTTTTAGCCAGTTTTTTTATTCATTCCACCTAAGTGACCAGGTTGGCTTGGTTCAGCTCTTTTTAGCGCTGCAAGAACATCCTATCTTCCTCTATTTTCATTATTTGAAATGCATCAGCGTGTGCAATGTCGAACAAGTTGTCTAAATTAGTTACAAATTCTTGTTGTCGCCACTTGAATATGTCTTGTAATTTCTTTGCAATTTTTTTTTGTAAGTCTCTCGAAACTTGATACATATTAACAAGCTTCCTCACACAATTTGGCAATGATTTCGTAGGTATGTGAGCCTTTTCCCAAACGATGATACTTTCACGAATAGCGATATTTGCACTTTCATTAACAGTTAAATTCACTTCTCGAATATTGTAAAACAAAACTGAAGATTTGTCCATTAGACGAATGTTTTGAACCCGTTATTTGATGTTTAATTTTCCCTATTAAAAAATCACATTTTTTAAACTACACAATTTCACTGCTATGTTCTGTTCACTGATTAAAAACTATACAGACATTTACTAACAAAAGAACTTGCAATTATAAGAACATTGACACATACACGTTAGCTGTCTTGAGTAAATTGGTACTGACACGTTTCACAGGTTGCGCATTGTCACTGTTTCGCACTGTTGTGTCATGGGTTGCACATTGTCACAAGCATTCCAAAACCTTTCTTTTTTATTTTGTTTTATCTTTTTCATTTCAAGGTGTGGGATGCTCCGCTACAGACACGGGACAGGTCGAAATGTGTTAGCATTCGCTTGCTAAGTACACAAGTACTGATGAGATATTTAGATGCAAGTCGGCACGGATTACCGTTGGTGAACCCCGTTGGCCAAATTTGGTGACATTCTTTTATTTGGCATCAAGCATGTGTTATGGCTTTAGTAATCTTGAAAGTCTATTTTCCTACCAAAATGTTGCCAATATATTGCCAAATTTTGCAAAATGTTGCCAACATTATGACTTTGTTAACTGCCATCTGTTTAGCAATTTAATAACTGTTGCAACCTTCATTCCCATTGAAATCCATTGAACCTGTAGTGACCCCAAAAGGACCCACTAAAATGTAATTTTCTCAGAACATGTGATCTAGCCCAATGGTCTTATCATATTTCAAAACGGTAGGATACAAGATTTGTCAAAATCGTTAGAGCCATTTTTAGATAAAATTTGCATACACACACACGAGACTTGTTAATATAATATAGTACCTGGTAGACTGTACCTCGCTCAGTAGTTTTTTTTTTAATTTTTTTTTGTTTTTTGCTGCTTTATTTAACCTTTTTTTTATGCATGGAATTTTGCAATCGTTTTTTCACCCACTTCCTGATAGGCTAAAATTATATAAATTATGGACAAAGATGTGTTTCCGATGACAATACAACATTTTAATATTTTTACACCTTAATTATAAATTAATACATTAATTTTATGGTATTTATCAATTTGGAGGCCATAGGTGATAAATCGCTAAATAATCTCTAACTCGTGCAATTGTATGGTAGTTGAAAAAACAATTGTTTTAATTATGTGACAATAAATGCTCGCCAAAATTTGCCAAAGTGCTATGAAACATCAACAGTATAATATTGTAAAATGTTAAAAGTAGAAAATAAATTATAAATAAAAAAGAGTGTAATATAAAAAAAATACGCTTTTGTTAATTAATATCAATAAATTTATGATTACACGATGAAAAATAAATTTAAAAGACAAAACAGATAATTTAAATAATGTTTCATTTTTTTCCTTCTGGTTCTCTTTTGTTTGTTGATAATTAAACAGAGCCAAAGTTTATATATTTAATAAATTCATTGTCCTGAGCTTTCTAGCAAATAAAAAAAAATAATAAAGTACCGACTTTTTCATAATTGAGGTTGTTGTCCAGGCCAAATTAATATATTATGATAAATATTTTTCGTAAAAA
The DNA here is from genome assembly GCA_963932465.1 of Maratus speciosus. NCBI lineage: Eukaryota > Metazoa > Arthropoda > Arachnida > Araneae > Salticidae > Maratus > Maratus speciosus. The sequence goes on from OZ010793.1 coordinate 37,203,385, forward strand.
ATATGAATTGCAATTTGTAATTGAAAAATTCAGCAGTATTTTTAAGATGACCATTGGTTGCTTATAAAAGAGTGTTTTAAAAAACTGTTTTTTTTTTTTTTTTTTTTTACTTCCTCATTATCCCATCCACCACTTTCCATAATATAAACTGTCACAATCGCCAGACTCTAGCACTAAATAAACAAATGCATGAATGTTGGCTTTTGGAATCTATTAATAATTGGAAAAGCCTCATTCAAACTCAATTGTCAACTATCAGTATTTAAAAAAAAAAAAAATTAATATTTTAATGAAAACAGAAAAAAAAGCTTGGATATTTATTTATTTATTTATATTACTTTTCTTAATTATCCCTCTCGACTGTTGAATGTTTGTGACATCTGTAGAAACTGATCTGTTGTATGTAACTATGCTTCGCAACATTTTTTTAATGCTTTTCCCCTTTTTAAATTATGGTGTCGCCGTTTAAGAAACATAATTGTTATTTAAAGGGAATACTTTACTCGCACAAAAATACTCACTCGTTTACTTTAGTTCTATGTGACATACTTATAAAAATATCTCGTTTGCACTTCAATATTAATGAACTTTTTTTTCTTATTTCCTTTTTTGCACTGGATAGCTCAGGTCAGTCTGGACAAAGGTCTTTTTTACTTTTTTACTTCCATATTTTTTTCTTTATAAAGATGCTTTCACTTTCGAAACCGGTTTTGAAAATGAAAGTGTCTTCATAAAAAATCCCTCAACCAAAATAACAATAAAAGTACAATTGTAGAAATCAGCCTCAGCTATCCAATGCAAAAAATAATTATAATAAAATAAATAAAAATATTGAAGTGCAAACGAAACATGTCCCATAGGATTAACTTTAGCGAGCGGGTGTTTTCACATGAGTGAAGTAGCCCTTGAAGTAACAAAATAACAAATCAGTGAAACATCATTAAAAATACAGACAAGTGTTGAATTGAAAATTTAATGACATAACAAACACGTGTAGCACATCTGTTGTCAATGTGATTTGTGGCGTAAAAACAACGATAATATCGTAAACATGGCGACAGTTTTTTTATGAAAGTAGTCAATGGGTTAGTAGAAAAGTACCCTATTTTTACTTAACTTCCATTTTTCTATGTTTATTGTAGAATATACTATACGAAAAAAACCAATAAGTTATGGAGGATATATTTATATTTTATCATAGTATTAGCATGGTCGAAAATCAAAAGCCAGTGAAAATGATGTCATAGTGGTGCAAAAGTGATGACATATTTAATTTTTAAATACAAAAAGGCTTGTTTCCTTTTAAATATAATGTCATTTAAACACAAAGATACGCTTTAAATAATGTCATTTATTCCAGGAGGGAGGGGGGTGGTGTAGAATTTCGATTTTTAAGAAGCATTCATTCTGGAGTATGTAAAAAAAAAAAAGATTGTAATGAAAATAAACCTTTCTGTATAGCAAGAAATATGGATTGTTATTTATAAAATAAATGTTTTTATATGAGGGCAATAATCTCAGACATATACTGAGTGGTATTCTCAATGCTTTATAAAGATTTAAATGATTGTTCTTCAAAAATCTTTGTCCAAGTCATTTGTTGACGGCAAAAATGAGCTTTTTCAGAAACAGATAAATTTGTCAAAAAAATTGTCTTGCTTTTAAAATTGCTTTTTTTTTTTGTACTAGTGTTGACTCTAGAAAAAAAGGGCTGCCGGGTGGGAATTTTTCAAAAAGGGAACGCTATTCTAAAAAAAGGGCACATTTTTTTTCAAAAAGGGGACACTTTTACCTTGTTCACAAAAAATATTTTGAACTGGTCTGTTTACAGTCCCAGAATTTGCGATATTTTGCCAGGATCAATTGAATTGCCATGGGGCACATAGAAAGTGTTAAAAAGGGCAGCCAGGCACATCGGGAGTTTTAAAAGTTCCACCAGGCGCAAAAAAAAGATAAAAAGGGCTGCCGGGCACTGTGCCCTGCTAAAGCGGCTTAGAATCAACACTATGTACCAAGGTATATCACCATTTCATCAAACTAAGAGTATAGCGATGTTTGTAACTATGTGGTATTTGTTTTAAACCTAACAAAAGTAGAAGCACAGTTATCTGTTAAGAAATAATAATATATTTAAAGAATGTTTTTGAAGATACTTATGTTCACAAAATCAATAGTTTGTATTATAATTTTTTTTCTTCTTCTTCTTCTAGCCCGTTAAAACAAATTTTACCATGTTTTTGACTTGCATATAGGTCGTTATCTAGTGTTTGATTTAGTACAGAAGGCAAGCCGTTGATGCCGCCTTCTAGATAATTTTTATTCTGTTTATGATAAATGACCATTTGTATTGGCAAGAATTCCGATTACATTAGATTGAAAATAAAAAAAAAATAGCATAAAACTACCAAAAAAATTTTTTTTTTCTGATATCAAGATTTGGTTAGTTTTCTTATAATCAAATAAATCATAATTCATAAAAATCATCGAAATTTTTTTTGATTGATAAATGATTATTTTTTTATTCATGAGCTGGTTTAACAGACCTGCCAACTGCTACAAAAAAATCGTAGTTGCTACGATTTGGACCTATTAACTACGATGGTACGAATATCAGTCTTAAACTACGATTTTTTGCAAAAAACATAAACGCATTTTTTGTTTCTAGTTGCGATTTTTATCCCGCACAGCATATTTTTCAGGAGTGATTTTGTTGCGAACTTTCCAAAATTTTAAAGTATTCATTTCCGAAAGTTTTAAAAAATTGGCCATTAGTCCGAAAATTCAGACATTAAAAAATGCTCATGAAAAAAAAAAATGTAGGCTGCAAAACAAACTTCTTAACATAAAACACTCTCCTTATGTATATTAACCACGAGTGAATCGTGTTTCTGTAAATATTTATACAGGAATTCGCTTCCTTAGAAACAAGGTGCCATTTTAAGGATTTCTGGAAAGGAGGAGGGGGGGGGGGGTCTTTGAGGGGCAAGGTTTGAAATAGTGTGCAAAATCGCACGATGTGCGATAAACTACCGTGAATTTCAACAATTGACCATATAAAAAAATCAATTTCGTCAACTGGTCGCAGAAGAAAATAAATTTCGTCAAAGGATCGTGGTAAAAAGTAGTATTGATTTCAGGGGATGGCCCCGGGGGGGGGGGGGGGGATGTCGTACGTCTCCCCCCCCCCCCCCCCGGAAGATTTGAGATTTTGTGTTTCAATGGTGTGAATTTTATCAAAATATCGCAGAAAGAAAACGTGAATTTTGTCAAAAGATCAGTAAAAAAAATGCAAATTTCATCGAAAGATCAGTAAGAAAACGCAAATTTTCACCGAAAGGTCACAGAAAGAAAACACTAATTTTGTCAAAAGGGTCGCGGAAAAAAACGCAAAATTCAACAAAGGATCGTGGTAAAAAATACGAATTTCGTCAAAAGTTCATGATAAAAAATGCAGATTTCAACAAAGAATCGGGATAGAAAAATGTGAATTACTATTGCGGAAAAATTGTGAATATCCTGCAATGATCGCAGGAAAAAATCCCGAATTTCGTCAAAATTTACTGAACTGGGCTAAAAAAATTGGAACCAGGCTCTTTTTACAATTGTAGAAAAAAAAAAAAGCGAAACGAAAAGAAACTCTAAAAATCGTATACAAATTTTGAAAGGAAAAAATTTACTATATTGAGTTGAAAGACTGAAACCTTATTCCTTTTACAAATGTCAAAAAATAGCCTCAAAAAACGAGAAACCAACCAACCAACCTCCGGATTAATTTAAATTTTGTGTGCTACGATTTCTCATTTTCAAAGGTTGGCAGGTCTGGTTTTAACCACAGAAAACTAGTTTTCTTGCATTAGTGACTTTGCTAGATTGATTTCTTGTGTTTGAATTAGTACAGGCATCAAGTTTTGTGAAAATCGTTAGAGCCGTTTTCGATATATAGCAGCATTTTCAGTGCTAAGTTTGTTTTAATAGGTCAAAACAAACTTTTACCAATTCGAAACCTAGCTAGATAAGTTTCTTGTGCCCGAATTAGTATAAATAGCATGTTTCGTGTAAATCGTTTGAGCATTTTTCCATTCATAGCAAGAAGCAGCATTTTCAGTGCTGAGTTTTTTTTACCCTGTAAAAACAAATTTTTTATATTTGAGACCTAGCTAGATCTTCTTCTCGTGCTCGATTTAGTATAAGAGGCAAGTCTTCCCAGTCGTTTATGATACCATTCTTAATCGGGAAAATTGCTTGCTTGTTTAATATGTATGATGATATGGTAGTTTTAAGGTTAAAATTAAATAAGTTATTAAGGAAATGGGATGTGAGAATCTGGAAATAAAGTTTCAGTGTGTATATGTTTCTTCTTTGGCTAAAACACCATTTTAGGGCTTCGAAATAGAGTATGCATCATTTAGTCATTACTTTTATCAATATATTTCACAATATAAATTAGGCGATTTAAAATACAGAGCATTCATCATTTGGCAATTGCCAAATTATGTAAGCCATATAAGAAAAATTTAACCTCCCCGCCTCCCCCTCCCCTCAAAAAAAAAAAAAAAAAAAAAAAAAAAACGAAAGAAAAGTTGATTTATAATATTAGATGGCTACACTTTTTTGGCAAAAAACAAACATTTAACTGTACTTGGCTCAAAGCTGCGACTGGTATTTTTCTAATACTTTTAATACATTGAACTAAAATATCTTTTATTTAGTTTAAGTAATTTCATATGTATGTTAGAACATATGTTATTGATAGTTATAATTGTAATACATTTTATGTAAACTGATTATTTTTATTTATTATAGTGACTATCTGTGCCAGAAGTATAAGGATAAAAAGGCTCAAATCTTGGATCCTAGTAATGTTACAGAAACAATGAAGGTACTTACTTATTCAACCCTTTCACATTTATGCAGAATTTATTTCAGTATAATATTTTGTAATATACTAATCAATTTATTATAAAGAGGTTTTCTCATCTAGTAATTTTATGTTTTATTTTCTTTTTGGCTTAGTATGAAATTGTTTTATTTTTTAAAAAAAGTGTTCTAACTTGCTGTATAATTAGTGAGTTCAAAAACTTAGTCAGTTCAGATCATTCAGAAATTTAAGATTTTCTGGATTAATGTTTTGAGAAAGCTTATCCTATTATTATGTAGAAAAAATAAAATACTATGTCTGTAAAATAATCTTAAAAATTGTTTCTCTAATGAGGATGAATTTTTATTTTTATCTTAGAATTTAAAAGGGTATTTTTTTGTTCCATTATTATTAGCAATAAAAAAAAATTTAAGAATTTTATTCCTATACCTTTTGAATGAAAAATGAATTTTAAGTATATTGCTTTTTAGTATATTATAATACTGTATGGGGAGTTCTAATTTTTGAAAAGCTTCTTAGAATTCTTTTAATCTTATCATTTAGCCAAGTGATAGGGGATGGAAAAAAAGGCCGAATTCGGAATTAATTAGGGAAAAGCTGTAAATTGTTTTAATCCCTTTAGTTTAGGTCTAGAATGAATGTACTAAGTTTTCCTCCTAGTACTAGATGAGTGTTGGAAAATATGTACAGATTTATAGAAGAAAAAAAAAGCGGTTTTTTTTAATTACCGTAACAATGTCTAAAAAAAACTCTGTCAAAAACATTGTCAGTGCAAATGTGTTAGAGCTTAAAATTCTGAATAAAATGAGTACTTACACTTAATATTTTTATTGAACATTAAGCTCACAACTCTACTTCAAAGTTTCGCTTAAATTGCTAATCAAGAGCTTGAAGCCAGAATAGACCAAGTTAGACCACCCTGCCTCCAATTTTTATATACATGTCTTTTTCTTTTTAGTTATTGAGGCCTTTACGACGTTTTGTAATTATTTTAAAGCTTTATTTTGGATATTTTGAGGATTACGGTTTAACCTCTTGATTTAATATTTTTAGATGTTGAAGGCATGCCACAATCACCAATGTCAGTTTGATGTCACATTCCTTCACTTGCACCGGTTTGCACTTTACATCCAATAAGTCAGGCTTTTCTGAAATTACCTCCTCCATCATGATATTGATTTCCGACTCTTGCTTGGCTGAGTTAGTTTAGTTGTGATGTCATGATCTGCCGGAGAATTGGTACATGCTTGTCTTTTGCACTGGCAGCAAATGATTGAATAATTGATGCCAGTTTTCCTATAGCTATAGGCCAAAGTACCGTAATTTCGGGTATATCCGCTGCACCTACTGTAAGCGCCGCACCTCCGAAAATGCATTAAAATAATAAAAAAATCTGCAGAAAGGCCGCACCTACCGTAAGCGCCGCACTTACGAAAATCCACCAGAATTTTTTAAATCTTGCTATTTTCAGCGTTTTTTTTGCATTTTAAGGCGATTTTTTTTACATTTGTAAAAGGAATTTAATTTCAAGTTCAATATAGTAAATTTTATCCTATTTATGATAAAATTTAATCTGAATTCGTACAGAGATTTTTAAATTTTTCGTGAATTTTTTATAATTTTTTCGGGCTTTTTTTTCACGTTTTTCAGAGATCTTCTGAAATTCGTAACAGAAATCCTGCTTTAATCTATTGGCCTAGTATAGTAATTTTTGTTCTCTGATTTTTTATTTATTTATTTATTTTACCAGATTTATTACGAATTGAATATAATATTCAATTCATATGATAACCTTACCAATCAGTTTGATTGTGCTAAAATAATAGTTCATCTACGTATCCATCGTTTATATAGAGTTCCTTTACCTGCAGTTTATTCTGTTGAGCTGTCTACATGACAGATCATATGTTACTACCAATAACGTTATCTGAGCGAAATTTGCTGGCTGGTTGTTGGCCGAGTTAGCTTAAACGGTAAAGCATTGGCCTTGTAAGCCAAGGATCTGGGTTTGATTCCCAGCCTGGGCCTTTTTCGCTCAGTTGGAAATATTCAATTCGATTAATGTATAAATTGATCGTTTCTGAAAGAGATAAAAGTACAATAGTTAAGCGATTTTGAAAAAAAAAGAATGAGTGTTTTCATCAAAAGATCGGGTGAAAAAGCATAAATTTCAACAACTGATTGCAGAAAAAATGCAAAATTCGACAAAAGATCACAAATTTCATAAAATGATCACTGAAAAACACAAATTTTGTCAAAGGATCATGGAAAAACACGAATTTAGGCAGCAAATATCCACAAGGGTGCAGCAAAACAGGACAGTAAATCTCACAGGGCACAGTGTTCTGCTAAATTGATCTAGATTCAGTATTAAACAAAAATAAGATTAGAAGAACTGTAAAGATCTTGCTGTGCAGAAGGAGAAAAAAAAAATCCAAGCTCAAATTAAACATAGTTAGAAACACCAAACTAGTTGATTTTTCCAATCAACAGAAATTAGGACTTGACAATTTAAAGTTAACCTACATTTCTCGTGTAATATAAGAAATAAATCGACAGTTTCCATTTCAAACTTAGGACTTTGTTTAAAACTTGAATGTATAAAAGCTTTTTCAATCAAAGAAAATACCAGGAAGTCAGGTTTTGACTATAATTCCATTAAGGATATGATAAAACAGTTTTGTTCGGAAATGGATATTGATGATGCCATCACCAAATATAGTAGTTACATATGGTAGTAGCTAAAAATGAAGGCACGTCAGATACTGCAAAGTTTTCTGAAAAATTTTTAAGAGAGCATAACCATACGTTTCCGATAATTTCCAAAGTTATAAATGTTGTGCTTGTGCTGTCTGTCACAAGTTTACCTTGTGAAAGTGGAGTCAGGCCCAAAATCGAATAAAATCTAAATTCAGAAATTTATTTAGCAACTCCATTGTCAAGGCCCCATGACGTTTGGTTGAAAGTTCAAAAATAGTCTATATAAAAGATAGACTTTCTTCCTTTTTTAAATAAAAAAAATTGCATAATTATTCTGAGTTGATTTAAATTATTTCAGTGGTATTTTGCCATGTGTGTATTAATGTAATTCTTTAAATAGCACATAAAATAACAGTGTATTTTAAAGATTATTTTCTCCCCTCCCAAATAGCTCAACTCGCCTCCCTTTTTAAATGTTGGGAGGGAGACTCCCTTCCTAGGAAAAAATTTAATTTCAAGCCTCGGCAGGGTTGAAGAGTTTCACTTTTCTCTTTTCTAAAATAAAAAGGAATGCAAATAAATTTTGATAATTAAATCCGTCCCACCCCCCTTTTTTTGTGTGTGTGTACAAAACTCAAAATCTCTTGATAAGCCTATTTACTTCTTGTGAATGTTAAATATTGTAATTTTATGCAATATGAAATGTCACGAAATGTTATTTTGGCATAGTGCTTCTATATTTAAAATTTCTTTAATCTTGATGCTTTGCAGGATATTCCACAACAAATGAATGGAAGCGATTGTGGTATGTTTACCTTACAATATGCTGAGTATATATCACGGAATGCTGAAATCATCTTTGATCAGGTAATTATTATTACACCATTATTATTTGTGTAATACTGTAACAGTTTTAAATATTGAATTTCATTTTGTATATTAGATTTGAATTTCTAATTAATGAATCTGTACTTGTGTATTATCGGTGCCTGGAAGATAATGCAAATAATGTTAAATATTTAATGAACTGAAATTAATTCACATTAATAACCTATACTAATAAAAGAAAGTTTTGCTTTATGTTTGTCTGCGATGGCTAGTGAAATCTAATGCACATAGAAGTTTGAAAATTTGTATGAGAATTGTCCAAGGCAGGTCCGAATACACCTGAGACTCAGAATTTAATTTTTTGATAATTAGTCAAATTATTGATTAAAAACTCATGGAAAACACTTTTTTTTCCCCCTGAAAATCAACAAGCACACCTGTGCATGCTGAGTTTGGAGCTTCCCAAAGCCCACTAGCAGAGAAAAGGGAACATGCGAGATTAGCTTATTTTCTTTGCTGTTTTTCTTAATGCCAAACAGTATGAAATACGAAAAACAGGTGACATCAGGGTTCTCACTGGCTTTTGACAAACATTAGCAATTTGGTGAGTGAGAAATAACAGTAGCCAAATGAAAGAAATGTTATCAAAATAGATTCGGCATAAAACATTGAAAAATCGATCTTTAACCACTTATTATATCTCTTTTTTTTCAAAATGTTCTATAACAACATATATATTTTTTAATTGCTTATAAAATAGAAATTTGATTAGCCGCTACAGAAACTATTAAAAATAAGTACATTCTAAATGTTTCTTTTAGCAGTCTAAGTAAAAATTAAAAACAGCTGTCTTTGATTTACCGTTGTGAAAATATACACTAAAAATTGCTATGAGATTTCGACTCTTAGCCGATAGAAAAAATTTAACCGGCCAATGATACTTTGCATACTACTAATACATGGTAAATGGCTAATTCAACACCACATTCTAGTAAAACTTTTCTCTATTTGGTGCTGGATGCGAGTAATTTTGTTTGTGTTTTTACTGTTGCAATGCCAGCATATATATAGTGATTAACTGACAATAGAGAAATACCTATCACATATTCCTTTCTATGTCTTCGGCTGTTGATAAACTGGATAGGTTTTGAGTTAGTATGTCTGTAAATAGAGCAATGTAAATGACACGGTGCGATTGAATATGTAAAGTGACATTAATCGTGCAGCAATGCGGATAAGAATCTTGACTTTATTGGCATAGACACACACACACACACAAGGAGCAGAAATTCAGCACTGGCGAGTCTGATTATTCTTTTACTCGCCAAATGGTTCATTTTGTCACGATTTGGTGCAATGGCGAGTGCCAGCGAAAACCCTGGGTGACATATTCTTAAATTTCATTTTAAATACTGCAATTCATTTGAATAAATATTAACCCTTTCCAAAAAACAAATTATCAAATATTTTTTTTTTCATTTTGAAAATTTTGCATCCGCCAAACTAAAACAAATAGAGAAAAACAGATTATAGAAAATTAAATATCATACTTTGCTTTTTTGAACACTGTCTATGGTTTTAAAAATATTTATATTAACCGCTTGGGAAAAGAAAAATATATATCGATATACCATTTTGCAATGTTCATGATTTCTGCAATGTTTAAATATCTGTATCAGCAATTCTGGTCCAGCTATGAAAAAACTAAAAATACCAGTCCATATCTACATTCATTCCCATTTTGAAATCTAGATTTAGTTTAGAAAAATAAGAATACTAACTCTTTGAAAGAAATTAGTTTGCTAAACTGACTTTTGCAATTGTTTCTTTTGTGTGATTTTTTGAATTGTGCATCAGCTTTGTAAATGAAAATACAAACAAACCAAAAATACCTAAGCAAATCTACATATAATCAAGTTTATGATGAAGTCTTTGGTTTGAAAAAAATTATTAAGCCTTATTTTTAAAAGAAAAAATAAATACAAAAAAAATTATCGCAGGGCTGCCATTTTCAACTAAAATGCTACTAAAAGTGACTATTTTCTAGGGCTGTGGAGTCTAAGTAGGAGTCAGACCCATTTTTGAGCAAGTTGGGAGTCGCTAAAAAACAAGCTGACCCCTATTCCAGCCTTTTTTTTTGTTAGACAATTTGGTGAAATTAAACCAATTAAATGTAATTTTAAATCTATAAAATGAATTATTCTTATTTTTGGACTACACCAGGCTACCTAAGTAAAAGATGACCTATATACTGCCCGGTGTACCTTGTAAACGAAAAACGTTTTTAATTGAAAATTTTAGTAGATATTTTTCATTTAGTTAGTACTTTCCCTCAGATTTTTTGAGTTTGCGGTACCAGAGTTAGAGGTGTCTGCAAGGGCCTAAGAACTGCAAAATGAGGGCAATTTTTTAAATGGGTCGGGTCAATAGAATAAAGAATATATTTATTAATGAGCCTGACCAGACTGATAAAAAAAATCAAATATAACAAATTTGAAAGAATGTCGATAAAATGGGAACAATTTTCAAATACTCATGACTGGGGTGAGAATAAGTATAAATATGCTGCATGAGTTGATGCTAGTTTGATAACATCAATACAGAAGTGTAATATGTCCAACTTTAGAGATCAGCATCAGACAAGATTGTGTGGGAGCCTGAGTTGAATTTTTTCAGCAGACTCGGGCCGTGCCGAGATCAAGCTTATATTTTCCCTACATATGCGGGACAGGCCAAGTCATAACTGGACTTAATTATTCTCAGGACATATCGGACATAATTTGTTTTGTAAAAATAAGAATAGCTATAATGAATTTCAAACAGATTCTTTAAAAGTGTACTATAATAAATTACAGAAGTATTCAAAAAATCTTTTTTTATACAACTTCAAAATTTATGATGTTTTAACCATCTTTCTTCTTTTATTCTATACTTTTGTTTTCAATGATTTTTTGCACAGGCTGGCACATTAACTACAAAAATATAAACTGGCAGGGCCGAACTTTTAATGATGCGAGCCTGGAAATTTCGGCCCATGCAGATCTCTAGCTGGAGATAATGCGAAAATTTTTAATTTCTGCTATTTTTGGAAGCCATGGAACCCAAAATAGCAATGTAATAGAAACCTTTTTTCCCTCTCAGATTCTTCGGGTCTGTAGGACTAGAAGTAACACCAAAATAGTACCCCACCCCCTCTTATTACCATCTGTACAAGACTCAAAATAATGCGAAATTGTAATTTTTTTTTTCTTAACTGGCAGTAGTACCGAAAAGTACGATAAAATAGTGATTTTCAGATTTTTTGAGCCTGCAGAACTCTTAAATAAAGCTAAAATTGTAAAATTAATGCGGGAAATTTAAAAATTCCACTTTTTCTTTTGAATCTGCAGAAAACTGGTATTATTTCTGAAATAGTAAAATTTTCATCTTTATTTTTCTTCCTTTCCATCGAAATTTTTCGTGTCCTTCAGACACAAAATAACAACAAAATTGTAGCAATTTCGCCTTTTCTTTTCAGAGTCTGCAGATCCGAAATAGTAAAATTTTCATTTTGTTTTCTTCTTTAGATTTCCATAGTTGGATTTTTTGGGTTTGTGGGGAGCGAAATTGTAAAATTAATAAAGTGGCAAATATATTTTTTTCCCTTTTCTCTTTCAAAACTTTAATGGTGTCGAAATAGTGAAATTGTCACTTTATTTGTCTTGCTTTTCCTCATAATTTTCACCAACAGACAACACTAGTATATTAGTCAGCCCAGAGTTGGCCAATATTCCCACCAACTCTGCAGCCCTGCTATTTTCTGTATCACATGACTGTGTTTTTTTACCACTTTAGTCCAAAATCCATACAAAAGAGTATTTTCGGAGAACCAGGGAAGTGAAGGCTTTTTTGCAATTTTAGGTACTAGAAAATTGGTTGAATACAGATCCCAGATCTGTCAACTCTTTTCTTTTCATTCTTAAAAAAAAAAAAAAAAAAAAAAAAAAAAAAGAATGAAAGAAAAAGAAAAAAAAATACTGGCTATTTTACTGAAAATTTGAAATACTTTTCAATCTGAATATTAGTGCAAAGATCTTAATTTCAATGGGAAGCTACCAATTTTTTGGCTTGGCTCCCATCCATCTGCTTTACTGTGTTGCTCAAATGTTTTGTTGTTCCTTAAGGTATTTATTCTTTGCTGATGATCTACCATTGATTAGCATTTTTTAACTTGCTGTGTTCAATCTTTCATTCACAACATTTGTGATATTATCTTTCATTAAAATCTTAAGGCCAAAAATAAAGCTAACCAAAATGTTGAACATATTGGTTTTATACTATAACTAGCTGACCCACCTGACACTGCCTTGATTATAATCTTAAATAAACATCAATTTTGTATGATTTTGTATCTTCAACTCTATTTTGTCTGAATTTATATTAAATGAAAAAAAATCACGAAAAAATGTTGATTTTTACATTTTTAGTGGTAAAAGCGCTTGTAAGAACATGCCTATGCCTGTCTGTGTTCAAGGGAATCCCCGGAATTTCAGGAATTTGATAAAACATGCCCTCAAATTTCTGAAGTTAACAGTAAAAAATAATTAGTAAATTCGTTATTCTGAATTTCACACTCCTGCCAAAAAGTGCTGTTGACCTATAGCAAAATGACCTAAAACTTTCGATCTTCCTTTTCCCTCCTGCCTTTAGGGGGTGAATTTCTAAAATTGCTGAAATACTTGTTTAAATATTTTTTTTTAATAGATTTGTTTTTCTGAATTTTACACTCCTACCTAAGATTGCTCATATATGGCAAAATGACCTAAAACTTTCAATTCCCCTTAGGTTGTGAATTGTCAAAAATCCTTTCTTAATGGGTGCCTCCACAGTGTAAGGAACATGTCTTCAAAATTTCATTGTCCTAGGAATAACAGTTGAAACTTGTCATTGATTATGAGTCAGTCATCACATGTTTTTTTATGTAAGTATAGATTGCAGTTTCTATATGGCTAATGTTTTTATTATTTGTAGGGTAAGGTAAAATAGGTGGTAAAATTCATTATTGAATTATTTTAATTTGTTTTTTCCTCTCTAAATTAAAAAAAGTATATTACACACAGAGCCTTAAGAGACGTTGTGAAAGTCTTCCTATACTGTCACAAAACAAAATTAAACATTTTTCAAAACTACATATCAGAACATGCAACATATAAGAACATTTATATAAATACTTTTAAGTTTATAATAAATATTGTGGACTTTTAGAATAAGAATCATTGCACAATCAAAATCTCATTAGAGTAAAGCAAGCAGTGTTTGGTGGATTAAGCACTCAATCACTCTATATTGCACACTTTTGTGTATTGTTTGAAGTAGAAGCTCATTTGGTGTTTTCTTATCAACCGTAATCTCCTTTACATGACATTTTAGCGTTGAACCTAAAATTACAGTATGGAACCATTTATCCGGAAAACCAGTTATCCAGAATACTTCCAATTGACTTATTTCAGAAAAATGAGCCATACAGTCCCAGTTTGATATGTATATTGCTTTAAGCATTACAACATGCATGATATAACTTGATTCCAACAACTAAGATTTGAAATGGAAGCATATTTAGTTATATATTTGACATTTTGATGTTTATGCATAGGAAAAGAAAGTTTTTATTTCCAAGGTATTTCTATAAATTGCCTTCTTTTAAACTGATTAATGTCTGGTCTTGTTTAGACTTATTCTTTCTGAACTAGGGGGCGCTGCCCCCTACGAGCTACGCTTGTCAACCCCCGTTCTGACACCGCAGACTCTAAAAGCACGCTAATTTGATCGGCTTAAAAAATATTTCGGAAGATTGAATTATAAGTTTTAAAAAAGTGGCGATCTCCCTATAAACGGGTTTCTATTCATTTCTCTTTGATTGGGTAATTTTAAAACTCAACTCAGCGGCTGTTAAATGATACAATGGCTGTTTCCGTCTTTGATTAAATAAAATCTGTTGACATTTCAAAATAAGCTAATATAAAATGAATTAAATAAACAGTCTTTGCCTCCCGGTATTTTTTAGCAAAGCGAAAAGAAAGTTTTTTTTTAATGACACTTTAAATGTATCGTTTTTAATCTAACGTAATTTTCACTAAACTTTCCTTTCTCCTTTTACTATTCACGTGAAAATAATTATGTTAGAAATGGAATATTATTTGAGCTATCCTAATAAAAATAGTTGAAAATATCATCTTAAAATATTACATAAATGTCTCGCGCAATTTTTAAATTTAAACTGTTTTGCAATATTATTTTTTGTTTATTTTACGTAATGTGTAATGTGACGTAATTTCTCCTATTTAAGACTTCTAACGCATGTTAATGAATTTATTATTTTACAACATTCTTTCACTTTTAAAATTCACGTGTAATATGGTTTTTATGATAATTTTCAATGAGTTCCTGCTTTTTATATTTTCTTGTTTATAATAGTCACTAAAAATAAATTTTTAATTTGAAGCAAATATTATTGCTAACGCTGTTTATACAGTTGGCAACAGTTTAAATTAATACAATTTTCTAAAATGTGTAAAAAAAATATCTCTCGAAATGATAAAAAATTGAATTTAAATTAGAAATAAAACCTCAAAAAATGAGTCAAATTAATAAACTGAGTGCAGTCTGCACACCGGGAAATTCTGGCGCATAAAATGATCTAAAAATGATTAAATTCAGATGGACAGTTTTTGCTCCTATAAAACTTTTTTAATGGAACAATTTTGTCCAACTTTAGCATTAAATATCTCTTTAAATATTTCTTCGATTTGAAAACTGTCTGCATCAGCGTGCTTATCAAACATTTCTCTATAATTCCACCAATTTTCATATTTTTGTATGCAATATTTTGCGTAATATTAACGAAAAAATACCTCCGGTCACAAAAAATTCAAAACCGGCGGCAGGGACAGCGGTAGTTACTTTTTTTTAGAATAGAGAGATAGTCACAAGTCTGCAAAATTTGGGTTGTGTCATGTTGCTTAGCTTTTGATAATTGATTCTTATGTGTTTTGTAGCACTGAATCTAAAAATGCCCCTCATTTTTTACCACAATGTCAGGATTTTTTGCAAATTTTTTTACGTTTTCACTTTGAAATTTACGATTTGCAAAAAATTCTGACATGTTGGTTAAGAATGAAGGTTATTTTCAGATTTAGTGCTAAAAAGTACATAAAAATCAACTATCAAAGAAAATAAGCTGCTTTCATAGTAGAAAGACGTCGTCTTTGCGCCTGACGAAGAAAGACTCAGATCTTTCGAAAGGCCTAGTGCATTTACAAATTTTTGATGATGTTTTAAGAAGTTTTTTTGTTCTTTGTCTAACTATCAAAATTAAAAAAACACAACCATCACATCTATTTTATAGTATCAGAATTTTACTATTTTTTTACTTTGAAATTTACGATTTGCAAAAAAAACCTGACTTGATGGTTAAAAATGAAGGTCATTTTCGAATTCAGTGCTAAAAATATATAAAAATCAGTTATCAAAAGTTAAGAAACACAACCATTTCCTGTATCTTTCAGTATCAGATGTTCTCTTACTTTTTTACTTTTTACCATTGAAATGTATGATTTGCAAAAAATCCTGACGTGATGGTTAAAAATGAAGGTCATTTTTGGATTCAGCACTAAAAAACCCCCCTTAAAAATCAATTATGAAAAGTTAAACAACACAACCATTGCAGGCTTGTGTAATGTGAGACCAAAACTCTGTCATATCCATATATATATTCTACAAATCTGATCAAATAAATGTTGGTTTAATGCCCAACCAGTTATCCAGAAAAACCAGTTATCTGGAATACATCTGGCCCCCAACTATTCTGGATAAATGGTCTGTACTCAGAGCCCGATCAAGCTCAAGTTGGGCCCAGGGCCTATTAAAAAGTTGCCCCCCCCCCCCCCTCTACCTCCCCATTCCCGGCGACACTTTCAGAAAAAAAGTAGATTTATTGGATGAGTTGACAAAGTTGTTTGGGTGAAAGTTTCAAGTTTACAAAAAAAATTTAACTTACAAGAATAATCAAGAAAATGAATTACCGTACACTTTATCAAATAAGCATTTGTATAATTCACAAACATCTATGATCCACAGTTTATGTTGCAGAATAAATGAAGACGTCTTTTTCAAAACTCGCCTTATTCAAAATCATAAAAATTGTGTTTTCCCTAACAGTCTAGTAATCATTTTAAACTATAATTCTGACATTGTAAAATCCTCGTTTACATTGAAACCAACAGACACAGTATGCAGTTTTTGGCATTTTCTCCAAATTTGATTTTCTGGATACGGCAAGTTTTGAAAATTATAGGTACTCTCAAATTGAAAAGGACTTTTAGAGAAAAATTAAATATGGAGGTTTTTTATTACAGTAAAACTTTGTTTTTACGTGAGCGACCAAAATATAAAATGCTAGCAGTGGAAAAACTTAAATTGTGAGAAAATACACATAAATTTGTGGGCCCCTAAAATTGGTGGGCCCAGGGCTGAGGCCCCGGAGGCCCGTGCATTAATCAGGCCCTGTCTGTACTGTATTTTTACTTTCTTCTATCTTTACAAGAAGAAAGTATTGCATTAGTGAAGAAATTCGACTTCTGATTTTGAACAGATTTATACATTTTATAGAAGACCCTGAACATGATTTGACTGTTTTTAGAAAATGCCTCTCTGTATGTGACACAAATTTTGTAGGCTCTCCATCTCAAGAACTAATGCACAGAATTTAATAAAACTTTAGATTCAGTTATAACTTGATATATATTGGTGCTGATTAGTTTTTGGTGTAAATCGCCTGACAGGTTGCACTGCTATAGCTGTGCTGCATTTTTCACGATTTCCACAATACCTCTATCTGAAGAACTAAATGCACAGATTTTCACCAAACTTCCGATTCAGTTACAGATTGAGATAAGTTATTGCTAATTAGATTTCGGTGTTAATCGTCCAATAGGTGGTGCAGATATGCTTCATTTTTCATGATTTTCACAATAACTCTATCTTAAGAACTTATTCACAGATTTTCATCAAACTTCAGATTCTATTAGACATTGACATAAATTGTTGCTGATTAGGTTTTGGTGTAAATCTCCCAAAACGTGGCACTGCTATGCTGCATTTTTCAGGAGGTACACAATTTAAGAGGTAGTCATATCTCGAGAACTAATGCACGGAATTTCGTCAAACTTCATATTCCGTTAGTTTTTTCACATAAATAGATCTGTATTAGGCTTGGGTGTATGCAGTGCGGCAGGTTTCTCTTTTATGCTCTTTGTATTGAGAATTTTGGTTGCAGACATCAAAGAGGATAGATGCCGAAATTCAATGATTTGTTTCAAAGATGCGATGCTTATATCTTCTTTTTAAATGCACACAATTCAATGAAATTATATCTTTAGAATCCTCATGATGGACATAGATTGTCACTTAATTTTGGCACCGTGATAGCGAATTTTGAAGTACAGCACAGCCTCGATTATCTGCGGAATTGGGTGGCAAGGGCACCGCGGATAACAAAAATCGCGGATAACCCGAAAAAAACTGAAAATGGGGTGCAAACACACAAAAAAAGGAAAATTCAACATAAAAACTATGTTTTAGTGTACAAAAAATATAATAAAAGATTTAAAAGACAAGAAACTTTTGCTTTACATCTAAATCACTAAAATAAAGAACAGTAAACAAGAAACAATGCCATACATACTATACAAAAAGAGCCGAGTTACACCACTTTAAAAAAATTAGTCACTTGTTTTATCTTTTTGCTTTAGAAACACATTTTCTATATTCTAAATTGTAAACTATTGTTTTTCTTTTAGTATGGAATAATTTTTATCTGAAAATTAAGTTATTCTTGATATGCTCTCCTGAAATTTATCACAATAGTCTTATTTAATTGTTAAATATTTTAATTGCTGTGTTTACGTTTGGTTAATAAAATCAAGAAAAGACATCAAGATTTTATATCTGATATTTCAAACATGGCAACCGAATCTAGAAATATTCTTCTATTACAATAGCCTCCCTCCATGGGTGCAAGCTTTCCGGCCACTGGCCGGAATTCCGGCTTTTGAAAATTCCCGAGGACGGAAGCGGGCCGGACAAATCTCCGAGGACGAAAAAAAAAAAAAAAATCTATTTTTAGATTTCTCAAGATCCGCGCAAAATGTTTAAGAATCGGTCTTAAAATAACTCCGCTTTTTGACCATCCCGTTTAAAATTTTGGTTAGAATCTGAAAATCCCAGCTTATATTTTTTTCAGACAATCTTCTTTTACCGCGGAAACAACGCGATTTCTGTCTAAGGATCACGGAAAAAACGCTTCCTGTCAAAGGATCGCGAAAAAGACGCGATCTTCGACAAAAAAATCGCGAAAAAGACACGATCTCCGACAAAAAAATCGCGAAAAAGACACGATCTCCGTCAAAAAAAATCGCGAAAAAGACACGATCTTCGTCCAAGGTTCGCGAAAAAGACGCGATTTTAGTAAAAGGATCTCGGAAAAGATGCGATTTTCGTTACAGGATCGAAAAAAGAAAAAAAAACAATTTTTGCGAAGGATTGCGAAAAAATCGTGATTTTCGTCAAATGATCGCGGAAAAACCGCTATGTTTGTCAAAGGATCGCGAAAAAGATGCGATTTCCGTCAAATTATTGCGGAAAAACACGATTTTTGTCAAAGGATCACGGAAAAAACGTGTTCTGTCGAAGGATCGCGAAAAATAAGCGATTTACGTCAAACTATTGCGGAAAAAACGCGATTTTTGTCAAAGGATCACGGAGAAAACACTTTCTGTCAAAGGATCGCGAAAAAGACGCGATTTTCGTTACAGGATCGCAAAAAAAAAAAAAAACACTATTTTCGCCAAAGGCGGAAAAACGTGATTTTCGTCAAATGATCGCGGTAAAAACGTTATTTCCGTCAAGATTGCGGAAAAAACGTGATTTTTGTCAAAGGATCGCGGAAAAGACGCGATTTCCGTCAAAAGATTGTGAAAAAACGCTGTTTCCTTCAAAAGATCGCGAAAATGACGCGGTCTCTGCCAGAGGATCGCAAAAATGACGTGGTATCTGACAGAGGATCGCGAAAATGACGCGGTCTCCGCCAAAGAGTCGCGAAATAGACGAGGTTTTCGTTAATTTTCGTCAAAGGATTGCGGAAAAAACGTGATTTTCATCAAATGATCCTGAAAAAAAACGCGAATTTCCTCAAAAGATGGTGGAAAATGCGAATTTCGTCTAAAGATCGTGTAAAGTACGCAAATTTCGTCGAAAGATCGTGTGAAATACGCGGATATCGTCGAAAGGTCGTATAAAATACGTGAATTTCGTCGGAAAAGCGTGGAAAAAACGCAAATTTCGTCTAAAGATCGTGAAAAAATCCCGCAGAATTCGTCTAAAGATCGTGAAAAAAAAAATCTCAAATTTCGGCTAAAGGTCGTGGAAAATGCGAATTTCGTCTAAAGATTGTGGAAAAGCGCGAATTTTGTCTAAAGATCGTGGAAAAGTGCGAATTTCGTCTAAAGATCGTGGAAAAAACGCGAATTTCGTCAAAGGACCGAGGTAAAAACGCGAATTTCGTCGAAGGATAGCTGAAAAAAAACGCGAGTTTCATTAAAATGATTGTGAAAAAACGAAAGTTTTGTTAAAGGATCGAGGTGAAAAACGCAAATTTCATTAAAAGGATCGCAGAAAAATACGATTTTCATTAATTGGTCGTGGAAAAACACAAATGAAAGTTTCCTACTTTTATAGAAAGAAGATATAAATTGATTTAATTCTATTATAAATCTGGTGAATTTTGTTAAATTGATGGTAATTTCAGATGCAAAGAAATTGTTAATGCTAGCAGAAATAAAATGAAAATAAAATTGGAATAATTTCATTTGCTGTAATTTATACTTCTATCATCAGTGTAATTTGTATTTTGTATTCTTTGAGATTTTTAAACTTTCTACTAAGGTACTTTTATTTAGTTTGATATTTATTCCTGAAATGATTGAGCCCTTTTTTTACACTCTTGCTTCCGCATGTAGTAAACTGTAAAATTTTTGCTTCATACCAATTTTTCTGCAATTTATATGTTAAACTGCTTATTGTTAATTACTGGTTGTTAAGGTAGTGAACTTAGTTTTATTTGTAATCTAAAAGTAGATATGAATGGGATATTTTTCAAACTGTTGTGGTAATCAAAGATTTAAAAAAAAGAAAGAAATAGACAGAAATTAATAAGATTGATCTGCAGATATTTGAGGTTATATATTTAATGTTATTTATGGAAGATACTTTTAAAATTACAAAAACATTGTATATAAGTGTGCCCATGCACAATCTTGAGTATTTCACAATTTTATGTGTCATAGCATGTCAACTTTAGTGTTTTTAGCTGTAGCCTGTATGAATTAAACTTTTCAAATACTGTTTACATGAATATGAATGTTTTACATCACATGCATTTGCATAGGGGTGATTCTGTTCCGAAAATTTAAGGCATTCATTTCCGAAAATTAAAAAAAATCGCTCATCAATCCGAAAATTCGGACATAAAAAAATATCGTGAATTTCGACAAATGGTCGCCGAAAAAACGTAAATTTCGTCAAAGAATCTCGGGGGAAAAAAACCGCAAACTTCGTCAAAGAATTGCGGAAATAACGCAAATTTCGTCCAAACATCGCGAAAAACCACAAAATTTGTCAAAAGATCCCGTAAAAACCGCAAATTACGTCAAAAGATCCCGTAGAAACCGCAAATTACGTCAAAAAATCGCGAAAAAACAGCAAATTACGTCAAAAGATCCCGTAAAAGCCGCAGATTAAGCTAAAAGATCGCAAAAAGAAAACCGCAAATTACGTCAAAAGATCGCGAACAAACCGCAAATTACGTCAAAAGATCGCGAACAAACCGCAAATTACGTCAAAAAGATCGCGAACAAACCGCAAATTACGTCAAAAAGATCGCAAAAAAACCGAAAATTTCGTCAAAAAGATCGCGAAAAAACCGAAAATTTCGTCAAAAGGACGCAAAAACCACAAATCTCGTCAAAAGATCGCGAAAAACCGCAAACTTTGTCAAAAGATCGCGAAAATAACGCAAATTTCGCCAAAAGATCGCAGAAATAACACATAGTTCGTACCAGGAGTGGATTCCTCCTCCTCCTCCCCCCCCCCCACTTCTGCTGTAACTTTTCAGAAAATTTGCTGTGAATTTCAGATTTTTTTTTTTGACTCAGAATCACCCACTACGATTGCACTTATTTTTTTTTTATCCGTTTCAACATGATTGAATTTTACTGCATATAATATTTAACGCATTAGGTTTTGTCTAAGTGGTGCGTCAGTATGTGCGTATGTCCTCATTCAGTGGGGGGAGGGGAGGATTCAAAATATTTTCAGGCTTGGCCAAATTTCAAACTTGCACCCATGCCTCCCTCTTAACCGGAACTCCGCTTTAACCAGCCGACTTTTTCCCAACATCAGGCAAAATTCATGGATGATGGCCTCGGGAACTCAGCTTACGCTTTCGAGTTGAAGTGCAATCCTGAGAGAAAAGACGCAAAATTCAGAAAGGAGAACGTCAGTTCTAAATGGATATGCATTGACCTTCATTAGTAAGGAATTAGGGTGTGGCCTGGAGGGGGGCATCCCCTCCCCCAGTAACAATGAGATGTGGCCCGGAAGATTTGACATTTTGTGTTTTTAATGGTCAAAAGTGCAATCTTCTTCCACCCTCTCCCCGGAACTCTATAATGTCTGTTCTATCTGCAAACTGTTTTGTGCAAACATTTAAAAAGCTTGAGGGATGCGAACAGATCACCGTAGAAGATGTATAAGAGTTTTTTGAGTCTGATAAAGATCTGAAGCATGAACCATTATTTGACGAGGATATAATTAGGACTGTAACTGGTGGTGTTGATTATGAAAACAATCCTGATGATGATCCAATTGATGTTGACACTGCCAAAATTCCTCATGCGGAAGAGTAAAAACATTAGGATTAGCGGTACGCTATGTTGAGCAGCCGCTAACAGCTTCCTCGGTTAAACTTATGATGTTATAGAGATGGAGAGATTATGCTGTGAAATATTGGGTATCTTGCCTTCAACAAAAGAAGGTCACTGATTTCTTTATGGTTGATTAACTTAAATATACATAATGTAGAACAATTTCAACTTCTTATAAAGGTGTGTGACATGATTTTCAACAATGTAATTTGTGTTAAATATTTTTCACTATTTGTTGTCAGTGATAAATTTGCTTTCAATTCAGTTAATTATAACTAGTATTCATTTCACAAAATATAGAAAATATGTATTTTTTTTAAACTACACAAATTCAAAAAGTAAATGCATCGTACGGGTTTAATTAATCAAATTTAAGCACACATATATATTATATATATATATTTTTTTACTTATCCGCTTTAACCGGTTATTCACTTAATCGGGTAACCCTCGGTCCTGTTTAGGCCGGTTAAGCGGGAGGCTACTGTACTTTCGAATAAATGAATTTTTCTGTTTATATTTATTAGTAGGGCTTATTGTGTTTTCTTTGCTGTTGACTTGAATTTTAAAAAAATAATAATTCGCTTTGCAGATAAACCGCACCGTGGATAATCGAGGCTTTACTGTATTAACATGTATGGGATAGAAGAAAGTTTTGGGACTGACTAGTTTTCTATAGTTATTGAGTTATGATCTGCTACAAAATTGTCATTAGGGGAAATCACTTAATTCTCATGTGGTTTTCATAATTTCATGAATTCTTTTCTTTTAAAATCGAATTCAAAAGTAAGGTATTGTATAAGGTATTGTATACAATAAGGTATATCTTATTGATTTTTCTTCTTTAATTTCAGGAACACATGCAATATTTCAGACGGAGAACAGTATATGAACTTTTAAATAACCAGTTTCTTTAGAACAGTTGCCTATTGTGTTCTTTAAAAATTAATTTTTTTTTTTGTAAGTAACTTTCTGTCTGTATAGAAGGAAATATATAATTTTATATTCATAATGCTGTGCAGTCTTTTGACGGTTTTTGTGTATTATTTAATTTCATTTATTCAAAATGTCATTTGTAAGTATGTGTATGTGATTCATATCATCTTGGAAGATGTAAAGACAATTTTAGGTACTATTTAAGCTCAACTGGAAGCGTCAGCTACTTATAAGTCATTACACAGGGTCATGTACATAGGGTGTGTTTTATAACTTATAATAAGAAAAAAGTTGTATACATTTGGTGATAAAAATATAAAGTATTTTGTAAAAGTGTTTTTTATAACTTGAACTGTCAAATTTTTACCTGGTTGATTTATTTAGATAAACTGTCTGCTGTTCTTAAGCACTGAAATTGGTTTTGTTTGATCCTCTGGAAAACCGATTACATGACTTATTAATCTTTGCATCTTATTGAATGTTAAAGATATAGAAAGCAAGAATTTAACATAGTTAATCTCAAAAACTCTACTCTAGTGATAGTAACTTTAAAACTGTTTTTACTGAGCTAATTAAAAAATATAGCTTGGAAGAGAGAGAGAAAAAAAAAGAAAAGATTACCCAATGAGTTTTATTTGCTGCACTAGGATAAGTTCTTCACTCCTTCATTTTAAATTACTGATTAAAAGAAAGGAGGGGGGGGGGGATCTTTCTTATAAGGAAAAAAAAAGTATGTAACCTTGTAAATTTCAGGTTT
Organism: Maratus speciosus; assembly: GCA_963932465.1. Taxonomy (NCBI): domain Eukaryota; kingdom Metazoa; phylum Arthropoda; class Arachnida; order Araneae; family Salticidae; genus Maratus; species Maratus speciosus. The sequence goes on from OZ010793.1 coordinate 37,227,503, forward strand.
AAAGTTAGTCAAGAATTGTGTATGCTTTCCTTCCTCTTGCATGTATAGGTACATACTTAACATGGAGAAAAATTGCATAAATTTGATTTGTTCTATCCTTTTTTCTGACATGCCCAGTAGCAGAATTTTCTGGTTCAATCTGCAGCAAACAAAAATCTATCTGTGACCCAAGCTTAGTATCATAAGAAAATATAGTAAATTTGCATTTTAAAAGAAAATATTACAAGATGCTATAAAGCTAAAGACAAAGTAAATTTTAGCAGTTGTTTTTATACCCAACATTGCTTTTTAAGAGCCTACTCTAGTCATGCAGAGAAATGCAAACGTTAATGTTAAACCTATGGAGCTGCTGTTATTTTCAAATATCTCGCTTGGTTTTTTAACATTTTTAAACGATCTTTTATTTTTATTTTATTTTATTTTTTTTTTTTTTTTACAGGATAGCTGAGAACGATCTACAACTGAGCCAGTTTTTACTTTTTCAATTTTGGTTTCAGTTTTTTTTTTAAAAATTACTTCCATTTTCACAGTTGGTTGGAACCGGTTCTAAAATTGAAACTATCCTAATATAAAGTAACTAACCAAAATCGAAAAAGTAAAAACTAGCCCGGTTAGAAATAGACTTCAGCTATCCTATGCAAAAAATAAAATTAAAAATATTAAAATCAAGTCAGATATTTGAAAATAACGTTTCAATGGACTTAACATTAGTGTTTTCGTTTCTTCCCATGACTAGTATGGACTCTTAAACTGTTAGATTAATGTGCAAGTTCTAAAATAATCTGGTGCCTGTTGTCTTGCTGCACTGTTTCTGCTGCTTGGTTGAAAAGATACATCTTAATATAAATATTTCTATTTTTTAATAATTGCATTGACATTTAAGATGAGTTTACATTTTTGTTAAGACATTATTCTACTTTAAATTTTTCTCTTATACACATTTTTAATTAAAGTAAAACTACTTAAAATCATGAATATGTTTTTTATCCATTCAGACTCTATAAAATTTGATTTATTTGTGATAAAAATAACTCACTGAAGTAAAATATACATTAAAATCTTAAACTTAATAACAATTTTTGCATGATGAGGGTATAACTGATGCTTAAAGATATATCATTTTAATTTTTATATTCCTGTCATTTAATATTTGATTTTTGTAACTACAGTCGGACCTCTATTTAATGAAGTCGCTAAATCCCGAAAAAAAGTTCGTTATGTGAAAAATTCGTTAAATAGAGAGGAACCTTTTTAAATACTTTAAACTACTCAAAACAGATTTTTAATTCATAAACACTAAGCATTATTAAAAAACTTAACTAATCACACTTGTTTTTCTAAATCCTATTTATTTTATTATTATTATTATTATTCATTTTACCCATCAAAAAGAAATCTGTAAGGACAACAAGAATTTAAAAGAATATTGTCCGGAAAGTACACTGTATTTTCAGTTTTAAGAAGATATTTATATTAAAATTAATGAATTTTAATGACATTATCGTATTTATTATAACAAGTAATTTTAAGCATTGTATTACTACATGCGTCCTTAAATTTAATTACTGAAACTTATTTACTACAGAACATCCCTTTTGAGTGTGAAAGGGCGATATTGAAAGTTTGCATTTCCCGGGTGAAATGCAAAGAATGACAAGGATTTTACTTCTCTCGTTGAGTTAGGCACCCGGTAACACTAATTCAAGGTTATTGAGCATTATAAAATGTGTAAAAGAAAGAATAAGTTTGAAGTGTCCGTAAATATTTTGAGAAATAGGAAGCAAAAAAAATTATATCAGAAGAAAGAGTTCGTTAAATAGAGAATACACTTTGCTATTTGGAGGTTATTTTACGAAGAAATTCACAAAATGTTGTTGGTTCCGAGGAAAAGTTCGCAAAATAGAGGTTCGTTAAATAGAGGTCCGACTGTATATACAAAAATTGTCATTTACATGATCTCTGTAATAAAGAATAATTTTATCTCCCCCTCCCCCTCACACACACACACACATTTTATTATTATATTACATTTCTTTTCTTCTTTTAAATATCATTTTTCGTTGTCTCTGAAACTCTCTGGCTGTTGAGTTATCTATTTATGTATTTTTATATGTTTAATTTAAAACTTTATTTTCATATCGCCATTCCCATAAATAGTATTATAAAATAAAGTAGTTGAGGATGCTAAAGTTCATCTTAATAATGTAATATAAAATTGCATAAATTATTTATTATTTAAAAGGTGATTATACAATTAAAAAGATGTTACAAATCGAGTATTTTTGGCTAATATTTAGCCATCATTAGAATTTAAAATTTAAACAGTTAAGAATGCTACTTGTCCATATCTTACTCATAAAACCACAATGGCTAATCATTGGTTGAAAGTACTCTATTTTTAACATCTTTTTAATTGTTTAATCATTTTTTTTAAAGTAATGAGCTATTTATATGATTTTATATTAATAATAGTATAATTAAAATATTGTTTAAAAATTGAGTAGCTACCATATAACTTATAAGAAAACAAGTTTGAATTCAGTTATGTAAACAATTATTTTCTAAATTTATCAATTGAGGAGCATAAGTGTTTATTTTTATTTGCACTACTAGAGATTTAAAAGAAAGGGAAAAAGTGATAGGAATAAAAATCCTTATGTATATTTCTTGCACCATTATATTCATTTTGGAATTATTATTATTATTATTTTTTTTGTGTGTGTGTGTGTGTGTGTGCTAAATTTAACAAAAATTTATTTCTAAATTGAAATTTTAGTGGTTTTCAAGGTTATTGAAATGTGTTCATTTTATTTTATTTTTTTCATTTATCTTTTTTATGTGATTTAACATAGGGCATTATTATGTCATTTGTTTTATTATTTTTTAGTACACTCCTACAGTAAAAATATAATAGTGTAGTTTTATTTTATGAGTAAAAAACTCCCTTCTTTATTGATGAAACTTTTATAGCTATTTGTTGGGCTTCACTGTTAAAGGATTAACAGTTTGTCTGGTCTTTTATTTTATTTATAGAGTTTCATTTATCATTTAGTACAGTGGTTCTTTTTCTTTGTTTCATTTTCCTTTTGTTTTATTCTGTATTCTTGTTATTTCAAATGTAATGCACATTACATTTAAATCATGCTCTATTAAAGAAATAAAAAGTTTATTGTCTGATGATCAAAATTCCTTATTAAATAAATTTTCAAAAAATTTCTTCCTCTCTTTTCTTTAATTCTAAATTGAATTTGTTATTTATTTAAATGATAAAATAAAATTTTTGATATAGTTCTTATGTTGCATTTTATTTCATCATTGGCATGTGTTGTTATTACCACCTTAATTCTTCACGCCCAATGCATTCATGGGCAAATTACATTTGAAATGAAAACCGCTGTCCCTAACTGTTGAGTGGTCGATGCAAAGCATTGGTTTTATTAATATAATTTTTGGTGTTTTACGTCTCTTTATTATAGTAACTCATATGTGTATTACTTATAGCAGGGATGGCAAACCTTTTCACGTCCACGTGCCAAATTTTCCCATAAATATACTTTACATGATCATGACGTGCCAACAATAAAAAAAAATTAATGGATCAAATAATAATGAATCAATAGAAATTCATTTAAAAAATATTATTTCTGTTGTCTCATCTTAAATGCCAAATAATTTATATCCACTTTGTACTTAGTTATTTTCGATAGAATGCAAGTTTAATTGCACTCATTTGACAAAGACGTTTTTAGTTGAAATTTTCATTTTTTTTTTTTTTCTTTTTTTGAAAAGAATGTTTTGCAGAAGAAATTGTCAAAATAGCAAGCGCCAGAAACTATAGCTTTTAGTGTCTGGAATTGAATTCCAAGTTGTTATAATTTAGCATTTTTGGTTATTACACTTTTAATTTTTGTTTAGCGCTAATCTCCTAATTCTCAAAATTTTCTGAGCCAATATTGAGCTAGATTCGGATAAATTAAGTTATATTTCAATTTCTTCAATCTGTGGGACAATCACAACCAAACAAATTAATCGGATTCAAGTGACACAGACAACATCTATATTAATGCTACTTATGGCACGCGTGCCATAGGTTTGCCATCCCTGACTTATAGCATATATATATATGCTATAAGTAATACACATATGAATCACTATATATGTATATATATATAAAATATAGCAGATTACAGGTGGATCAACCCCATCACTCACCAAGCTGCAAAATGGTGGAATCTTGAATGTCGTGACCACTTGAGGGTTAAAGGGTTAGTTGGAAGATGTGCATATTTGTTGCACTGGTGCTCAATAGAAAATCAAAATTAAAGTTGTTAAACAGTTAAGTCCTCTGGATGTATTAGTTCAACAATTTTCATGATAAACATGAGAACTCAAGTTATTTTTTACAAATAACTATTTTTGCATGAATATGTTATGAGAAAGGGTCTTTATTACTCAATAGATTTCCTTATAAAAATATTTGACAAGCAGAAATGTCGAAAATTTATTACTGAAACAAATTAAGTTCAATCAATGATAATGACTAAAAACTTCTGTAAAATAACTTTAAGAGTTGATGTTATAAGTAAGTGTAAATCTTGAATAGATGACAAGCTCTGTATTAAAAAGCGAGAGAGAAAATTCTTTAAAAATTAGTTAATCCCATATCACTTTGTTTATAAAGATGGGTATTTTTGTTTTCAACAGATTGTTTTTCCTTGTACTTTGACTACTGCAATTTTTTAAACGTTTGAAAGCATTTACTATTTATTTTTTTTAATGCTGTAAAATATCCAATAGTTTTATATTTATAGATGGCATTGCACTTGGCAGTAGAAGGCATAAGAAAATGTCTCCACAAACATGTTTGTTATAAAAATTAACAAAAGAAAATAAATATGTTAGTTTAATTAGTTATCAACACAGTGCATGCATGTTAAGAAAGATCTTTATGAGAAAATAAGCCTCCAAAATGTTTATTTTTGTTTATAAAGCAATTCATTTTCATATAAATGTACACGTGTTTGTCATCTATATTGGTTGTTTCCCCCCCCCCCCAAAAAAAAAATACATCTTTTATCATCTAGATTCTATGCATTTTTTAAAGCTAATTTTCACATGTTTTAAAAAAAAGTTTACTGTTATTTAATTTAGCTACCTCTGGTGATCAGTTTGGTCTCCCTCAAATGTACTAAGCAGTGCAATATGTTAATTTTTTTGACAATTTAATTTACTTACTTAATCCTTTGCCAAATCTGAAGATTCTTATAGATAAATCAAGAATTCTTTGCGACTATGGTAGCATTTTCTGTTGCTGTTATGTACTTAGTCTTTTTGACATAAAGCATTTGAAAACCTCACTTAGTCATTTTGGTCCCTTCATATCCCTTCTCAATACATCTGTTTTTGGGTCTATTGCCAATTGGCACAGTAGGGGCTGCAGTATTTGGAATTTTAGCTAATGTGATTTGGCGCAATGAAGTATTTTTTGTGAAAAACATTTAATGGTATTCACATTGATTTACATTAAACCACATTTTTTCTAATATCACTTGGGCTTCATGCTAACCTTCACTGTAAAAAATTGCTGGCATAGTTACTAGTTTAATATTCTAACAGGAACATTTCGGATACCATCGAATATCTGAGAGCTATTTTCACTTTTTGAAACCATCAGAAACCTTTATGAATTTTCGGGCTGAGTTTCCTCAGTGGAGTGAAACTGAAGCATTTTTCTGCTCAAATCAGAAACCTTTCCGTTAGTATCGTGCAGCAGATGTCTCGATACTTTTAGAAATGTTTCGGGAAATTTTTTACAGTGTTGTCTGTGGACTCAATTAAGGAATATTAGAAAATCTATCATTCTGTATATGTATATTCATAGATATAGTGTGTGGTTAGAATATACATCTTCTACTTTTCCAGTGTATGGACCTTGGCGGTAAAAAAATAAACTGGTGTAATCCAGGTTCCAAGATTTGTTGCCAAATGATATAAAAAGCTGTGAAAACAATCTTCATGAACTTTTATGCTTGTTTATCTATGTATTTATATACCATCTAAACATTCAATTTACATATTATCTAGGTAAAATTTACTTCTGTTTGTATATAAAAATAGATAAATTGCTCATTTATATTCAATAATTTAAATTTTGCAAAAAAATACATAACAGTGAATAAGTTGCTAGAAAATTTGCATGAAAAATTTTCCTTTTCTCGACAAACCCATTTTGTCTATCTCGCCAAAGACTATACTGGAAAAGTACCTATATCTCATATACATTCTGGCGACTATAACATACAGTAAAAAATAAAACTACCATCGTAAATATCTTAGCTAAATGTGTTAAAAAAATGTATACTAAATTCATGTTTTTTCATTTTTCCGTATATTATTTAAATTTTTTAATGTTAACCATTTTTGGTGTTATCTTCCTTGCATGGATAATACTTAAGCACAGATCACTCAACAGGTGGCATTTCTTTTTGTGCTTATCGCAATTTGCAATTTAACGAATATCAGGGCATCTAATGGAATGGAACTGCACCCGATGTAGCACCCCAGTCCCATTGAAACATCCAGGTTGAAAATTACAACATAAGCCAGTTTAGGCCCTTGGTTTATTTAATTTTTTTTAATCTAAATACTTGGGTTTGTAAAAACTAATTGGGCTTGGAAAACTAATATAAAAGGGTTCACAGTAATTTTCCAGAAATATTTTTTCCATGTCAACAATCAACGACAAAGCATGTTGAATAGCAGTAATTGCTGACTAATGTGAACTTTATGCATAGATTGGGCTATTTTTAAAAATTAACTGCAATGACAGATTTTCCCCTGAGGTTTCTTAAGATGTTATGGCTGAAATAACTTATTTGAATTTTCTCTGATTTCAAGGTTACCCTGGGGAGTTTTAAATTTGTGAACATATTGATATATAATCAATACTTTCTGTTATAACCTGATACTTTTTATAATTTCCTCAGGTACATTTGACTCACAATACTCCGTGTTTCCCATAAATTGGGAAAAATACTGACATGTTTCTATGGTTTAGCATTAGGATAATAGTTTTAGAAATCCTGTGCATGAAAATTGTCAAGGAAATGTTGTCCCAGCACACAATTCTTTCAATGTGTGGTAGTGTAAAAAACATTAAAATTGCACATATTTTTCTTATTTAGAGGCTAAATAACTAAAAGCATTTGATAAAGAAAATTCTTTCGGTAGTTATGTGGGAACTGAAAGGTTAAGTGGGCTACTTCGGTCACACAAAAAGACCCGCTCGATACTGCTAATCCTATTTAAGAAATTTTTACACACATCTGTTTTGCATTTCAATATTTTAAATGATTTCTTTTTTTTTTTGCATTGGATAGCTGAGGTCGATCTGTAAAGAGGCTGTTTTTTACTTTTTCGATTTTGTTTGCAGATTTTTTTTTATGAGTATGCTTTCACTTTCGAAACCGGTTCTGAAAATGAAAGTGTCCTTGTTAAAAGTACCTTTAAACAAAACTGAAAAAGTAAAAAACGGTCTTTGTGCAGATAGGTCTAAGCTATCCAATGCAATATATATATATATATTAAAAATATTGAAATTCAAACGAGATATTTAAAAAAAAAATTCTCCCATAGAATTAGCATTAGCGAGCTGGTCTTTTCGCTTAACTGAAATAGTCTCTTAATAGGAAAGATCTTTTAGCTTCGCCAGTAGGGAGATGCCTTAAAGCCTGTTCTTTATCAAATGCATGATAATATGAATGTTTAAAATTAAAAAAATAGATATATACCCAATAAATTTTATTATTTGAGACTCTCTTAGTTCAAATGCCACTTCATTTTTGTTCAATAAAACCGCCTGAATTGTATAATTCAGCTACCATTTTTTTATGTTATCTAATTTTCTACCAATTACCGAAATACCTTGAATTATAGCTCTTTATATAAAAGTATATTTAGTTATTAATAGCTTTCTTTTGGAAGTGATTTTCCGACTTTTTGCATCTCCATAATAAGAGAAATATCGGAAAGTAATAACTTTTTTTTTACTATTTTTAGCATTTCAAATTTCTGTCATAGGCACATGAGTGGCATTGAAGTGGCATTCTTAAGCCCCATCACCGCGTCAAGGTGGAGTCTCATCGATGGGGCCCCCCACCCCCCTACAGCAGAGATGACCAATTCATTCTTTCAAGCAGCATTAATATCTATTTGATTCTTAACAAAAAGTCTTTTTAAATTCAGGACAAAAAGTTTAAAATAAAAGGATAATTCTTAAAATATATCAAGCACGATTGCACAATTTAATGTTTCATTAATATAAAATACTCTCTAAATTTTATTAATATAGCTAAATCATCTTTTTACTGGTTTTCGTTAAACTATCTTTTCTTTCAGCAACTAAAAAGTAATATATTTTTGTTATTTTTTCAGTGATTGCTATGTAAACTGTTTAAATTCTTCTTCATGCAAAATAATTACATAGATCTTAGTCAGATTAAAAATACATTTAATTTGATAAAAATTTAACTTCAGAGGACTGTGCGTGTTTATACTTAAAATTTTAGTGCTCTTCCATGTAATAAAATTCTTTAAAAACAAAATTGTCATAGAGTATCACAGAACTTTGATTTCTACCATTAAGATTTCATTATTGTTTAAACAAGAAACAATTATTCTAAGCACAAAATACATGTTTATTCATTAACTGGAAAAAAATTTGTTTTTCACATTCATTATCTGAACAATTCGGTTTCGTATTATGCACTAGTTCTAAATTTTCCAAAGTTCAGTGCTAGAGAATGAGATTATCAATATTTATATATTTTTTAAACTTTATTATTCATGTGATTCTTACATTGCAGTCAGCTGAATCTTTTTGTCCTAATTAACATTCAATTAGAGATGAAACCGAAATTGATCCTTAAAAATTCACTTAAAATGTGGAAAAGTATGAAAGAGTTGATGAATTGTCCAGCTCTGCTTTTTATGCACGCACGGAGCTAAATATAGCATTATCATTTCTCCCCAATAAACCCAATTACTTTAATTTGTAAATAATGATTATAATAATCGATTTCTCATAAATACAAGTGAACTATGGGAAATCGATTTATCCCCCCCTCCCAAAAAAAAAAAAAAACTTTGGAAGATGGATGGCAATAGTTTTAAAGCTCGATGACAGTGAGCTATGATTGCAAAGACCTAGTGATGCCAGAAGAAAGGATCGATGGTGCTCAGCCCGGTGACAGTGGGCTATGATGTTAGGGAAGAGCAGAAGAGCCAGAGAAAAGACCAGAGGATTGCGCCGTGTTTAAGAAACCTACACCTGTCATATTCGTTTTTAACATGGATTAAAACGGAATGGGAAGCTATGCACGAGGAATTATCGGATGCCTACCATGGGACAGTCGGAAATATTTACGCGAAGTTTTAAACTACCTAACCATTGCTGTGTTTAGTTTACTTTATTATTTTTACTTTTTATTTGTTTGCGTGTTTTTACTTCGTTTTTTATGTGTTTTGTTTTATTTTTACGTTGTTTAGTTTTTATGTGTTTTGTTTTGTTTTTATTTTATTTTTATGTGTTTCGGTTTTGTTTTTTGTGGTTTGTTTTGTTTGAATATTATTATACTATTGTTATGAGTGGTAAATTTAGATTCAAGCAGGCCAAATAGAAATTGTTGTACTTAAAAAACTACACATACACAAAATTTAAAATTTACAGATATCAATTGCCGAATAAATTATTTTGTTTGTAATATATTATATACAGTAAAGGAAATTTTAATATATACATAATGAGAAGCCGCAGTAAATGAAATACATAAATATATGCATAAATATATAACACAAGTAATACATGAATATACTAATAATACATAAATATGATAATAATATAATGATACATAAATATAATAATAGTAATAATAATACAGAAATATAACATTAAATAAATAAAACATCATATGTTACAAAGTTGATTTTTAAGTGCAAGAAAAGTATTTTTACAACGATGCACTCAGGTCCACCGACAGCATTTATATAAAATATTTGTATTGCTCATTTAAAAGAGAAGTTAGTAAATTATTCTTGTTTGGTCAAATGCTGAAATAAAGATGGCTATAATATGGCGGTACGTTTTGGTTATTGGGATACCACTTGGCAGCAAACACAAATGCTGCTATGAAATCTAACTAGATATGGGAAAGGTAAACTTAATATGTGTAAAATTGAAAGAAAAGGATTACTATTTTATTCAATGTAAAATCTGTAGAAAAATTCACAAATAAAAAATAAAAATATTTGAAATTCTTGAAAGAAAAATGAGGCCATAACATACTAAGTCATATAGCGAAATAGGTAATTTTTTGTTTAGAGGCCTTGGCAAGATAAACAAAATGGCCTTGGAATAAGAGAGAAAATTTTGGCAACATATTCACTTTTTCATATACACAGTAATTTGTTCATTATTTAGAAAATTGATTTAATATGTATACTCAGAAATAGTTTATCTGATATAGACAAAAATAAGCAATTTATTTAATTTATAGAAAATGAGAAACAAGTTATTTGAAACATACCTAAAGAAGAATAATACTTCATCGGTTTTTTTCATAGCTTTTTAAATTTGGCAATTTATTGAGTTTTCTTGTCCCAAGATATGGCAATACTATTTTTAAATCTCCAAGGCCGGCAATTTATTGAGTTTTCTTGTCCCGAGATATGGCAATACTATTTTTAAATCTCCAAGGCCCTCACAAAAAAGAAATACCAAGAAATAAGTTTAGTACTACACTTGACATGGGTAAAAAGTTTTAAATTAAAAAAACTTGGGTCAAAATATTGGTGAAAAATAGCAGCCCTTTAACCAAAAAGTACCAATTTGACTTACAACTGTATTAAATCATGTGAAGCTCAGTGGTTTCTCTAAAAAACAGAAAATAATAATATAGTATCTTAAAGAAAGATTATTATTCTATTACTGAACAACAAAAAAACAGTTTTGAAGTTATTACTTTTGAACATATTTTAAGCAAATAGCTTAATGGTTTATAAAAACATCCTCACTTTCTAAACTAACCAAGGACTAATTTAAAGTATTACATTTACATAACTGCATTAAATATTTAGAAATAAGATATATAAAGATAATTTTCTAAAATGCTGATCTTTCAGATAAAAGTTAACTGCCTGTGGACTGATGCATATATAGTTTTCAAAAATTGTACATATGAATATAAATTGATATTTTGTATAGCTAGTGCAAAAATGTCGTTGAATGAAACTATTCAAAATGTATTGCTAGATTTATTAAATTAACAAAATCAAGAAACCAGATTACTTAATTTTTTCTTTGGATTTAAAAATCAACTTTGTAACAGAAACCACCACTTTACCTGATTTGATGGCCTGGGAAAAGCAGGATGGCCTGGGTCATCAGCCATATCTTCATTAGTTTATTCTTCCATTTCTTCATCAGCTTCTTCCATTTCTTCATCTTCAGTTTCTTCTTCCATTTCTTCATCCTGAGATTCTTCTTCCATTTCTTCATCTTCAAATTCTTCTTCCAGTGAAAGGGATCCCAGGCCATCAAGGATCTTGCCTAAATAAAAATCATGGTTAGTACATAATTCATAAGGGCTTACCTCCATACTTACCATATCCTGGTGCTGGCGGACGAAAAACAAGCCGGCGGGAGTTGCGAACGACGACATCCTTACGAGTAGATGATAACCTATGTTCAAGAGAGGAATTGATTAGAAATGATATTCCGATTTGATGCTTTTTTATCATTATAATTGTCGTTGCCATTAACAATCATACTAAAACTAAATCAAATACGAAATAATCTAACACAATCTAATAACAAATCTAAAACATATAAAAATTACATATTAACCTGAGCATATTTACGAGAGTTAGAGCATGGTCCGACAGATATTGTTTCTGAAGAAACGGTATACCATATCAATTGTTTATATACATACACGTGTTTTCACAACTGTTGTCATCTTCTTAACAATCATGAGAGTATTTTAACGAAAATTCCAACACACTCATTTCCTTTTGTGTGAAATGGAGTTTTCCCACACTTCCTGAGAGGTTAGAATTATAAAAATTATGTACAAATGGGTATTTCCGCTGACAATACAGTATTTTAACATACTGGGAAGTTAATTATACGCTAATAATTTATTATTAAATAAATTTTAAGGCCGCTATTAAAATATGCATTTTAAAGTTACCGTCTCTCGCCAAGCCCATTACCTCTATCTCACCCAGGGTTTAGGGTCATTTGGCCTATGCTTCAAATTCACACAGGAAATACTTAAAGAAGCCTTTCTACTTCCTTTTATAATGAAATGCCTGTCATTAAACAAAGAGTAAAATGTAATGGGCAATTTCTGGTGTGAATGCAAAATTTTCGAAAGAAAAAAAAGCCAAACATGGCAACCCTGATTTCGCCAAGGCCCCTATACTGGAAAACTAACGAAAGACTTCCTCCATACTGTCACAATCATGAAGAAACAAAAGTTGTATTCTTTAACGCACCAAACCGACTGAATCCTGATACTAAAAATTCGTTTTTAGCGCCATAAAATAAGCTGAAAATCCGTAAGATTAAAAGTATTAAAACTATTTAAGTTTTGACCGTGGAAAAATAGAATGTTTGCTTTATAATTTGTTAGAGGATGGCGAAATTTTTCTAAATATAAGTTATACTACTCTGAAATCCCATAAAAATAAAATCAATTTAAAACAAAAACATTTTTTTTCAGCTAAATGCCTTTTCATAGGATGAAGAACATTTTTGCAATAGGAGCCTAAAGACAAACGTTTCATTATCTATAGGAAAATACGATATAGCTACGAACAAAGATGTACAGCCTTGGGAAAAAAAGAAAACACTCCCTACTAAGTCCTCAACAAATTATCGTAGAAGAAAGTTAGTGGTACCGAACGATTGGAAATAAAGTCTACTTTTAAATGATGTCTATAAAATTTGCTTAGGGGGCCATCTACATATTAAAACGAATCCAAATTTCATTTTTTTTTTTCAATGGCAGTACCCAATTTTAACAAGATAGTTCAAATCTTTAGTTCAAACTATGCCTAGACACCAAATTCTAAGTCATTTGAAGATAAGTTTTTGAATTATAAACATTCAAAATTTAGTGCTTCAAATGTTAAATTACATTTTCATAGTTTCATTAATATCTCCTAAAATTATACTCCTAATGTGGAAATTTTTTGTGTAGCAATAATACTAAAATACCCAAACATAAATACGATGAATTTGCAGTTTTTTAATTGACCACACGCACTGGGTGGAGCTCGCAATGTTTCCCACAAGCATTGGGGTACTTGATTGGCTTTTGGTGAGCGCTTGTGGAAAATCGAGAAGCTGATTAGCTAGAATCCATCGTGACGTTGTATGACGTCTGTAATGCTTGTCGTCCATTGTATCATATGGATTATGAAATTAATGTTAAAAAAATATGAATTGCAGCCTACAATTTTTTTGATGGATTTAGATTTAAGTCCTGCTTTACGGAAATCCAAAATTTTACATTTTTCTGCCAAGTACTTTTCAAACTATGTTTAAAATGATGGTTTAAATGTCCGTCTATGATAGAAGTGTTTTTTGGTTTTTATTGAACACATATATCAGTCTTGTATGCTTGACCCCAAGGCCCGCTTATAAGTCGTCGTCGATATACAGGGACGAGATAGCACAGTGAAATTTACAACACAGAGAATTTTTACATCCGGGAGCTCCACAAAGAGTGTGCAACGGAGTCAGCGGGAGTCGAACCCGCAAGCCTCCTACGCTCTCAAGCGATTAGCAGCGTGGTGTCTTATCCACTCGGCCACGGAGGCCCCTATGATAGCAGTGACTAGATATTTTGAAATTTCCTATGCTATCCTGTAGTTTAGCAGTCTTCAATGACTGCTTGAGTGGCGCTTAAGATGTCTTGATCCAGAAGGGGGCTCTCTCGGTCAACAATCGAGTACCGAACTTCAATTTAGATACAGCCCCTAAAATACCTTCCTTTTAAAATAATTACTTTCTCTGAAACTTATCGTACGAATTGCACAAAAATTTGTTTTTAGGCTAATTGAAGGGTGTAGAGTTCATTTATGCTGTCAGAATTGTGTACTGCTATTGAAAAAAAAAAAGTTATGTTTCGTATTAATATGTAAATGCCCCCCTAAGCAAATTTTATATACATCATTTAAAAGTAGACTTTATTACCATTCGTGTGGTACCAGTAACTTTCTTCTACGATAATCTTTTTGCAGATTTAGTGAGGGGTGTTTACTTTTTTTTTTTTTTTCCACGACTGTACAATAATATCATATCCGAGTTATCCACGACTCCGAAAAGAACACTTTATCTTCAGAAACTACATAAACACATATAGTTTTGAGATTTAAAGAAGCATTTAAAAAAATGGAGTTTCTTTGACTGATTTTCCCTGAGTTGTTTTTAAAGTGTATTAATGAATTTTCTGAACCTGAAATGGAGGTTTTTCGGATATCGTCCATTCTCATATCTCAAGTAAACATTCCCATGTTCAGCAAACATGTTTTATAGACAAACATGATACATCAACAGCAATAGCGTTAATATTAACATTATTCTGTTATTTTTGGAGGTATAAATTCAATGACGCAACTGAAAAGGGTTCATTCAAAATGGATATTATGCTAAAAACTCATATCCCGGGTTGAGAAATCTGATTAATACATTATAAAAACATTACTGAAAATCAGTGCAACAAGAGAAACTTTTTGCTTATAAATGCTGCTTTAAATTCTAAAATAGGTTAGTTTCTGAGGCTGTCACAGAAAAAGACAGATTTTCGGAATCATCATCATCTTGTCTACTTTCGTTCATGGTTCTGTTATATTTTCGCAGATTAAAAAAAATGTTTTTTTTTAACAGTGTATATCTCTAAAACCATTGTACCATCGAAAAGTGAATGAAGTTATGCATAGAAAATTGAATAAAATTTTGTGTGTATGTATTTGGCTGTGGCAAGCAGGTCCTCCTTCAATTTAGAAATATTCCACCGGAAGGGGCTGCTGTAATAGTGATTTTTGTGCCATTTTCAATATTGTACCATCGAAAAGTGTATGAAGTTATGCATGGAATTCAACCAGATTTTTTGTGTATGTTTTGGCTATAGCCAGCAGATCCTGCCTGAATTTGAAAAAAATTCGCCAGAAGTGGGGCGCTATAATTGCGGTGTCTGTGCCATTTTCATTATTGTACCGTCGAAAAGTGTATGAAGTCATTCCTAGAATTGAACGAAATTTTTTGTGTGCATTTTTTGGCTATGGCAAGCACAGCCTCCCTGAATTTGAAAGAAATCTGCCGGAACAGGAAGGGCTTTAACAGCGATTTTTGTGTTATTTTCATTATTGTACCATCGAAAAGTGTATGAAGTTATGCATAGACTAGAACCAATTTTTTTCAATATATATTTTTGGCTATGGCCTCCTTTAATTTGGAAATATAGTCCACCGGAAGGGGTCGCTGTAATAGCGATGTCTGTGCCATTTTCATTATTGTACCATCAAAAAGTGTACGAAGTTATGCATAGAATTGAACCAAATTTTTTGTGTATGGTTTTGGCTATCGCAAGCAGGTCCTCCTTGAATTTCGAAATATTCCGCCGGAAGGGGGCATTTTAATAGCGATTTTTGTATAATTGTCTCGCCTTTTTGTAGTTTTATTTTACATTGACGGCTCGTGGAGCGACGGGATTTCGCAAACAGCTGATATGCAACAAAATAACGAAAAACTATTGATTCTAATAAATATCATGATCGAGATGAACTCGTTTTTACTCTGATTTATTGACTGAAGCAGAAATTTAAGATGAAAATCAAAGTTGTCATAGTATTGAACAAATAAAGTTGAAGTATTAACATTTGTAACTACTTTTTGAAAGATTAAGATGTATGAGATAGAATCAAGTTTTGGGACTGGCGTATCCAACTAGTTTAATATTACAATCTCCATATGTTATTATTTATTTTCTACTTTTAAAATGTTTCACTGTTGCAGTTTCACAGCAATTTTGACTATCGTTTGGATGCATCTAAATCCAGTTTTGTTTCAACTCGTATACAATTGTACGATATAAAAATAATAATTGGCGATTGATCTTTTCTGGCAGGCTAACGGTAAAGTGCCTTAAAATTAATATATTAATTTATAATTAAGTTCTAAAAATAATAAAATGTTGTATCGTCATAGGAAATATACCACTGGACGTAATTTTTATAATTCTAGCGTATTAGAAAGTAGATTCCAGAGTTCCATCTTTACATATAAAAAACAGGTTGAGTTAAATAAAAGGGTGTAAAAAGACAAATTCGAAGCCATTCTGATCCAACGTATCTGTTAAACAACTCAACTTATAATCCAGAAAGCATCATTCTGTTTTTGAAACCCATTTTAGCGTCGAACAATTTACTATTTAGGACAGATTAGGTTGTACAGATGACGGAACTGCCAGTCAGCTGGCATTCCAGCGACGAGTGTTGCCACAGAAAGAACTTACAAACCGCTGTGAAGCAAAATGAATGGTATCCCGATTACAGACGCTACCGACTAGGGTGGCAATAATTCGTAATCGAGATATCATTCATTTCCCTCTGCAGTGGATTGTGCAGCATTCTCTCCTGATTCCCCAGCTGTCTGGCAGGTTCATTATCTGAATCATTTATATCATATTATACAAAGTGCCCGGTCTCAACGATGTCTAATAGCTAATTCCTAAACCGTTAGTCATAGACATATAGTTCCAATTACAAAAATGTTTTAAATCAGGTAAAGAAATATTTTAAAAGCGATTTGGGTCAATAAAAACATTTTTTTAAAAATTACGAAATTTAAATTTTTATACGGTCCCCCGGTCCTATAAGTTATATTTAGTAAAATTTTCCTATTACACTGACAAGTAAGACCGAAAAGACCCATTCATATAACACTAAAATTGAGCGAGTTATGAAACTTTAAAAAGGCATGACTTATGCCACTTTTCTGCTCTGAAAACAAACGAGTTCGGCTTGGCTTTGAGGGGTCACATACCAAGTGCTTAGTGTATTTTAAG
The DNA here is from genome assembly GCA_963932465.1 of Maratus speciosus. Lineage (NCBI taxonomy): Eukaryota > Metazoa > Arthropoda > Arachnida > Araneae > Salticidae > Maratus > Maratus speciosus. Next base: position 37,244,635 of record OZ010793.1, read on the forward strand.
ATCTTATTTCATGTGTATCTGCGCTTTGAAAAAAATCGTAGAAGTATTACGATTAAGTTAACATTTATTAAGTTTCAGATTAGCTAAAATAACACATGTTTTATTTTGTCAAAATTTGAGACTTTTATGATTTCTTTTAACAAAAATTATGTTATTTTTCTAAATTTTTATGTTACTTCAACGATTGTATGTATGTTTTTCCAGTTCAAAATTTGTACTCGAACTTTAACTCACTTTCAAATATCCGATCGAGATTACATTTTACATACTGGATCAAATCCGATAACAATCTAATATTATTATGATTTTCGGTGGTTACCATTTATGCTTATTTTACAGGATAACACAAAAAATTTCGGATAGATTACCGCCAAGAAGTTTAAAAAAAAGTTTTAGATTAGATAATGACAAGACTGCGATTGTTGGGTTTTTAACTTTTATGTATTTTTTAGCCTTGAATCCGAAAATTACCTTAATTTTTAACCATCATGTCAGGATATTTCGGAAATCATAAATTGTCAAATTTAAAGAATAACAAAAATCGGATACTATAAAGTAAAGGAGATGGTTGTGTTTTTTAACTTTTGATAATTGATTTTTACGTACTTTTTAGCACTGAATCTGAAAATGACATTCATTTTTAAGAATCACGTTACAATTTTTCTGCAAATCGTAAATGTGTAGGTTAAAATATAGCGAAAATCTCATACTGTAAAACATGTGTAAAACTTTTTTATTTTATTTTATTCAATAATATATTCTATATTTTTGCTTATCCTGGGATTCTTACAGCTAAACAGCTGAGTGGTCCGATGAGATGAGGGAGGAGATTCTATTTTAATTTGAAATTTGCAATTTGCGAAAAATTCTGATGTGATGGTTAAAAATGAAGGTCAATTTCGGATTCAGCGGTACATCAGAATCAATTATCAAAAGCTAAAAAACATGGCATAACCCAACTTTTGCAAGCTAGTGGAATCTAATAATATTTTAAAATACGTATAATTTTGTAAAGAATTGAGGCTGTTAATTTAGCATCATTTTATTTAAGAAAAATTCTGTTTTCTTTCTTCTTAAATGTTTATTACAAATTGTATATTTTACATTAATATGTCAGAATGATTAAAGATTTCAAATTTATATTGCAATGTTAATTTTACTCTCAACCATTTTTTAATACAGTCGGACCTCTATTTAACGAACCTCTATTTTGCAAATTTCTCTATTTTGCGAACTTTTCCTGGGAACCAACAACATTTTGCGAATTTCTTCGTAAAATAACCTTCAAATAGCGAAGAAGCTCTATTTAACGAACTTTTTCTTCTGATATAATTTTTCTTCTTCCTATTTCTCAAAATATTTACGGACACTTCAAGCTTATTCTTTCTTTTACACATTTTATAATGCTCAATAACCTTGAATTAGTTTTACCAAGTGCCTAACTAAACGAGAGCAGTAAAATCCCTGTCATTCTTTGCATTTCATCCAGGAATTGCAAACTTTCAGTATCCCCCTTTCACACTCAAAAGGGATGTTCTGTAGTAAATAAGTTTCAGTAATTAAATTTAAGGACGCATGTAGTAATACAATGCTTAAAATTCCTTGTTATAATAAATACGATAATATCATTAAAATTCATTAGTTTTAATGTAAATATCTTAAAACTGAAAATACAGTGTACTTTCCGGACAATATTTTTTAAAATTCTTGTTGTCCTTGCATATTTCTTTTTGATGGGTAAAATGAATAATAATAATAAAAAAAATAAATATGATTTACAAAAAAAAAGTGTGATTAGTTAAGTTTTTTTAATAATGTTTAGTGTTTATGAATTAAAAATCTGTTTTGAGTAGTTTAAAGTATTTAAAAAGGTTCATCTCTATTTAACGAATTTTCCACATAACGAACTTTTTTTTCGGGATTTAGCGACTTCGTTAAATAGAGATCCGACTGTATATGTGACGAAATTATATTTCGACTAAATGTGTGAATGACCCCTAATTTTCAGCAAAAAATATGCTCCAACTTTAAACAGCTATTACTCAGTCAATTTTAATCGTAGAATAACGGGACTTTTTTTGTATTACTTATCAGTGTAAAAGGAAAATTTTACTAAATATAACATAGAACCGGGGAACCGTATAAAAATTTAAATTTCGTAATTTTTTAAGAAATGTTTTTATTGACCCAAATCGCTTTTAAAATATTTCTTTATCTGATTTAAAACATTTTTGTAATTGGAACTATATGTCTATGACTAACGGTTTAGGAATTAGACATTGGACACCGTTGAGATCGGACATCCTGTATATACAAATCACCGACGCTAAAATTGGATAAAAAAAGGCCTCTATCTCCCAGATTATAAATAAAAAAGACAATTCTGAGCCTATTCTGTTGCAACTTTTGTAAAAGTCTCAGAAAAATAGCTTGAAAATTGTGAAAATTATCGTTGATAGAATAAGCTCAAAATCCGTTGTTTCCATAATGAAGCAAAAAGATGAGGGGTTGTATCCATATATCCACTGATTAGTGCCAGTATAGCATACATAATATTGCACGTACTACTGTATTTTGATACAGCACCTCACCTTTTTGCTTCCTTTTTGGAATAACGGATTTTGAGCTTATTCTATAAACGATAATTTTCAGACTTTTCAAACTATATTTTTAGATTTTCACGAAAGTTGCTCTATACATTTAGCTAACACATTATGCAAATTATATTTTGTTTACATTCGGGCGTGTGCAGTGAATCATTATTTAGTAAATCTGTTCATTTTTCATACAATTTTTATTTTTTTTTTTCATTCTGATTGTACAATGTTATTTGTCATATTTTCTGAAAATTCAATAACTCGCAAACGATGACAGATATTTAAAAAATTCTTGCAGGAGGGTTATGTAATGTCAGGAGTTTTTTTACTGTGATTCTCGGGTTTAGTTCGAATTACAAACAAATGGCGCTGCGAACAATATGTGCTAAATACACAGGGCCGATTTTTCGTATTTCGGGACCCACTCAGTACATTTTAAACTCCTTTTTTGGCAGGGGAGAAGAGAAAGGCCAAAATATCCTACTTGAATTTAGCGCCTTTTGCTTGCAGCGTCATCTATTGTTTGTAATTTGAACTAAATTCCAGAATCACCGTAAAAAAAAAACTCCTGACATCATACATAATCTTTCTGCAAGATTTTTTTTTAATATCTGTCACCGTTTGCGAGTTATTGAATTTTAAAATCAGTCGGTCTTTTTAGGACACCCGGTACTTTCGTATTATATGGATTTTGTAATTTTCGAAGCCAACTATTATTTGCCAACTTTCGGTAAGTCGTTATAACAATGTTAACCTGTTTTATCTTACCGTATAGTTTTGAAGTACTGTCATAATGTCATAAATCTACGATTTTACGAATCAAATTTGCCGATGAAAATGAGTAACGTCCGTATGTACGCAAGTGTAGTTAAGTGTCAAGCAACACTTTAAAAACCCTGTGGAAACAGCTGATATCGAAGTACCTTCTTTTTCTGGAATTGCTGAAGTGATTTTAATATAAAAAAAATAGGTTTAGCAATAACTAAATTGTGTAAGAAATAGAAATAAAAAGTGCAATTGTTTTCAAATTTCACAAACAGAAAAAAAATCTGCATTTTTTAACAGCATTAATAAAAAGGAATTCTTTCTACAGAAAAACAACAATAACGATAAAAATATATCTCAATATACCCAGTGTCCTAAAAAGGACTGGCTGATTTTAAAATTCAATAACTCGCAAACAGAGACAGATATTTAAAAAAAATCTTTCGGGAGGGTTATGTATGATGTCAGGAGTTTTTTTTTTTACCATGATTCTCAAATTTAATTCGAATTACAAACAATAGATGGCGCTGCAAGCAATAGACACTAAATTCAAGCTGGATTTTTTAGCCTGTCTATTCTCCCATTCCAACAAAGGAGATTAAAATATATTGAGTGGGTCCCGAAGTATCAAAAATCGGGCCTGGATTTGGCGCATATTGCTCGCAGCGGCATCTATTGTTTGTAATTCGAACTGAATTCGAGAATCACAGTAAAAAAAAAAAACTCCCGACATCATACATAACGCTCCTGCAAGAATTTTTTTAAACTAGCAGGAATGACCGAGCTAAGCTCGGTCAAAATTAGCTTTCTGTTTATCTCGATATATTTTCCCCACTGAATCATTCTTGCTGTTTTAGGTGCAATTAGCTTGACCGTGAAACATAGTGACCCAAAATGACCACTAATCGAATTGTTTCGAACACGAGACCCATCCCAATGATTTTTTCGTGCCCGAAAATGGTTAGATACAAAATTTAGTCAAAATCGATTGAGCGTTCTCTAAATATAATTAACTTGACCCTGATCCATTATGACCCAAAATGACCCACTAATGGAATTTTCTCGAACACGAGACCCATCCCAATGGTCTTTTCGTGCCCAAAAACGATAGATTACAGAATTTCGTCAAATCGTAGTGCCGTTACCTAGATAAACTTAGCTGTACCCACGGTGACCCAAAATGACCCACTAATCGAATTGTTTCGTACACGAGACCCATCCCAATGATCTTTTCGTGCCCGAAAATGGTTAGATACAAAATTTCGTCAAAACCGTTAGAGCCGTTATCTAGATAAATTTAGCTTGACCCACTGTGACCCAAAAATGACCCATTAATCGAATTTTCTCGAACATGTGACTTAGCTCAATGGTCTTCTCGTAATCCAAAACTGTAGAATATAGAGTTTAGTGAAAATTGTTAGAGCCATTTTTTAAATAAAAATAGCTTAACCCACAGTGACCCAAAAATGACCCACTAATCAAATTTTCTCAAACACGTGACCCATCCCAATGGTCTTTTCGTGCCCGAAAAGGGTTAGATACAAAATTTAGTTAAAATCGATTGAGCCGTTCTTTAGATATAATTAGCTTGAGCCTGACCCATTAGGACCCAAAATGATCCACTAATCGAATTTCCTCGAACACGAGACCCATGCCAATGGTCTTTTAGTGCCCCAAAATGGTTAGATACAAAATTTAATCAAAATCGATTGAGCCGTTCTCTAGATATAATTAGTTTGACCCTGATCCATAATGACGCAAAATTACCCACTAATCGAATTTTCTCGAACACGAGACCCATCCCAATAATCTTTTCGTGCCCGAAAATGGTTAGATACAAAATTTAGTCAAAATCGATTGAGCCGTTATCGAGATATAATTAACTTGACCCTGACCTATTATGACTCAAAATGACCCACTAATAGAATTTTCTCGAACACGGGACACATTCCAATGGTCTTTTCATGCCCGAAAACAGTAGTGTGCAAAATTTCGTCAAAATCGTTAAAGAAGTTGCCTAGATGCCTAGTTGCCATAGCTTGACCCACGGTGACCCAAAAATGACCCACTAATCAAATTTTCTCGACCATGTGACTCAGCCCAATAGTTTTCTCGTAATCCAAAACTGTAGAATATAGAGTTTAGTGAAAATCGTTAGAGCCGTTTTTTAGATAAAATTGGCTTGACCCATAGTGACCCAAAAATGTCCCACTAATCAAAATTTCTCGAACATGTGAACTAGCCCAGTAGTTTCTTCGTGTCGAAAAACGGTTGGATATGAAATTTGGTCAAAATTGATTGAGCCGTTTTTTAGATATAATTAGCTTGACCATGACCCATTACGACTCAAATGACCCACTAATCGAATTTTTTCGAGCACGTGACCTAGCCCAATAATCTTATCATGCCCGAAAATGGTAAAATACAAAATTTCGTCAAAATTGATTGCGCCGTTCTCTAGATATAATTAGTTTGACCCTGACCCAAAATGACCCACTAATCAAATTTTCTCGAACACGAGACCCATCCCAATGATTTTTTCGTGCTCGAAAATGGTTAGATACAAAATTTAGTCAAAATCGATAGAGCCGTTCTCTAGATATAATTAACTTGATCCTGACCCATTATGACCCAAAATGACCCACTAATGGAATTTTCTCGAACACGAGACCCATCCCAATGGTCTTTTCGTGCCTGAAAACAGTAGGGTGCAAAATTTCGTCAAAATCGTTAAAGAAGTTATCTAGATAAACTTAGCTTGACCCACGGTGACCCAAAAAATGACCCACTAATCGAATTTTCTCGAGCATGTGACTTAGCCCAATAGTTTTCTCGTAAACCAAAACTGTAGAATATAGAGTTTAGTGAAAATCGTTAGAGCCGTTTTGTAGATAAAATTGGCTTGACCCATAGTGACCCAAAAATGACCCATTAATCGAAGTTTCTCGAACATGTGAGCTAGCCCAAAAGTTTCTTCGTGTCGAAAAACAGTTTGATGTGAAATTTGGTCAAAATCGATTGAGCCGTTTTTTAGATATAATTAGCTTGACCTTGACCCATTAGGACCCAAAATGACCCACTAATCGAATTTTCTCGAACATGTGACCTAGCCCAATGGTCTTATCATGCCTGAAAATGGCAAAATACAAAATTTCGTCAAAATCGTTAGTGCCGTTTTTAAGATAAAATTTACACACACACACACACACACATACACACACAATTTTTGCTCGCATTATAGTATAAGATATCTGTCACTGTTTGCAAGTTATTGAATTTTAAAATCAGTCAGTCTTTTTAGGACACACGGTAGTAGAATAAATGAATGAATAAAGTGAAATAAATGAAGCAAAACTCATTGAAATCTCTGCAGTTGTTACTGAGAAAAAGGTACGTGAATAAAAGCTGTTTTCCTTAAGATACATTTAGCATTTCCTTGAAGTAATAGCACCAGGAGGGATTCGGCTACCACCCACGCACTCTTGAATGCAGAGTGTATGGATTGTCGTAGCCTTAGGTGAAGGTAGTTTTCTCCCTCAAACTCGTTTCTATAGGTGGGAAACGCTCTCTTTAAGTATTAATACTTAACAAGGCCATTTATTCAATGGCTTTGATACTTAATGACAATAAGTTTATTATTGTGTCTTTATATATATATATACATATATATATATATATATATTATAAGCGGCCGAGATATGTCGCCAAATTACGTGACATATTAGTCATATATAGAGAGTATGGCAATTATAGTCTTTTATGATGTATGACATGTGTATAATTTACAAATGGCGTATGACGGCACGGATGTCGTAGATGCACCGGGGTTGGCGCGATGAGGTTTTATGCGCCATTTTGACAAGATAGCACCGTTTTCGCGAATCTGTTAGGCCTAGTTTGTGAAAATAACATGTTAGTTTTATGTATTAGGAAACTGTTTATTTTATGTAAAAAAAAACCCCATAATTTTCTTATAAAGCACACAAGGTTTAATTTAATGTAAAACACACGCAATCTGTTTTACCGGATTGCTATACGAAGAAAAAGCTCGCCAAAATTGCTGGGTTGCCCAGGCATAAAATCGTCATTTTTGCGTCAAAAAGTTTACTCCGGTGTGTCTGAACCATCTGTATCCATATGAGTTTTAAATGACATATTTGATGTACAGGTGAACAACTGGCGTACTACAGGTAACAAAACCACCAGTCAAGCTGACGCACCTGCAGGGGTTGACATAGCAACATCATACGTCTCGCTGCACTGCGAAATATATGGCAACCCGATTACTGATGCTGTCTTCGAGTTCCAGTAATATTTGTAATCGAGTTGCCATTCATTTCACAATGGGTCAGGGTGTTTGAATTTTTATGGAAACACCACGCTCAGGCGGCAGCTGACTGGCAATTTGACCTATCTTTCATACATACCAAAATCGTCGACGCTAAAACTGATTGAAAAAAATGTGACGCTTCCCCTGGAGTAGATGAATTGTACTTTATGGGCTTCACTAATTTTCATAACCATATACATCCACCAAGACATTATAATAATACTAACCAATTTTATTATATTGCATCTAAGTATGGTAAAATTTATAAATTTAGAATTTAAATTTGGATATGAAAATTGGCAGAGTCCGTATAGTAAGTAAGTACTCAAACTTGAGATTCTCAGTATAATAGTCCCACGAGATATTTTGTTATTCCATTTCCTCCCATTCATTATCACAGTACCCATTTTATGCATGTACTCGTATATCATAATGTAACATAGGCATAGCTGCCAACTTTTACGCTTTCTTCCTACCACTAAAATTTTATAGTAAATGTTGTCGTATTTAATCGACGAAATCTCACGATTAGGCAAGACGAAAATTTCTATGAAATTTTAGTGGTAGTAAAAAAACGTAAAAGTTGGCTGCTATGCATAGGATATAAAGAAAAGAACTGTAATGTATTATTTTTTTGGTACTACTTGATTATCCCGTCAACCCAAAAACGATCGTCAAACTATAAGATTAAATGCCAATAATGGCAGATCGTAAATGCACATTCACTTGACATTAAACACTCTACAACTGTTTGTTATGTCATGAAGTGTTTTTTAATTCAACGTTTCACTTGTATTTTTATTAATGTTTTACTAATTCATTTCTTCTTTCGTTATTTAAAATAAAAATTAGGTCAATTTGTGCAATTTGGTGAGTAGTTTGGCGATTTATATAATTTGGCGAAATGGGTCGACGGGATAATCAAGTAGTGAATATTTTTTTTCAGTACTTTAAGGTTAGCCGGGCGCCAGTGTTATATATACATATTTATATACATACATATATTTACATATACATATATGTGTGTGTATGTATACAATATATGTATATATATTATGTGCATATATACATAGATGTATGTATACATATATACGTATATATAACACTAGCCCGGCTAACCGAAAAGTACCAATAAAATCACACCATGGTTAAAATACTGCGTAAACTTCTGCCAAATAGGAAAATTCGACTAGGCATCGATTATCGAATAACATAACCCCCCCCCCCCCCATAGTATATAACAAATAAAACAGCTTAATACCGTGTCAGTTTTTTTTTAGCTTGTTAAAGTAAATTTAAGTTATTAAAAAGAAAAAAACACACTCCAGTAACAAAACATTTTATTCAAAATATTATTGATTAAAAACTGCGCAAATGTATTGCATTGCATTTAATACATAGAATAAAAAAAGACATTTTTAGATGACGAATTAAAGACAATCCAATATAATCTAACACTTATCTTATTGAACTGTGTAATCAAACTTAACTTAAAAAACCTATCACATGAAACTCTCATTAAAATGACAAATTACTGCGAGAAAATTTCAATCTCTAATAACGCGTAAAATTAAGGTAAAATATTGATTAAAATAATGTTAAAAAAGATATTTACGAAGTATTTTGGTGGGTTTTTTTAATGAAATATGCTTACATTTGCGAAATTAATGCAGAATTTTTTTTATTAATACAAAGAAAAGCAAACATTTAAAAAAATCCCTTTCCCTTAAGGAAAAGATGTCTTACCGCTTGGCGAAGACTTAATAAACTGACTTGGCGAAAAAACTTTTTAACAATCCCTTAAAGATGTCCAACACAGAGGTGTTAATAACCAAGCAACAAGCTGGAGAATCTTTATGGAAATGATGTCTCCTGAAAGATTTCGATTAATTTATAGGCAGCTGGGTGTCATGTGATTCGTTTGGGCATTCTGATTGGCTACCACTATGTTACGTCATTAACCACTATGCTGTGATTGGTTATCTGTATGTTATGTCAGTGAACATAAAGTCACGCGCTTGTCTATAATGACGTCATAATTATCCTCGCTGGAAAATGAACAAAAAAATGGTCGCCAATATGACAGAATGACTGCCAAATTCAAATTAAAAATACGCCAAATTAAGTTAAGACCAAAAATACACCTTAAAATATGTTTTTTTGTACACAAATGAGATTTACGCACATTCTATTACACAAAATTTACTTAAATAAAACTCTCTTCTTCTATTTATCACACAAATTCACTTTTATATTACAAGTTAAAATACATACATCATTTCGATGCAAAAATAATGGTCTTAATACAAATAAACTACCTATACTTAGATTAAAAATATGAATTTTCCACGCAATTATTTAAAAATGAGCACATTTAAACAAATAACGCACTGGGCGTTGTTTTATATTGCGATTTAATTTTAACTCGAATGATCGCCGAATATGAATTCCATCAGCTTTTTTTTTTTAATCTACTTTATTTAAATACATCTAGTCGAAGCATCTATGCTCAAAATAACCTTTTTTTGTGATAAATTTTCATTTCATCATAATTAGGCTAGTACATTATGGAAAATAAAAATTATTTTCAGTTAATTATATAAAAGACATTTTACATCCAATGTGTGTACACAAGTCTGAATTTCCTACATTTTTTCTTTCAGATGAAGCGAGACTTTAGGCTATTTCGCACTTTAAAGGGTTAAAATTTGTAATTTTCACTTTTAAGTTACTTATAAGTTAAAGTAGTTTAAATAACTGCTCAATAACCTTTGTAATTAAGTACTTACTGTTACAAAGCATGCAGCCATAAATTGCATATAAGATGCTTAAAAATTAACAAAATGTTTATAAATTACTGTCTAAAATTTGAAAATTGATAAGTTGGATTTGTTTTCATCCAACATCTTGCTCAAATATTTGTAAATAAGCATTAAAACATTTCCAGATTCAAAAAAATGTTAATATCCTCGAGCATATTCGAATTCCGTTAAAATGTGAAATTTAAAAAAATAGTAATTTTTATCACACGATGTGTTGTATTAGATCTAACTAATTTAACAAAAGATCATGGCATCCGAAAACGCGTAAAAAGTAAATAAAACATTTTTTATCATAGCTTTTGGGATACATTTCAGCATGTGTTTGAATTTATCTCTACTATACTTGTTTAGTGATTAAATTTCATGCTGATATTTTTATAAGAATAATGTCAGACGAAGTTTCAATAACTGAAAAAGCTTTGAAAATACCTAAAAAGCAAGACCTTATCGAAAACAGTCAGTTTTGTAAGATGCTTAAGACATAAACTGCTATTTCGAAGCATATGAAAGTTGAATTTTTCGCGTCCGCCATCTTGAATTATCTGAAATTTATTACAGCCTGTGTTATTCGCGTTGTGGAGACAAATCAAATGATATTGCATTAGAGAAAACTTGATTGCTAAATCAAAAACTAGCAAAAAAATGTTATTTGAACATCATTGCTTGGCTCCATTTGTTATTTTCCAAAATTACATATAGCCTGGGATACATTAGCCTAATATCATGAAATTAACAGATCTTATCGGTAAATCAAATCTAGCTATCAATATTAGAAAAACAAATTTAGAGCTACTTCATGGTTGAAAATATGTTTTAAAAAGTAGTGTGCAAAACAATTCGATTTCAAACATTTCGAAGCCATTTGGCAGTTTTCAATATTTTATGTTAGGCTATCTATGGTTAACTTAATATCATCAAATCAAAATTGTTAATGATATTGAAATCTGCTTTTATTGATAGGAACTTTAGTATAGAAATTTCCTATAATTTCATCTCTAACGTTATAATGGTATAACTTTAGCAAATTGAATATATCACCAGCTGTAACAATTATCGATCCATTGAATTATTCGTATCATATCAATATCTCTTTGGGGAAAATCAGTTTGGTGGTTCAGGATGAAAAATATTAAATTTGGTTGCTGGTTTGTATGAGGTTGTGTGTTAAAAAAAAAAAAAATCAAAGCTTTGGTAAAAAACGAAAATGTGCTAACAACATTATTCGTGTTGCTCAGATAAACCAAACATTTCATCCTTGGTGCAAATGGATCAGATAGTTCAAAAACTAGCAGGGTAAAACTAATTCAAAGTCCACCGATTTGTGATTTTACGAGTTTTTGTATAAATGCACTATTCTTAACTGCTGTGAAGAAAATTGACACATATAACGACTGTGATCGAAAAGTGAATAAAAGGGTCAATTAACTTATAGGATACTATTTCTGTACTAAGCTTTATGTACAAGACTATTACTAGTCGGATGTGGCAATCCCAAAACTTTCTTCTATCTCATACATGTTAATACTTCCTGAAAAATGCATGTTTTTCGCACCACCGGTTAGATTATTTACACCAAAATCTAATCATCAGCAACTCATGTCAACTTCTAACTGAATCTGAAGTTTGATGAAAATCCATGCATTAGTTTTTGAGATAGAACTATTGAGCAAATTGCAAAAAAATTCTGCATAGCAGTGCCACCTGTTGGGCGATTTATACCAAACACTAATTAGGACCAATTTATACCAGGTAGTAACTGAATCTGTAGCTTGAGGAAAATTCATGCATTAGTTCTTGAGATACAGCTATTGCGGAAATCTTGAAAAATGTAGCATAGCTGTTGGATGATTTACACCAAAAATTAAACAGCACTAATTTATATCAGGGGCTAACTGGATCTTAAGTTCTTAAGTTTGATAAAAATTCGTGTATTTGTTCTTGAGATAGAGCTATTGCGATAATCATGAATAATGCAGCATGTCAACGTCACCTGTTGGGCGATTTTCACCCAAAAGTAATCAGCACCAAATTATATTGTGGACAAATTGAATCTGAAGTTTTATGAAAATCCGTGGTGTAGTTCTTGAGATATAGCTATTGCGGAAATCGTGAAAAATTCAACATAGCAGCGCCACCTGTTGGGCGATTTATACCAAAAAATAATCAGCACCATTTTATATCAAGGTCTATCTGAATCTACAGTTTTGTGAAATTTCGTGCATTAGTTCTTGAGATAGAGCGCCCACAAATATTTTGTCACATACAGAATCACAGAGTAACTGACAAAGTGACAAACAGCGTCACTGACAGACATTTTCTAAAAACCATCAAATCGTGTTCACGACATTCTAAAATGTATAAATCCATCGAAAACAGGAAGTCGAAATTTTTCACGAATCCAATACTTTCTTTTTGTAAAGATAGAAGAAAGTAATAACTAAAATTCACTTATCCAAAAACTTCTAGCGATAATACTAATGTTCTAAACGAAAAAAATTTCATCAGTATCAATATTTAAGATAAGAAAAATGAAAAAAATCCGCGGTTTGTGAGACCGTAAACAGTTGAGGGTTAACATAATTTCATCCATTTACCTACGTTAATGTCATCTGCTATTACAGTTAAACAATTTCTTTGTTCCAAATCAGGTCGACAACTTGTTTCTGAAAAAAAAAAATAATAATTTGTGTAATCCAAAACTGTAACTCAAGATTTTGCGATAGTTTAAATGGTCTGTTATACAGAAATAATGTAATGAAGTTGTAGGTGTTAAAAGCAACGACATCTGTTGTCAACGTTATGAAAAATATTTTAGTGAAAATAAGTTAAACATCTCAAAATACATTCATGTACTAATACCAATTGTACTAACTAATTGGTTATATATTTACACTCATGTACTGCAGAAAAAAAAATTAATCTTACAGCTAAGTAATTGGACGGCATATTTACTAAGGTGATGTGGAATCGAATAACATTTGTCATTTTTCGATTTCAATGTATTTACCTTTTGATTAAAAGAAATTGCTGTCTCATGACGACCTTTATCGAGTTGTCACTCCCAGAAATTTGGCTCCAAGCACCAAATTTTACAGAATTTTTTGAAAAACCTTTGACCTCTATCTTACTAGTCGACTATCTTACTAGTTATCTTGTGTGCTAGTCTCAACACTTTCTGTGCCCATCATGAAGATTCTAAAGGTATAAATTCGTCGAATTGCGTGCATTTGAAAAGGACATATAGAAACATAAAAATTTTCAAATAAATCATCGAATTTCAGCACCTTATTAGATGTCTGCAATCAAAATTCCCAACCCAAAAAGGATAAAAGAGACGGCAGTATACACCCAAGCCTAATAAGGATCCATTTATGTGAAAATTTACAAAATATGAGGTTTAATTAAATTCTCTGCATTAGTTCTTGACATACAGGTATCGCGAAAATCGTGAAAAATGCAGCATAGAGTGCCGCCTGTTATGTGATTTACATGAAAACCTAATCAGCTCCGACTTACGTCAAGGTCTTATGGAATATGAAGTTTGGTGAAATTCCGTGCATTAGTTCTTGAGACAGGACTATCGCTAAAATCCTGTAAGTCATGAAAAAATGCAGCCTATAACAGGGCCACCTGTTGAGCTATTTACACCAAAACCTAATCAGCAACAACTTATGTCAACGTCTAACTGAATCTGAAGTTTTAATGAAAATCCGGACATTAGTTTTTGAGAAATCATGAAAAATGAAGCATAACAGCGCCACCTGTTGGGCGATTGACACCAGAAACTAATCAGAATTAATTTGTATTAAAGTATAACCGAATATAAAAATTTATTAAATTCTGTGCATTAGTTCTTGAGATAGAGCTCCGCCAAATTTTGTGTCAAATACAGACAGACATTTTCTAAATATAGTCAACTCGTGATCAGGATCTTTTAAAACGTACAAATCCGTCCAAAACCAGAAGTCGAAACTTCTGTCGAATCCAATACTTTCTTCTAGTAAAGATAGGAGAAAGTAACTAGCCGCATGTGGCAATACCAAAACTTTCTTCTACCTCATACAAGTTAATACTTCGAAATTCGCTAAATCACAGTGTAAAATTAAATGGCAATCTATGCCTATATGAGGATTCTAAAGATATGAAATTCCGTGCTTTAGTTTTGGAGATATGACTATCGCTAAAATCGTGAAAATTCCGCAACGCAAAATACACCATAATAGTGCCACCTTTTGGGCGATTAACACCAAAACCTAATCAGCAACAACGTCTTGTGTCAACGTCTAACTGAATTCTAAGCTAGATGAAAATTCGTGTATTAGTTTTTGAGATAAAACTATTGCCAACTAAAATCATGATAAAAGCAACATAGCAGAGCCAACTGTTGGGCGATTTACACCGAAACGTAATCGGCGCCAATATTTATCAAAGTATACCTGAATCTGAAGTTTGATGGAAATTTGTGCATTAATTCTTGGGATAGATCAATTGCGGTAATCATGAAAAATGCAGCATAGAAGCGCCCCCTGACGGGAGCTTACAACAAAACTTAAAGAGTAACAGTTTGCGTCAACGTCTAAATGAATCTGCAGTTTGATGAAAATCCGTACATTAGTTTTTGAGCAAGAACTTTTGTGGAAATCGTAAAAAATGTAGAATAATAGCACCACTTGTTGGGTGATTTACACCAAAACGTAATCAGCACCAATATTTATCAAGGGTAGAACCTCGATTAATCGAGCTTCGATTAATCGAGGTTTTTGTTAACCGAGCCAATAACAAAGTTTGATTTATTTTTTTATTTATTTTTTGTGAATGAGTTTTGAAAAAGACTACACTTTTTAGTTCACTGTAGCTGCTATACAGGCTATTCTGCCCCCAAAAGCACTCAACTTCCAAGAAACATTGGACCATGAGAAGTCAACAGCGGACAATGCTTTGTTTCCAGTGCCGTGTGAACTTTCGTAAATTTTTCAGTTTGCTTTTTAAAATTTATTACTAGTAGTTGATTTCCTTTTAAAATTTGTTAAGCTGGGAAACATAATTTTACATAATTTTACATATATTTATATTTATTATTTAAAAAACGTTCTATTGTTTTTTATTTTAAGAGATGTTCAATTCGCAAGCAAGGCGAGTTTTTACACACAGTTTCTATTAACAGAGATTTCCGATATCCGAGGTACTAACGATCCCAATTAGCTCGGATAATCGAGGTTGCACTGTATACTTTAATCTGAAGTTTGATGAAAATTCATGCGTAAGTTCTTGTGACAGAACTATTGAGGAAATAATGAAAAATGCAGCATAGCAGCGCCACCTTTTGGACGATTTATACCCAAAACTAATCAGCATCCGTTAATATCAAGGACTAACTGAATATAAATTTTCATTAAATTCCGTGCATTAGTTCTTGAGATACAGCAGCCACAAAATTTGTGTCACATACAGACAGACAGAGTCACAGACAGACATTTTGTAAAAACATGTTTTTCGGGATCTTTGCCCCCTAAAAGGTGTAAATCTGTCTAAAACCGGAATTCGGAAATTTTCTCGAATCCAATACTGTGTTCTTCTAAAGATAAAAGAAAGTATAAATTCAGATCTCGAAAGACTGCTTCGTTAGTCTATATCAGTGCTGTGTTAAATCAGTTGTCTAAAGTCAGTTATCATTAGTCTCAATCAGTTGAGTGCTTTGACTTCAAAGCCAAATTTAATTAATTTGAATTTTGAAATAAAATTTGAAGTAAAATTTTAATTACACATTTTACTTCAAATTTATGTTTGCTTGAGCATACTTACACCATCGTTCATAAAGAAGAAACATCGAGATGATCCATCTTTCACTGCAAAAAAAGACACTTGTTTCTTAATTTACAAAAATGTAGTACAATCAAGCATTAAAATAATCATTAGCCTCTTTCGAGTTAACCACGATTCTGAAAAGCGTTCTTTATCACTAGAATCCCTCCCCCTCCCCACTCACACACACACACACAAAAGACAAAAAACAAAAAAAAAAAACGAGTCTATGTTCGAGATTTAAAGAAACGTAAATAAACTACAAATCATTTGCTAAAATGGTGTATAAACATTTAATACAGATTAAAACATTAAAATCACTAAAACATCTATTCCACGGTTTCAGACCACCTCCGTGGCCTTCTTCAGGAATCTAAATGAACCAAATGTTTATACACCATTTTAGCAAATGATTTGTAGTTTATTTACATTTCACTTATTTATATTTGAATTACCTATGGTGTAATAGTCCAAAGTTGTTTATATTTAAAGAAACATTTATAAAAAGAGAGTTTTTTCTGCTGCCACTGATTCTGGGAGGCGTTCCCAGTCGTTTCTGTAGTGCGTTAATTTGTATTCTAAATTCCGAATATCCGGTTTTTAGGATGCGATACATACGCAATGAAACATATTCTAATGCGTCATTGAATACATACATTCAAGAATGACAAAATAATATTCATTTTAATGTTAATGTTATTTATGTATCCTATTTGTCTGTACAGCATGGTTTCCGAACGTGAAAATGTTTGCTTGAGAACAGAGAGCATCCGAAGATCCTATATTCCGAGATAAGAAAACTGACTAACAAACTACAAAAACGACTCGGGAACGTTTCTGAAAATGAGTAGGAGGAAAAGAAACTGTTTTTATAAATGCTTTTTTAAATTTATAAAATGATTATTTTCTGAGGTTTGTGAAGATGAAGGACGTTTTACGGTTTCGTGGGTCATTAGGAAAGGATTATTGTATATTTTCGTTCGTGGTTATATTAACCTCTTGAGGGGCGATCGGATATATTTTATACCACCTACGATTAATGAAGATATGCCAAGAAAAATTTTATTAAATTTTACTTTTCTAACTTTGGTACAAAAAAGGTCGTAAGATTGCTTTCCTTATATTGCAATAAATCTTTTTGCGGATTCCGGTGTGAATTCGACATTACAGGAAGACCATTGCTTGCCCCTCAAAGGGTTAAGGAACAGATGCCTCTTTTGCAGTATATGTACACAAAATATAGTTACCCATGGAATCAGTTGATCCATACACGCGGAAACATACGTTGTTTCGTGTGTATATTATACAGATTTATCTCGCCTTATAGAGTTTTAATGAGGGCAATCATCTTTTTTCAGGCGATCCTTTGATGAGTGCGAAAAACACTCAAGGCAATCGGCACCGAATTGTTATGAAAATAAAAAAACTCCTTCTGGGCTGGGGCAAAAGGTAGTTTCCCTTTTTCTAGGTTTTAAGATTTTAGCTAATTTTACTCGATAAACAAGAAGTTTAAACATGAAGAAACCGATTAGAGAAGTTCCGTCAATACTGAATTTGAATGAGAATTTCGCCAAATTAGTTAGCCAAGCTAGTTTGCTATATGGCAATTTATTTTTTATCGCCAAATTGGGCAATATTCCATAGAGTGTTGCCAAGCTTGACGAGAATTAGACAAAACAGATATAAATAGGAAAAGGGTTTCAACAATAAAAAATAATGTGTGATCAATCACGTTAACTAAAACTCATAAATGAATCCCTGGTGTTTTTAATCTGTCTTGTTACAAAATGTCAGCCATTCGAACCGCTCTACCTCAGCCGTTTTTTAAGATAGAGGCAAAATAGAAACTGCTCCGGAATCCTTTTATCAAGGCTTAACTCTTAATTAAAGAATAAATTTGGAATTCTAATTTTTTTACATCTTTCTAAATGTGAAATCTTCAAATGGCCGGCATTTTTAAACAAGGAAGCAGATAAAGCTGGCCGACGAACTCGGTCGAGATCTTGGTATGTTCTGTACACAGGCTCGGTCTTCTCCAAATCGGTTTATAAATACGACAGTTATAGCATGATAAAATTCAGATGTCTATTTGATATGAATATAAAAATTATATCCTGTAAAAATCATCCTTTGAACGGAGGGTGGTTTTAGGTTCTAGGGGTCATGATCGATGAAAATAGACCGAAATTTTGCAGAAGTGCTATTCTCCGGTTGGCTACAATAGGTAGGTTTTTACTTTTTGTATTGGAAGCTACCTAATAAAATTTCGACAAGAAATGAGACTCGCTGAGCGACCATCCTACTGGAATCGAACTTAAAATCGAATTTTTAATGTTCCTTCATTGCCACACGTTAATGTTAAATGAAAATCATGTAACATAGAATAGAAATTAGTTAAAAACATTCCAAATGAAGCGTTAATATGTAGTTACTAACAAACGCATATTCATAGCAATATCATAGTACATTATTACCCTCCGCCCAACATGGACCCGACAGGTAAAACGGAATGAGTTCAAATATGGTAAAATCCAGCTGAATGGGATAAAATTAAGAAATTGGCTCGTAAACTGCTAATTTTAGGTGCGTTCGTTATTATATAAATACGTAGCACATATCTCTTACCCGCAAGAGAAGTGACACATCTCGACAAAAGTAAATTTTACAGGAGAGGCAAGGGGAAAAAAATCACGATTTTACTGCAACAGGAAATTAGAGTACTTAATTCTGCATGAAGGTATGAAAATGTGCATAAAAGCATAAAACACTTACAAATGAAGACGTGGGATGAGATTTTGTAGGCTGGCTAATTGTCCTGCCCACACAATTCACCCCTCTTCTGCAGTCACAAATGGACATGTAGCGTAATAAAGTGATTTTCCGCATAGCTACACTTATGAGACTGTTTGAGTAGCAAGAAGCGCCTAGGACAGATCTATTAGTGGAATAAAACGCAAAATGAATTTTTGCGAGATGTGTCACTTTTTTTGCGGGTGAGCGATAGGGTCGTCGTCTGGTCCGTCCGTCTGTCCGCATAGAACAGCGCAAAACCGGACCAACCCATCCGAATCGTTTGAAATTTAATATAGAGAATCGTTTTGCAAAATTGTGTCGAGTCCTTTTAAATTTTATGCAAATCGAATCAAAACTTAAAAAGATATTCATAAAAGTCTTCTTCATTCTATTCAATCCTATCATACATAATTACCTCAATGACATCCCATGATGGGTCTTGATTCTAGGTTCCCATGGTGATTATTCTATTCAATCCTATCATTATTTCAATGATATCCCATGATAGGTAATAATTTTCGGTTGCCATGGTGATGACGTCCGAGTCCTACTATTTCCGTTTGACTGAATTGAAACTGTAGAATCGTCATAAATTTTGTATTCGTGCCTTTTTGAATAAAAGTGCAATAGCTATTGCACCGGGATCTGAATATTTATAAAACGAGTCAGAGTACGAACGCACCTCATTGGCCACGTTTGACGAACGATTTCCGACTTGTTAGATCTCAATTTTTAAAAGTCTAGAAACAATGAATTTTAACTGTGGTTGGATGCATTATTTTTTCCTATTGAATGTATGTTCTGATGACTGCAGTCATATCGCAGCAATATCCGTTAACAGCACTCATCGAGGAAAACCTGCATGTATACATTAACGTAGTTAACAGTGTATTCATGTGTAACATACATCATGTATTATCTATACAAGAGCTACATAAGAAATGTTCCCGGAACAGATGTATTATAATCCCGCATCCGCCATCTTGGATTTTTTTCTTGGCATGAATAAAAAATTGTTTTTTAATTAATAGTTATAATTATTATATTCCAGTTTTTTCAATATTATATTAATCTATCAACAATATTTAACCATTGGCGACATTTACTACTTGGTGAAAAAGGAGTTTTCATGCAAGAAAAAAATTTAAGATGGCGGATGCGGGATTATAATACATCTAAGCCAAAATCTCATTGTCTGTATATTTTTCAATACTTATAATGTTTTGCTTAAAACGGTGTTTTCTACTTTTTCCATCGGAAAACACAAAAAATTCCTACAAATGTGTCATCGAATCATCCATTCTCACTATATATTTGATAAAATGTGTAGTGCTGCCATCTAGTACCTATAAGGAACATAACTTACATTCAATGAGTTGTCATTGTCGCTAGTAGATGATAGCACCAAAACTCCAAGCCTTTTTGGTAAGTTTATTGTCGGTAGTTTTGCCAGGTGTCCCAATTTTTAGGGGCTCCAAGACCTGACCCCTGTAACCGCTGCGCCGGACGCCAAAAGTCTAGATTTTTCATGATACATAAATTCTTCAAAATTTCTTTTAGTATCATGCTTTTCATTAGTCTGTATCGAGTGGACCGTAATACAGTAAAACCTGT
This sequence comes from Maratus speciosus, assembly GCA_963932465.1. NCBI lineage: Eukaryota > Metazoa > Arthropoda > Arachnida > Araneae > Salticidae > Maratus > Maratus speciosus. The sequence continues at coordinate 37,265,358 of OZ010793.1, forward strand.
GAACATGTCTATAACGGAGAATTTTTATAGTCCCTTCCAAAGGAATACTACAAATCTATCTGTCTAGGCGGAAAACTGCCTAAAACGGAATATTTTTCGTAAGGTAGTGGATTTTTTTTTTTCAGAAGTTTTGCCTTTCTTTGTTCAGCAGCAAACCCTCAATAAATGGAGACCGTTTATAACGAAAAAATAAAAATAAACGGCAAAATGAAAAGTAAAAATTTCATTTTCCATACTATAGTAATGCTATACAATTAAACTTGCTAAACTGGGATTTTCTTTTATTTCCCAGCAATTCCGATTTCACAGGTTTTTGCTGTATAAGCTTGTTGTGTTTATTGAGTTGAGTATAATAAAACTTGCTACGATCGAATCGCAAGGGCATTAGTGATTCCGTTTTAAACAAGTTTCTTCTTAGCAGATATAATTGTGTGGTATTATTACCGTACAGAAAATGAAATTTTACGTTTAAGAAAGGATTTAGTTATAGACAGATTCTGTTTGTATAGAGTTTACTGTATTTTCATGTCGTGATTGAGAAGCTGGTGTCCCGCTTTTTTAATCTCCCTGTCCGTTTTTTGTGAAAGTGAAGCTAGCAACACTAATTATAAAAATAAAATATTATACGATATACATTATCACCTAATATACATTATTATCGATACATTATCGATTATACATTATTATCGATAGATATTATTATATTACTTATTACTATTACTAAAACTATTACCATTTCAGTTAAATAACAAAGAACTCGAATATTATATAGGAATGACTAAACGTAAATTCAGTGAAAGACTTAAAGAACATAAAAGAGATATTAAATATAGTATACTGAGCACAACCCTATCAAGACGTTGTTCCAATGGTGAAATAAAATCAATCGATTTTGATAATGCAGGAATTATTGTTCGACAAACGAACCCCCACAAAGCCAAGATTCGTGAATCACTGGAAATATTAACAAGAAAAAAACAAGTCCGCAACGATAATGTATCCTATATTATGTCAAGCGCTTGGATCGAATTTCTGAAAACTGCAATTACGTTTCAATAAACATTAAATCGGATTTTATTCAACAGATGGCACTACTATCGTGTTTAAAAATGAACCTTGGTAAACTCCCGCTAAAGAAAGTCAGTATTCGTTTTTGAAAATTGTGTAATGTAGATATTATAATGTGTTGGTTCCGCCTGGATATTTCCCTGATGATGATCAAGTTTTTTATTGTTCGAAACTGTTGGAATATATTTGTATGTTATTACTGTGAGTAATATGTTATTTTAATTGAAGATTTTTTAATATATTGCATACACTGATTAGCCGTTCTTATTTTTATTTGTTTATTGATATTATTATAATCTCTTATTAATAAGTCAATGAAATTTTATAAAGGACTCAAATTTAAAGCTTTATATGTATTAAAAGTCACGCATTTATCATGTTAAAAAATATTTTTAAATGGGAAACTGCTTGAATTATATGACTTAAGTGCTCAAATTTCAATGAAATTATAACCCATTTAAAATACGACTTGATTGCCATAGTCAAAATAGGGTTTGGTTAAGTTTTATGCATCACTTCGTATGCTTTCTGTATTCATATGCAATATGAAAAATTGCACATTAAAACGCTATCACCATGCCCCCTACCGACTGAGTGTCCCATTTTCAAATGCAACCTGTTGGCGACATCCAAAAACATATGAATGAAGTTTTGTTCAATTTTATGCATAACTTCATTTCCTTTTCGAGGATACAAAGAGGATACGCGGACAGACAGACATTTTGAAAAAAAAACGTGTTTTTCGGGATCTTAATGCATCAGTCGATAGAAAACCGTAAGTCGGAAAAAAATTCGATTACGATATACTTTCTTCTATTATGGATACTAGGGGATCATACCCGGACTTCCCGGGTTAAAAAATATAGGTGAAAATATTTTTTTTATTGAAAAGTAATAATTTTTTTATGTGCAATAATATTTTTAGATGGGCCACTTACATTTAAAAAGCCTTTTTCACATGGAAAATACGAATTATACAATCAAATAAATTTTTGAAATTTATCAAAAGCGATATTTTCTTATTAGCCGCATGCTAAGAGTTATTTGCCAAGATTTTGCTACTATTATGACATCCTTTTATATTCTGATAATTTCAGAGCTTATACATGTCTGGTAAATTTGTGTTTTGTTTATATTATTTTATTTATTTATTCATAGGGCAATTTTTTTTATGGATATTAGCCGTAAGAAAATGATGAAGTCTTTATTTTGTTTTAAGGGCAAACGGATTAATCTTTCGTAATCGAACTTCGCGCGATATAGATATATTAAAAAATGTTTCATGCTTTAAAATTGTTTTTAAAACCACAGACAATTAGTAAACTGAGATGAACTTTGCAAATAAATTCCATTTGAAAAAAAAAATCCTATTTGGTGATCTAAAAATTTAAACTCTACGGTTACAAATATGTTAGAATTGTGTTTGTTCAATATTATTATTTTATTTGTGTATAAAAGAAGTATTAATTTCGTTAATTTGTCTTTCGGAAATATGTTAGATTGGTGGTTTTTTTAATATTATTCTTTTATTTGTTTATAAAGGAAGTACTAATTTCGTTATGCAAAAATAGTCAGAAACAAATGCTGAAAAATGTTTGTTGCTTTATGTGCAAAATGTTTATTATTATTACGTATTGAAACCGGCACATGATAAGATAAACTTAAAAAAATCATACTTAAAAATTATTTTAGAAAATATAATACACCAGTCACTGAATACAGTTTTTAAACAAATTGCATTTGAAAGTAAATTTTTTCCCTATGCGACTAAAATTGAAAATGCACGATGGTCAGAAGATTAAAAAATTGCAGTAGTGAAAATTTCAAGGCCGAAATTTGATCGTGAAGTGTTGCCATCCGTAAAATGACGTCAGCGTTACGCACAGATACGTTTGTTCTTTATAATATAGATACTTAATCAGTAAAATATAATAAAGATCAGTTATTAGGGTGTGGTTATCAATTGAGGCTCTTATGCTTGGATTTCCGGAATGAAAACAGCTATTTTCACCATCTCAAAATTTGCATGCGCACTTCTCATATCTCTATTCATAATTTAAAAAAAAATTGTATTTTGTTTGAACATTTAAAAATCCTTTTAACTCAAAACTTGAAGTCACGATTGTCAGCAACATCTTTTACGTGAACAGACGCACTGTTTACTCGAGATTCTAATCTCAATTCCGGAGAGTAAAAATTTCTGTAATTTATATTTTTTAGATGCATTTGAGTTAAAATGCTTAGTTTTATCTAAGAAAATTATCGTTTTATTTTAAATATGAGTTCATTTTCACTTAAATAAGCGTTTCGCCTAGTGTCTGAAACTTAGTATCAATACACGTGCAGAAGGAAAAACAATATAGAAAATTTATGAGGAAAAATACGTGTTTTCTAAAGCAGTATGCCATTTTCCGTTATTAAGCCCTTAATATAATATTCTGCTCCTAATGGGATTTTGCGCCACTAAACCCTATACAACAATTTTGAATTTTTATCAGAAAACAGCGTAATAAAGTTAAAAATACCTCATTATTTCTCTCTTGCCTGCAATAATGAAAGCTATCTAATTTTCATCATTTTGAAGAAATTTCATAAAATGCTTTTAAAATCAATATATAAAAGTAGGGATATTAAAAAAAAAAAAAAAAACCAGATAGGGCGATCACATCTACAAAGGAAGAACTTTCAGTAAAGAAAAAAAAAAAAATAGTAAAATTGGTTCAACAGAAAGATCACGGCAGATGACTAAAAAACACATTTGTGTTTTAAATATATAGATTATATAAAATTGGAAAAAATTAAATTAAGCAAATTATGTTATTTTGATAAAATTGTAGTAGAATGTCCTAAAGAATAGCATTAAAATTTTATTATTCGAGAGAATTTTCGACAAAAACTTCATGAACAGGACATTATTTTAAACCACGAATTATTTGTTTGCTAGTCGAACTCGGCGAAGCAAATCCATCCAGGCGAAAATCATCAATTTCTGTAGTATAAATTGCTATTATTTGCATGTCACCTCTCTTTTATAAAGACACTCTAAATTTTTGTAAAACATTGCGTTTTATCAGTATGTGATTTCGATTACACTATTTTTATAAGTGAAGTATTTTCACCTGTGAAGAATTTCAAAGCACCTGGGCTGTAAAAATAACGCACTTCTACAAAACATAATTCACGTTTAAGAATTAAAATACACGCTTTTTTATAAAATGACGTCATTTGCACCTGCTAAAGCAATCTAATTTTATATATCAATCTTAAACTTCGTCTATAGAAAAGTGTGCATATGACGTCATTATCACGGAATAACAGACAATATTCTTGACACAGCGCATATTTAATTTCAACTTTTTTTCAGGTTTTATGAGAAAATGGCAACAAAAAGATACAGTATCTCCTATTTTTGACTATTTTCAGTTTACTTTCAATGACTTTCAATAGAAATGAGGTACTTTTGTTGCCACGATAAGAAAAATGGTATTAAAAACTACAAGAAAGTTAATATCTCAAAAATAAATTGAGATACAGTTTTCAAACAAATTGCATTTAAAAGAGCATTTTTTTTCTTATACGACGGCGTAAAAAATTTAAATGTGCTATGTTTAGAAGTTTAAAAATTTGCAGTAGAGAAAATTGTAAAACCAAAATTTTATTTCAAATTTCAAAGTGTTGCCATTCGCAAAATGACGTATGCGTTACGCACAGATATGTTTATCTTTTATAATATAGATAGATAGATAATAGAAATAAACAGAATGCAAGACGATAAAGACGAAGAATGAGTTGGCAGGGACAACATTGTGACGTTGTCTCTGGAGAAGTGGCGGAAAGAAAGGCTTTTTAAACTTTCCAACAAAGTTGAAAAGTGTTTATGCATTCGTTTTGTCTGGCCGTCTGTCCACGCTCTAACTCTCGTAAATATACTAGGATTCTTGTGCAATTGATAATCCATATTTAAGGTCGCCTAACCATGTTTGGTATTGCATATGAAGTATGTGGGATTAATATTTCATTTAGAGGGCTACCCAAAAGAATTCCATTGCATTATGGTATAGGGGGAAAAATCGTTTGCAGAGTATTTTAATGACATTACGATGTTTCAAATGCATTGATACTTATATAAATCACTGAATTTCTCTACAAGATGATTACGACAGAACAGGGTATTATCATTTGTCGTTCATTTACAGGGGCACACAAAAGAAAACGGTTACAATACTATCTTTGAGTAATACTTGCTGAAGTGCGTTTTTAATTTCGGCTTGCGCTTTTAAATTTAACTGTTTTAATCCTATACAGTGCTGCTCAAAGAATTCAGATCATTTTCCGATTGTAGATGGAAACAGCTGAAATTAGGTTTTCAAATCTGTTATGCCTTTCTATAGAGTTGAATTAGACATAATATTTTAATTTATTAAACTATGAAGCTTTGTTACATTAATCTGAATGTGTTGGGAAGTGTTTCATAATCTATGCTTGACGCACGACTTTTTCTTTCTTGTTTGTTTTGCTTTTAATCAGCACTGAATGGATACCTGTGGTGGTGGACACACTGAATGGTATGTTGTTTTGCCTGTATTGGTGTAGTGTGCAAATGCTATAATGAAAATTCTAGATTTTGTGTCATTCTAAATTTAAAGTAAAATTAGAAATTCAGATTTTAATTTGAGTTTTAATTTGCGGATATTCCACGTGTCTTTTTGACATTTCCAACTAAGTTGAAAAGTGTTTACGAATCCAGTTTTTCTGTCCGTCTGTCTGTTCACGCATTATATCTGTATCGCATATGTCTGTTCACGCATTCACCTAACTCGCATAAATAGACTCGGATTTTCATGCAATTGATATAGGTTAATGATGCTTACTATGGCATGTTCGGTATTGTATAGGAAGTGTGTAGCTTTCACCAGTTCATTGACAGGGGCACTCAAAAGAGTTCTGTTACATGAGGGTCAATGGGGAAAAATCGTTTGCTGAATATTTTAATGACATTACCCTATTTCAAATACATTGAAATAGATATAAATCACTGAATTTCACTACAAGATGATGACAATAGAATAAGGCATGCAAAGCATTTGTCGTTCATTTACAGGATCACACAAAAGAAATCGGTTACAGTACTGCTATCAGATGTCCCCCCTGCAAGGTTTGAGATTTTGTGCTTTCAATGGTCAAAAAGTGCAATTTCCTTCCCGGAACACTATAATGTCTTCCCCTCCCCCGCCCGGAGCGACAGAAATCCCTCCCGGAGAAAAGTGTCTAAATTCAACATTGGAAATAATGGCCGGAAGTGTGTTTTACATTTCGGTAAGTGCTTTTAAATTTAACTCATTTTTTGCATGTTAACTGTTGTATATAAACTCTATACCTCGTATACAGGGCTGTACAAAAGAATTCACGTACCGTTCTCCTTATGAGCGGAATTTGCTGAAGGGGAATTTTCAACTGAGGTATGTATTTCCTAACTCAACTAAAATTTTTCTATGGATTTAGTTAATGGATATAAATCTATATATCGTGTACAGGATTGCTTAAAATATTCGGATAAGTTTAAGATTGTAGAAGTGAACTGCTGAAATTGGGTTTTGAAATGTGTTATGCGTTTCCATAGGGTTGAAAATTCATACATTAGTTCTTGAGATACAGCTATTGCGGATGTCATAAAAATGCAGCATAGCAGCGCCACCTGTTGGGCGATTTACATCAAAAACTAAACAGCAATAATTTATATCAGGGACTAACTTAATCTGAAGTTTGATGAAAATTCGCGTATTAGTTCTTGAGATAGAGCTATTGCAATAATCATAAATAATGCAGTATAGCAGCGCCACCTTTTGGGAGATTTTCACCAAACCGTAATCAGCACTAAATGATATCAAGTACTAACTGAATCTGAAGTTTTATGAAAATCCATGCATTAGTTCTTGAGATATAGCTATTGTAGAAATCGTGAAAAAAGCAGCATAGCAGCGCCACTTGTTGGACGATTTACACCAAAAAGTAATCAGAGCCAGTTTATATCAAGGGTCTATCTGAATCTAAAGTTTTGTGAAATTCTGTGCATTAGTTCTTGAGATAGATCGCCCACAATATTTTTGCCACATACAGTCTCACAGAGTGACAGACAGACATTTTCTAAAAAACATCAAATCGTGTTCAGGAGCTTCTAAAACGTATAAATCCATCGAAACCCGGAAGTCGAAATTTTTTTACGAATCCAATACTTTCTTCTTGTAAAGATAGAAGAAAGTAAAAATATGTCAAACATAAATGATTAATTTCACTAAAATCTACATAGAGTCTCTTCATTATTCTAACTTTCAACCCCAGAACAATAAAAAATCACGTGATCATGAGTTTGTAGAACGTATTGGGCAAGTGCAAAAAATACAAGTATTCGCTTCAAATACTTTACACGGAAATGAGCGTACCGTTTCCGACTTAATCAGCACCTGAAGAGAATTAATTCGTAGTTTACATTACGTTTTTGGAAGCGTTTCCTTTATGTATTGTAATGTGTGTGTGTGTTTACAGTGTAGGGTCCTGCAAACTGGACCTATTGTATACTACTAAGACAGTGCTTACTTACCAAAACTTTCGAATTTTACCAAAAAAGGGTTGGGTTATTCATAACTCACAATTTACTGAATATTACTACAGTGAAAGCTTTTTTAGAATATAAGAGATAGAAAATTACTTCAAAAACATATATAATTGTTCGATGTTAAGAAACAGAACATAATTACAAAGAAAATTGAAGAAATGAATAAAGCTTTGTAGAAAAAAAAAAATCTCGTACTGCTACAATGTATTCAAATCTTAAATGTGAACACACAAGCTTGTGTATGTTCAATTCTCGATTAAAAAAAAAAACTCTGTATAATATGTTAGTTTGAACTTTTTGTGCAATTAATATAAACGTCGATGCAAAACTTTAGGCAAGGAACGAATACTCTTTCGGGAAATGCTGATTGAAATGTCACATAAACACTCCCATTTGTAAAATACTGTTTAGACTTTCAACATAACATTTCATTTTTTGTCAAACATTTCACAAATTATACTTTGATAACAACAAAACATAATTACATCGTCTCAAAAGCTTAGACAAAATCTCTTAATTTAAAAAAATTACAAATCTAATGGGACTGTCATTTTTCTTAATCAGTTCATAAAAACGAATTTCCATTAAAAACAATATGAGATGTTGAATAATTTGTGGCTCGATTTTTTATCAAGCATTATCTCGATTGAAGCTATCGTAAAGTGAACATAAACAAGGCTAACGAAAAAGACAGGCTACCGCGGTGCGTCCCACCTGTCTTTTTTTACAGACAGCTAGAGTGACGTGATGCTCTTTTCGCACACCTTCATTGGTGCATTCGAGCATCACATGACTCCAGCGGTCTGTAAAAAATGATATGTGGAATGCACCGTGGTAGCCTGTCTTTTTCGTTATCCTCGGAACATAAATACCTGAAGTAGTATGTAACGTCATAGTCGCTTTCAGTCGTGACGTTAGTCATCACGTTTTGCTTAGAAACTGATTCCAAACAAATGGTTGTTATGCTACATTTGTTATTTAATATAAATCGTAGAAAATGTTACCGCTGTTTATAAAGTATTACAACAGTTGGCTGTGAGATATAGCTATAAATTTTAGTTGTAATATAGAAAAGAAATAGAAAATACAACGTAGCAATCGTTTGCTTGGAGTCAGTTTCCAAGGAAAACGTCATGACTGACCTCACACTGAAAGCGTCTATTCCTGTTGCCTTTTCCCCCCGACTTGTCTCAACAATTCAACTGTGCATAAAGTTTTGCGTTATGCTCATCTTCTTTTTTTTTTCCAAACATTAAATGTTTTAGCAGGTTTAAAGACACTTTTGTGTTAGTTCCTTCCTAACATCTTCTAAAAAAAATATATTTTTTTTGTAGCTTAACAATTTATTTTCATTAATTTCGGGGGAAAATGTGGTAAATGTCTAATTTTTCAGTTGCAAGGTCAATCACAGTAGGAACGAACTTAAGCATCATGCGTAATTTTAAAACATTCAAATTTTTAGAAACACGTTATGATGTATTTAGTACAGGAGAAAAGGATTTCTATCAACGTATACAAAGGCACTTGACTTACAAATGGTAAATATTTTAATGAAAAATGTTAAATAATTACCATAAAATAAGCTTGGAAATTTGATATCACACCATTTTTTAACCACAACTTTCATCTTTTTTTCTTTAGCTTGTCCTATTTCGTTTTATTTTTGAAAGGTTGGTTTTTTTGTAGATTTGAATACAGGGTGGTTTAGAACTATGTGCCAAAAATGTAAAAGCGGGTAGAGGGAACCTAAATAAGCAGATTTCGTACAGGAATGTGGGTGCGGAAATACAGCATTGTGGCAGTAGAGGGCGCTTTGATTTCGACGGATAAAAGCGCTTTGCTGACTTGAATTGTCAGTCCCCGCAGGGATTTCAAGCAACGTGCATCATTGCACCAATACGGAGCTTGCCGACATGCCTTTTATGTATGGGGTTGCGCAAGGAAATTGCGCACACACGCTGCACGTCTAGCAATTCTCGAGCCTGTTGAAGGACTATTCTCTAGTGTGCGTAATACTGCTTCTTTCACATCAAGAATTTTGCGATATATTGCAGTGCCCGTATCACACCTCGAAGAGTAAAACGATCTACTCGCGCACAACGCTCAAATGTTCGGCGATTCAGAATTCTTACACTCGAATCGTTCCATGCACATCCTCTGAAGTGCGCTGCATTTCCTTGCGCAGCCATACATAAAATGTATGTCAGCAAGCTCCGCATTCGTGTAACAACGCATGTTGCTCGAAATCCGTGCGGTGAATGATTATTCAAGCCAGTTAAGTGCTTTTATCCACTGAACTCAACAGCGCCTTCTACTGCCTCAACGCTGCATTTCCGCACCCACATTCCCATACGAAATCTGCTTATTTAGGTCCTCTCTACCTGTCTTTACATTTTTATATAGTATATAAAGTTTTTTTGAAAAGTTTCCAAGGGTGATGTTATGCTTAGATTGAAATGTATTTTTGCATTAATAAAACGGAGGAAAAAAATTGATATGTCTGTCAACATAGCGTAATTTCACTGATTTTCCATTTTTTAATCCTAAAGGTTAGAAGCGGAACCTGAATTATTTCAGAAATTGAATACTGAGTATAAAAAAAAATCCTCATAATTTGTATTTGTAAGAAACCATTTTTCATTTGTACTCTTCTACAATACAAACCTTTCAATAATAAAATCTTCATGCTGATTTTTTGTATGAAGCCTTATGAAACATTCCGTCATTTTTGACGGGAGTTATACACTAGTTTAAAAAAATAAAACAGAAGGCGGCGAGATCTCCATGCTCGGGCAATGTTATTTTACATACACTAATTTTGGCAAATTCAATGATAGAACAGTGCAGCAGCAGCTGGGTGTTTATCACCATTAAATTTTAATAGGATTCTTCTCCTTGAAAAGCCTATGAAAATCTATCCTGAAATAAGACGAATAATACTAATACAATTTAGCGATGTCAATTATTTCTCTCATGCTACACTGTTCCATGACTGCAAATTTTAATAAACAGTTAGATTTTTGGTAGTTAAAGGGTCTGCTAGCAAATAATACACCTTCTGTTTGGCGGAGAAAAGGAACGTGAATGTGCTCATACGTATATGTACATGTGTACGTGTATGTATAAGTATATATGAGGACCTGAGTTTCAAAGCTCGCCTTATCCAAAATTAAAAAATCTACCAATCTATTCTAATTTATGTATCGATAAAACACTACAATCTAAAAAAAAAAATAGATTTATGGTGTATTTCTGTCATTGTAAAATCTTGATTTACAATGAAAACCAATGGACGCAATCAGAGGTTTTTCGCGATTTTCCAAAATTTGATTTTCTGTATAAGGTAAGTTTTGAAACCCGAGTCCTCATATATAATCGCATATGATTACTGGAAAGTTCCTTAATCAGATCCACATTCAACTGGCATATATAAGAGATCGCGGTTTGTCTAAAAATTAACTTTATTGTACTAATAACTCTCTGTACTAGCCACATTGTTGCCAGCAGCGTTAGGACGTCAGAATTACTAATGCGCATGTTTTGGTTTTTAATGTTGATTCAAAACTATTAAACTCATGGCGTCAGTACCCAACAATACTCAATTTGTTGACACTTGAAAATAAAACAATGAAAAATTCACAACAGTAAAACAATGCGTTCGGTACAAAATGTTTTGTTCTTTATTCAACAATGTAATAAGAAATTTATTACAACAATTAAATCTTCCAATAATCATTTTTAATAAAAAAGCGAATTGTAATCTATGCGATTTTGCAAATTTTATTAAAAAGCGATTAAAACTTTTTTTAAGTTATTGATTTTGTTAATAAGATGGAGGATATACATGTAAAATATAAAAGAGGAGTCGTTGGTAAACAATTATACAAAAAATCAGCCATAGAAAAAACAATTAAATATCTCGAAACATCAGGCTACACATTCATCAGAACATTAGGATCCGGAAGTTATGGAACTGTTGTAGAATTTAAAAACCAAAAACAGGAATCAAATTTAGCTGTGAAAATAGTATTAAAAGATGAAGTCTCTGATGCAGAAAAGAAAATTTGGCCTTGTCTTCAAAATTGCAATATTCTTCAACTTCAATCTGTTCAATTTATTGAATCAGCTCGCACATATATCTTCACCACACCTGTTCAGCCTTACACTTTGCACCATCTCCTTACAAACAGAAATTTTCTTCAAAATCATAGAGCTCTAGAAAACGTTACACATTGGCTGAAAAATGTTATAAACGGACTTTCATATCTACACAAAAATAAGTGCTATCATCTTGATTTGAAATATAACAACGTGTTGATATCTGCTCAGAATAAAGCTCTCCTATGTGACTTCACTTTTCTGACACAGAGTGAAGATTTCGTACTCAGGTAAGTGCGGTCTGTATAACTTTAGATAAATTAACACATAATAATGGATACAATATAATTAAAGGAGTCTCATTTTGTAAAATTTGAATGTTTTATCTTTTTATCTATTAATAAGTTGAAAACATTTGATATTTTCTTCAAAACTTTTATATGTCAATATAATTTGTATTAAAATTTACAAACTCACAAATTAAATATTTTGTAAAATCTTTCATAAACTAATTTACTAAAATAAACCAATCGAAAAGTTATTCGTTCTGATTTAAAAGTTTCAAAAGTTTCTTTATTAAAAGAAGAAATGCATATAAATAAAATATGTGAAATATTAATTAAAGATGTGATTTTAAATTAGACACGCAAATGAAAGTTCTTATAATTATAGCGTCTCAAAATTTTAGTTATTTCATTTGGAAAAGAAAGAAAAAATCCATTTGATATTAATACATTTGATATTAGTGTTAGTGTTTTTTCAATTTTTTTTCTGAATGCTAGATTATTGATTAGTAATGAAACACTGTGTGGGGTTATTAGTGGGTTAATACGCTAGTGGGACATTTGTGGGGTAACGCTACATGTGTTATTGATCTTTCAACAATCTCAAACATTTAACATAACAAAAAATAAGTAAACGTAATAAGTGGTATATTGAGTTCAAACATAAACTAAATAAGCTCAAAAGGTCGAAGACGTACTTTTATATTCTTCATTCACACAGTACCAACCATCAACCTCTAAGTATACTTTTTTTTTTCTTTTTTTCTTTTTCAATTTTGATATTCGTTATCATAGGTCGTTCTTCTTATTTAACCGAGTTGAGATGTATTCAGATTTTCGACTTCACAAATATAATAATAATTTAAGCACCTTATGGAGAAAGTGATGTGGAATTTTGTATAAATAACATACGAGTATCGAAGGAACTAGAGGTCGTCCATATGGCCACCGTTGTTGAATTTGCGACCACTGATCCATAAAACGTAATAACCTGGCGTCAGTACAACTCGGCTTTTAAAATAGATGTGTCGATCTTTTAAACCGTAGATGATAGAAAGACAGTTAACGTTATAAAAAATATACAAGTAAAATATAGATTTTAGAAACGGCGTTTAGATAAGAGCTATTTACATTTTTAACTAAACTTTTAAAGACCCTCATTTCCCGCATGTATACCTCATTTATAAAAATATTTTTATGCGTCTAAGGACATAGATAATACCATTCGTTTACGACTAAAACTGATAGACTAAAAATGATACCTCGAGTTCTATTAAAGTTCTGTGTTTACTGGCACCTTTGAAAAGCAAATGCCTTATATAAAAGCTGTACTTAATTTGTATGCTGTTTATAATTGGAAGTATGTTTCCAACATCAGCAGTTTCAGAGACAATCCGAGACGCATCTATTTTGAATGACACAGTGCATTTTGAAATTTACATTCTCTGCCCATGGAAACATCCAGTAAGTCGGTATAAAAGAAACACGTGAAGAGGTCAAAATACAGGGTATCCACATGAAACCTCCCTGATTTCAAATGTTAATTGTACGAAAACTATGAGTCCTAGAGATTTGAGGTTTACAGTATCATGAATAGCAACACAACAAGTTTATTTTACTGCAAAATGTTTATACCGATACAGTTCATTTTAGTTGTATGCATTATGGATATGTCGTGACAAGCTCCGTTGTACGTTCTTGGTGGAGCTCTTGGATGTAATTATCTGGTGTTGTAAATTTCCTTGTGCTGTCTCGTCCCTGTATATTGACTATGACTTACAAGTGGGCACTCAGATGTTTGTGTTCAATAAATAAATAAATGTCAAGACAACAAGTTTATTTTGCTGCAAACGTTCTCTTGTCTGAAAAAGTTACATTTTCGTCCACTTTGATATGGACTCCGTTCGTAGAATCCAGAATATCCGGTCGATATTCATTCTCAATCCACGTGTTGCGCAGCATCTCAGATGTGACTGAAATATAAGAATGGCAATTACATGACATATCAATATGCATACAACAAAAATAAACGGATTCGGAAAAAAAATTGCACTAAAATAATTTTTTTTTGTTCTTAGTCATTATTTGGCAAATTGCAAATCTCTAAGATGTATAGTTTCCGTTCAATTAACATTTTAAACCAGGGAGGTTTTATGTGGACGCCCTGTATTGTCTCGTTCATGGTGATGATATAGCTCATTCCCATTGACCTTCTGGCCTTCTTTTAATTTTGTGACCTTCGTGATTGGAAATTCCAGAATATGCATCTAAAATTTGTATACAAAGTGAAATAGTGTCTCCAATTTAATGTGTTATACTCTGCTGACGATTAAACTCTGAACTTAGAAGAAACATGGTATCGATTCATTGCCTTCTTCATATTCTTCATAGGTGCTTCATATTGTTCACATTCACGATTCTTCATAGGTGCAATTTCTTTTATGGTAGGTACTTCCTTTTAACAAGTGTCTCGTCAAAGTGCAATTTGTTGCCAAATATAATAAGCAATCACACAATGAAACGTGGACAAACAGAATAATTTGCAATTCGTACTTAGTACTGATAGCTTCACTGCCATAGTTGAATATGTTGTATAACTTATATTGTTTACCCTCCAACGTACAGTCGTGGAAAAAAAAAGTAAACACCCCCTACTAACTCCTCAACAAATTATCGTAGAAGAAAGTTACTGGTACCGAACGATTGGAAATAAAGTCTACTTTTAAATGATGTATATAAAATTTGCTTAGGGGGCCTACATATTAAAACGAACCATAACTTTGTTTTTTTCAAGAGCAGTACCCAATTCTAACAGCATAAATGAACTCTATACCCTTCAATTAGCCTAAAAAAATTTTATGCAATTCGTACCATAAGTTTCCGAGAAATTAATTATTTTAAAACGAGCGTATTTTGAGGGCCTAATTGAAGTTCCGTACTCGATTGTTAACCGATAGAGCCCCTTCCTTGATCAAGACACCTTAAGCGCCACTCAAGGAGTCAATGAAGCGTGTTAGATTACAGTACAGCAGAATAAATTTCAAAATGCCTACTCACTTCCATCATAGACGGCCCCTTAAACCATCATTTTGCCGTTTTTAAGCATAATTTGAAAACTACTTGGAAGAAATATGTGAAATTTTTAAATTTCCATAAAACAGGACTTAATAAATCTAAATCCATCAAAAAAATTGTAGGTTGCAATTCATAATTTTTCGAATATTAATTTAATAATTCATAATTCGTATCATAAAATTATAAAAATTGCAAATTCAGCTTATTTATGTTTGGGTATATTAGTATTATTACTACAAAAAAAATTAGCACATTACGAGCATAATTTCGGGAGATATAAATAAAAATATGAAAATGTAATTTAACTTTAGAAGCACTAAATTTTGAATGTTTATAATTCAAAAACTTATCATTCAAATGACTTGAAATTTGGTGTCTAGGCATAGTTTGAACCGAAGATTTGAAATATCTCGTTAAAATTGGGTATTGCTATTGAAAAAAATGAAGTTTGGATTCGTTTTAATATGTAGATGACCCCCTAAGCAAATTTTATATACATCATTTAAAAGTAGACATTATTTCCAATCGTTCGGTACCAGTAACTTTCTTCTACGATGATTTGTTGAGGAGTTAGTAGGGGTGTTTACTTTTTTTTTCCACGACTGTACATCTAATTGCTTATTTTATTTAGAAACCTTATAATTATTCAATTTCCGCAATAAAATGACGTACTTTTTTATGGTTTTAATAAATATTAAGTGATCCTTAAGCGACTTCATATGGAAATGCCAGTTAAATTTGTTTTGTTTCAGAAGATTTTTTCGATAATGCAACGCTTTTAAATCTCCAGCCCTTTAAAATCACAGGCATGAGAATTAGAGAACGATACCACAACCCGTTATATTAACGGGAGAGATAGTTAAGTGGTTAATGCATGCATTAAACAGTGAAAATATTGTACAAATTTGTCAATGATACTAAAATACATTTCTATCCGGTATTGCCAAAAGTAAATTTGTGTAATTAGATGCTTCCAAATGTATATTATTAGATGAGCTAATTATATATATTTTAAATAAATTTCTTTTTAATGCGTGCATTAAATAGCATAAATAGTGTACAAAATGCTCAATAGTACTAAAATACATTTCTATCCGACATTGCCAAAAGTAAATTTGAGTAATTATGTACTTCCAAATGTGCATTATTAGACGACATATTTATGTATACAATAAGTAAATTGCTTATTATTGAATGCATTAAATAGTGTAAATATTGTACAAATTGTTCAGTAATTCTAAAATATATTTCTATCCGGTATTGCTAAAAGTAAATTTGAGTAATTGTATACTTCCAAATGTATATTATTAGATGACATATTCATGTACATATAAATCGCTTCTTACTGTATGCATTAAATAGTGTAAATATTGTACCAATTGTTCAATGGTACTAAAATAATTTTCATCTTGCATTGTCAAGAGTAAATTTGAGTGTTTATGCTTTTCCAAATGTACATTATTAGATAACTTAATTATGTATATTTCAAATAAATTGCTTCTTAGTGTATGCATTAATTATGTAACTGTTGAATGATCTGCTTCTGCTACGATAGTTTGAAAGTTATTTCATAAAAAAAAAAAAAAATAACCATTACACGGGGGCTCGGACAGCATCTGCCTAGCTTTAGCATGTATTCTCCATCAGATGCTGTCCGACTGCAACAATCTTATCAGATTTTAAATTGTAAATAAATGTTGCCAGAAAGTGATTGGGAAAAGTTTTGTGTTCATTGCTAAATTCAATCTCACATTCCCTCGATCACACCAAGGCATAAAAAAGACATTGTAAATAAAAAAAGACGGAATGCAATATTTTACCTTGATTTACTCAGAAATTACACAATATGAACTTTTAAAAGCTCATCGTTTTACTTAAAAGTCGACAGAAGTAATAATAATAGAAATGTTACAAGTTTAAAATATACATTTTATTTAAATTTCCTAGTACTTTCGATCTGAAAACCCGTAGCCATCGTCAGTCAATATTTCCATTTACTGCTGTTCTATTCATAGAAATACGCCGCTTCGTTTGAAATGGGAGAGATTATAATTCTTAGGGTAGCTGGAAATAGATCTAGTAGTGCTTTGGATCAAACTTGTGTAGAGGAAAATGTTTAACTGCCGATCCATTTGTTTTAATGCGTCACTTTGTTTACATATGCAACTTTCTTTTTTTAAAAGCGAAACACATGAGACATGATCACCGAAAAGTAACACAAGTTAAAACTCGATTTGTGCAGAATGAATTGCAAAGTTACTTATATTATGATATAGGTAATAATGCAAGAATGTTTTAGTATTTTGAACAATGTATGTACTATGTCTTATTATAGAGTTGTGAGAATATTTGTTAGGCAAGTCCTCAGTAAAATATTATATAACTGACACTACCTATTGATAGAGGCATACATAAGACTACCAAGCCATAACCATTGATATAAAATGACAAAATTTTAAGAATAAATACATTTTGTAACGTAGATATCCACAAAGAAAGAAGGTCGAAGATTGTTTAAAATAAAGATTATGTGCAATTTAAAAATGGATTATTTACCTTCTCTACTCTGGCTACCTTCTCCCGTGGCTTAAATTAAACGTGCTAATAAAACAGGCTTTTTTTTTAAATTCTAGTGAAATATTTATTTATTTTCTTTTTTCAGTTATGGTTCACCCTTAATTTTCAAGGCGCCTGAAACAGTTATCCATTCAAAGCAACGTACGCCAGTAGATGGAGCAAAGTATGATGTCTATACGTTGGGACTGCTCGCCCTAGAAATGTTTAGCGGAATGAGCTTCTCTGAGGAAATTTCAAAGATAAATTTATCTGAATGTAAAAGAAATTACTGGTGTGAATTTATTTATCCTTGTGTTTTTAGCTTATTGGCGGTAAGTGTGGAATGTACTTAATGTTTACTTAACATTGCTTTATAACTTTCTTTTATGTAACATGTATCTACTAAAAAACAACTTTTCAAAAGTAAAAAAAAAGCCAAGCAAAAAAAAAAAAAAAAAAAAAAAAAAAAAGAAAAGAAAAGAAAAAAGGGGAAAGTTGTGGCTAAAAAATAGTGTGATATCAAATTTCCAAGCTAATATTATGGTACTTATTTAACATTTTTTATTAAAAATTTACCATATGTAAGTCGAGTACCTAAGTATGCGTTGATAGAAAGCCTTTTCTCCTTTACTAAATACATCATAAGTGTTTCTGAAAATTAATTTTTTTTAATTATGCATGATGGGCTTGGCGGCCATCTTTCCATATTTTACACAATTTTCTAAGCACACAAGTACATTGTTAAGATCGGAAATTCGAAATTGTTGCTAAAGCAAACATTTTATGCTTTTAATTTATGGAAATGAGTGCCTAGAAATTTGTGTCTTAAAATAAAGTTGAAGTAACTTCAGGTTTTATCTTATGATTCTCTTTTTTCGGAGGGGGTTAATTAATTAGTTAAAGCAGTAAAAATCAATTTGTTTTTTTTCTTCAAAATAAAAGACTTTCTTAATTTATCTGTCTGTAGCCAAAACTAGAAGTTCAAAATTCTTAATAATGCAAACATATTACGAGCTTGTCTGCTTAGAAATTTGTGTAAAATATGGAAAGATGGCCGCCAAGCCCATCATGCATAATTAAAAAAAATTAATTTTCAGAAACACTTATGATGTATTTAGTAAAGGAGAAAAGGCTTTCTATCAACGCATACTTAGGTACTCGACTTACATATGGTAAATTTTTAATAAAAAATGTTAAATAAGTACCATAATATTAGCTTGGAAATTTGATATCACACTATTTTTTAGCCACAACTTTCCCCTTTTTTCTTTTCTTTTCTTTTTTTTTTTTTTTTTTTTTGCTTGGCTTTTTTTTTACTTTTGAAAAGTTGTTTTTTAGTAGATATCAGTTCTTTTTTTTAAACAGATTATATATAATTGAAATAATTCTACTCGCTAAAATTAGTCCTGGTATAGCCTTTATAAGTAGGGAACAAACACAATAGTATACACTTTGTTTACCTATCATTCATTTTTTAGAGTAATTAATAATTTAAAAGTAAGGAAAGTCAATTTCTTCTTTCAAAGTATCAGTCTTTCTCAATTTATATCGCCTTAAAATTTTCTATGAAGGATGAAAATTTAGTAAAAATCAAATAGAGTCAAAATAAAATATATATTTACAGTTAGTCTGTCAGTTAATTGTTTGTTCTAACTTTTTTTTGCTGACGGTTTTGCAAAATAAATTTATCTTTACAAATAGCTACGGAAAATCCGAGAATGAAGCCCCGCAGGCATCCAAAGAATCGAAGATCTGTCTAAAGAAGTAAATCTAGCAATTCTAGACATGATGATGAAACATTTTTGATAAAAAAAAATCTAAAAATTTAAAGATATAAACTGTACATATAACTTCATCTTCATTTAGATCGTGTTATAGAGAAGAAAGAATAAATATGTAATTTTACTCAAGTCTGTTTATCCATACCTATTTGCATAAATGTGAGAATATAATTTCGTACAAAAATTCCCGTAAATTGATTATATTTAATAGTCTATTATTAAAGCCGCATAAACATTAGAATAATTTTTTTTTGCAGTTAAAAATTGCCTGAAATCTATAGTCTTATCATTCGTCAAATTTGTTATATGTTTTTTTTAATACCCAGACACCTTTTCTAAACTCTGACCAAAGATCACAGAAATACTGAAATTATCCAAATACTTATACCTTTCTATCGTATTTCTTTTTTTGAGTGGGGGGAGGGGTGAGGAAGGGCGCTTAAGAACTTCGTTTTGTTCTTAGAATTCTGAATTAATCATTGAAAAGATCTGCCTATGTAAGTCTTGTTGCAGAATTTTCATTAGGTAAGAGTTGCATCAACTTATACATCATGTGAATATCTTAAATTACTTTTGTAAAATACTAGATGGGAGCCATTGATATTTTCAGAGCATTTGCCTACATTTTAAACTTAAATTATTTACAACTATTCATTAATTTTCTATACGAATTAAAGAAGTCGTTGTTTCCATGGCAACTGTACCTTTCACTATTGCTTGTTTGTTTGTTTGTTTTATTGAACACATATATATCAGATCACGTGAGGATCACGGCGGTATTTGAACCCGCCCCCACCTACGTTCTCAAGCGATTAGCGGCGTGGTGTCTTATCCACTCAGCCACGGTGGGCCACTATTGCTTTATCTAATACCCAGATACTCAAATTTAACCAGCTGCGCTTAGAATCATGCTCATAACAGAGTACATTTATATGTAAGAGTGGTGACACATATGCACAAGTCGTGTACTCATATTCAAGTTTTTGTCCAAAGTACAGTAACTCAGTTTTCATTAATAGACGTGGAAGATTTCGATTAAACTAACCAAAAAAGTTTAAAAACATTGGCTTTCTGATTTGATTTTATTCAAAATCGTCTTAACCAACCAGAGTTAATGTCCGGGATCCAGAGTGTTTACTTCAAACATAAAAAAAGTTTTCAAAAATGCAGGCTTTTGATTGATCAATCTCATCGCGCTAATAGCGTGAAATCTATCTTGATCCCGGTCTATTCAACGTCCTTTAAATATTCGAGAAAGCCTTGACAAGTCAGGAAAATATCACACAAAGCAGGCAAAACAAAGAAGAAAAATCATTCATTGGCTCGTTCATATCCACGAGTGAATGAATGATTTTGTTCCTTTGCTTTGCCTGCTTTGTGTGATGTTTTTGTGACGCGTGTCAAGACTTTCTCAAATATTTAAGGGGCGTTTGTTTATTTCACCACCATGAAGCTATGAAAGGAGAGGAGCAGGCATGTCAATCTTCCCGTGTGAAAAACTACATAAAGAAAACGAGTTCTTTCCCCCTCTTCTGCCCTTTTCTCTCTTGATTTTGACCGATAGCAGCCCATTTAGCAGTCTCCATAGCAAGATGCAGCTATATATGGCGGACGCAAGGGGGAGGGTGTTAGCGTGACCAATGACATAATAGGCCAGTTTATGACGTTTAAAAGTCACACGGAGTTGGATCATCTTTACACGATGATTAGTACAAAGCGGTGCGCCGATTTTTTTTTGTGTCCATTGCCGTGTACAGATAATCAACTCCACACTTAGGAACAGCTTAAAATGACGTCATCTACTTCGAGGCAAACGAAAAAGGACAGGCTACCGCGGCGCTACAGCGTCTAGAATATATAGTGTGGAAATCCAATCAGTCGATCACAGCGATATCTGCAGGATATTTCCCAAAACTCCAAGACAATTTGGTCTAGACGCTGTAACATTTTTTTTAAACGTTTTATTAACTTACATTTGACCTGTGTGCTTGGCGTCATCCCGCTGTAATAATACGATGTTTACTTTGAAATTTGAAAATATGTAGCAGATGTCGCTGCGATAATCTCCCTGGATTTCAGCGTCAGTGCACATTTAAGGGATACACTTTTTAGCGGTTCTTGGATAGCAAATTTCCACATTATGTATTCAAGACGCTGTAGCGGTGCATTACACATGTCTCTTTCTTCTTTAAAAAATATCCTGCAGATGTCGATGCAAATGACTGTTTGGAATTCGACATCGTTGTACATTTAAGGGATTCAATACTTTCGCGCTTTTTTAAGTATTGCCGGGATAGTCGATTTCTACAACATATAATCTAGACGCTATAACGGAGCTATAGTTTCTAGAAGATATAGTTTAAAAATCGGCTTATTAAAAAAGTGCTAAAAATTGTATCCCATAAATGTTGAACGGGGCTGAACGACGAATGTCGATTACAGCGACATATGGTAATTCCAACATAACTATTTCAAAAGAAAATGTTTCGCTCAGAGAAGATCTAGAAAATGTTGCTCCCATCGACATTTGTCATTCAGTATTTTTCAATATTTATGAGATTCAATTTTTAGCACTTTTTAAAGAATTACTGGAATAGCCGGTTTTCACACTGTGACCGTGATCTAGGTAGATTTTTCTGTGTTATCGTAACGAGATTGATCAATCAGAAGCCAGAATTTTTGCTAACTTTTCACTGTTTGCAAAATTGTACCTGGATACCGGCCTATATTTCTAGACGCTATAACTGAGCTCAGGAATAGTACAGAAAGCAAACTCTGTATTTTGATACATTAAGGCCGGGATCTAATTAGGAACAAGTGTGTCTCTATAACGAAGTAGCGACATACGGCCAATAAGTGTTTATTGGTAAAAGTGATAAAAAAAAATCGTTAAAGTTCTTTACGAGCATGCCATTATCGCCAGGTTAATGCATGCTGAATTATTTCCCTAGTCTAATAGAGATCGTCCATGCGCGTATCTTCTAATGGAGGATATTCCAAATGTGGGTTCGAGGCTGAAAAAGTCACGTGGTACCGGTAATTTACCCAAAGAATTTCTAACTGATAGAAGGGAAACAGGAAACTACACTGTAAAAACCTCAGTTCTTACAGGTTCTCTATTTTCTGACCAATGAGAACGCTACATAAACGCCTATGAAGCGTTCTCATTGGTCAGAATACAGATAGCCTTTAAAAACAGAGGTAATTTTTCACGATATTTTTAACAGTGTACTACTGCTTTCTCCCATGAACTGTTTCCTTGGCTAGCGGGGATTTACATTACGTAGACGGAGCCTTCCCTTCTTTACGCTAGACGTTCTTGCCTTGACCATGTGATCATAACGTAGATTGAATATCCTCTATTCAAGAAAGCGGATTGCCGTACTTTCGACAAAAGCTTGAAATGAGCATGTCTCCTGTGCATATATCACCACTCTTATGTATAAAGGCTCTCTGTTATGGTGTTGTTTCTGATACAGCGCCTAGAATACCTAGTGTGGAAATATGCTATCCAAACAGTTCTAAAAATTTGTATCCCTTAAATGTGCGACGATACTGCTAAAATTTCAAGTGTCGATCGCAGCGACATCTGTGGGATTTTCGTATTACTATTATTACATTGTATAGACTAGCAATTTCTTGCAGTTGTAGAAAATATCCTGCAGATGCCGCTGCGATCTGCATATTACAGCAGTATCATTGCACATTTAAGGGATACAATATTTTAGCGCTTTTTTAAGTATTACAGGGTTAGCCGATTTCAACACTATATATTCTAGGCGCTATAGTTTCTGAGCGCTGTTGGTTAAATTTCGATATTCATGTTTTAGAGTGAGCAATAGAGAAAAGTACTAAAACTATTGAAACAACAACTTCTTTAATATTGAAATGTACAGCAAAGGAGTTCAGAATCAATGCCTTAAATAGTTTCGAATACGCACTGTTGTTATGACATCAATACCCTTCCTGGATGTGGAAATGCAAAATTGTGTTCAACATAATTGGCCGCAATCTAGATAGATTTTTCGCTGTTAGCGAAACGAGATTCATTAATCAGAAGCTTGCACTTTTGCGAACTTTTCGCTGTTTGCAGCAATGCAGGCTATTGATTGGTGAATCTCGTTTCGCTAACAGCGAAAAATCCATCTGGATCCCAGCCTAAATTTCTGTAAACATTGCACTTCATCCATGGCACTAAGAAAATGACTCAAAACTTTTATGACATAGGCCGGGATCCAGAAGCAGCAAAAATTCTCAAACATTCTGACTTCTGATTGGTCAAACTCATTTCGCTAACAGCGAAAAATCTATCTGGATCTCGGCCATAGTTTTCTTCGATGAAATCAATGCAAAAGGATAATATAAAAAATTTTAAAAGACTTCTAAAATGATTTGGCGGGTTTATCGCTGTTTGGCATAATTTATAAACTTTAAAATTAATTAACAGTTTTTCGCTAATTAAGAATAGAAAATTTGTGTTTTTAAAGCTGAATTTTACAAAAGCACGTAGATTGAGTAAATATCTGTCCAAAAATGCAATCCTTACTTTTTTATGTCCATTATTTAAGTCTCTACCTTGATTGAACCATAAATTGTGACGAAGAAAATAAATCGATCATTTTCAGTATCTCGACGTTATTTTAAAAAATCTATATCTCTGTTTATAATTAATTTATGAGGATGCATTTGGTCTCAAATTGAAGATATTTTCCATTGGGTCCTTCTGGTTTTGGTTTTATTTTTCTGCGATGATTGGTTCTTTTGATATGGGAAATTTTACGCTGGCATGTTTGGTTGATTTTACATGGAGAAGTTGTCATCAGTATAATAAGCAGTTACGGTGTCTTGCGTTTTATTCTTGGCGTTTGTTTGTTTGGCGAGGTTAGCATTTTTTTTTTCAGCTTGGCTTGGCAGAACGACCGTCCTGCTTGATCATATAATAAGGTGTATTTTAAAGAGATGAGTATCTTTAAAATGATAACGTTGGCATGTGTTTGAAAATTTGTTATCTTAGCAGTTATTAGACGTAGGGGAAGGTGGCCTAAAATGATCCAAGCGGGCAAAACGGTCCACATATGTTTTTTTCCACACAGGTAGCGCTATCTACAGGGTAACACATTAATTAGTTGTGCCAAGTAAAGCAGAAGCAATGGCGGTATCCAAACGATCGCAGCATTATGCAGTGGGTTTTATAACATCTGTTATAAGATATGCACTAACTTTCATATTTTTTAGACACACAGTCTTTCATGTACAGAAATATGACTGGGTTTACTTAATGGAGTATGTTTTTAGATGTGAATTACACTTGCTAAGTTTTTTATGTTTCTCGGCGTCATTCAGTTATATGATATAAAGTGGTTAGCCATGTTGCCGGGTAAAATGATCCAATTATGTGGATCGTTTTACTACCATTTCATTGACTGAAGAAAATCCGGTACCGGGTCTTAGACATCATGGAATCCAAATGTGTGACTGCCGCAAATTTTTCTCTCTGAGTCCAGGTATTATCGTACCGTTTCCAAAGAAAACAGAATCAAGCACTTCGAGAAAAAAGAAAGTCGATGGGAAGTGCTATTTTAACGAGCAGTCCTTATAAGAATCAACTGAGCTTGGAAAATTAATTGTGCTATTTGATTGTAAAACTTATTTTATTTCATTATGCATTGTCATAATTACTTTTATATCCTTTATTTTGCCGATAAAAAACAATTTACAATTACTTTCTAATGAAGGATCATTTTGCCCTTTGAATAAAATGGGTAAAATGATTCTTTGGACACTTTTTCAAAAATCTATTATTTTCATTACTCAATTTGGGTTTAAAGTATTCTTAAAATATGTTTATAATGCAAAATATAGTACAAAACATACTAGCATATGACCAAAGTCTTATTTAAACAGTTATGATATTTTACACAAGTTTTTTCCTTAAGGGATCATTTTAGGCCACCCCTCCCCTACTTTCAGAAAACTTTAAAGGGATCTGAAAATAACCTTATCACTCCGCATTTATTTTAATGAAGTTAATATTATATTTCTATTTAAATAATTTTTAACTATAACTTCATCGATAATATTTTTAAGCTATTGAACAAATAGCGTGTAATTAAAATGACTTGTAATCTAAACAAAAATCGTAGTTTTTAAAAAGTAAAAAAGAGAGATTTACTTTCAAGTTGGAAATTGGAAAATGATAAACTGCAGAATCATATGGAGACGTGAATTTCAAAACTCGCTCTTGCCAAAAAATCCAATTTTTGGGAAATCGCGAAAAACCTCTAACTGCGTCCATTGGCTTTCATTTTAAACCAAAATTTCACAGTCCCAGGAATATATGATACAACTAGTTTTTTTTTTTTTTTTTTTTTTGGAGATCACAGTGTTTTTCCGACGCAGGTTCACCAATAGCTAATGATGGAAAAAAAAACTCGATTTTTTAAATTTTGTATAAGACGAGTTTTGAAACTCACGTTCTCACATATATTTAAATCATATTAACTTCATTATCCCAATTTCATTTTATCTCATGTACAGTACGTAAAAAAAAAAAAATCCAGAATGATGGCTGTAACTTCCGTTATGATTTACTATAAGAGGAAAAGCGTATTCAATTTCCGCATGTTAACATTGATTTTTATTTATAATTATTTAACTGATTTATTTAATGCATTTCTGTGTGGATGGAATTTACTTTATTTTCTTAAAACATTTTTGGCTCCAATGGGCTTTTAACCATTTGATCGGAGACGAATCGACTCCTTCCGGGGATTCTAGTGTTAAAATATGGAGGAATGGGAAATTTCATCAGTTTTGAATGACACCTTAGTCAGATATATATTATGGAAAAATAAATAAACGAATCCATCTTAAAGAGTTATTTAGACGTAACTCTAACAATAATTGAGCTGAAATCGGGTTTTGAATTGTGTTGTGCGTTTCCATAATGTTGAATTAGGCACAACATTTTCACTTTTTAAACGGTTGCAGTTTTATTACATTATTCGAATGCGTTGGAAAGTGTTTCGTAATCTATGCTTGACGCATGATTTTTTATTTCTTGTTTTTTAATCTTATTCGAAAAGGTGCAAAATAATATTCACAAATAAATTGCATGAATGTGTATGTATGTATTTATGTTTCTTAATTTAGAGAGCGAATATTTTTAAAGTAATAATAAAGTTATTGATAAAATTCTGATTGTGCTTCTAAATATTGTGAAACTAACAAAACAATTCTATTCAAAGAGAATTTATCGCACTTTCAAAATCAACACATTTAAAACATCGTTGACCCAATAAAATATACAGAGTAACAAATTTATTTCCACATAAAAATATATTTATTATGACTTGATTAAAAACATAAATTTTATGTAATTTTTAATAAGGCTTTAGTCCTTTGTTACATACATAAAAACTGACAAATCCCCAACTTAAATTTGCTATATTCTAATTACTAAGTTGTCAGAATTGTGGCTCTGCCCTATCTCAATTTTTCTACTGCAAGCACAGAGTAAAATAAATCAGTAGCATAAGTTTTGAATACGAACTACAAATGAAATAGTTTGGATATAGGAAAAAAAGCATTTTTTTTAAAATTTGATAAACTATATGCAACAAAAGGTTAGCTATTGCTTTTTCAGAATATGGGCTTATCCCAGTTTCAAAACTAGATATTCATATATCAATAGCCTGAAGTTCTTTTAACCGTAACTTAGGTCCTAATAGAAAAAAATAATAATGATGTTTAGTATAAAATTTCTCGATCTTAACTAGCGAAATCCTTATAAAAGTAAAAGTACTCTTTTACTTTTATAAGGATCTCTCTTACAAATCTAAGGAGGAACTCTCT
The DNA here is from genome assembly GCA_963932465.1 of Maratus speciosus. Lineage (NCBI taxonomy): Eukaryota > Metazoa > Arthropoda > Arachnida > Araneae > Salticidae > Maratus > Maratus speciosus. The sequence goes on from OZ010793.1 coordinate 37,292,687, forward strand.
TACAAAAAAAAAGTACTCTTTTTTTTGTCTATTTAAAGACACATAAGCAAAACTTTCTAATCAAAATTAGACATTTATTAAATTATTGAACAATCTGTAAATCATGTAGTATTGCATATATTTTTATTTATATATATACAAAGTACTTTTAATATTTTTTTATATAAAAGTGTAAAGCCTTTTTTTACAATGTATCAAAGATCGGTGTTTCTTTTGAAGTTTTAATTCATTGATAAAAGTAACATAGACATTTCTATACTTCATGGATATTTCCTCAGAAAATAAAAATGAAAACATAAAAATATGTTTATGTGACCCTTAAATGTTTAGTAAAGATTTTAATATTAAACGTTAATAAATATTCTATCAACTTACACTGAATAAAGTAATTACTGTTTCATTAAATATCCTAGGCGCAGGTTGTGATTTAGGTTCTCATATTTTACGAAATACCTGTGATTTTTTTTTCGTGTCAAAAAGTTCATATTCTAGAAACTAGAAGGAAAAATAATTTTTTTTTTCTTTTTTACGGAAATTATCTTATCACACTTTTTTTAAACATACTATGCATAGAGTGTAATGCACTTTCTGAAATGCATTATTTGTATGATGCCATTTTCATTTTTTAAAAAATCGTCTTTGGGACTATTGAAGTAAAATAAAACATTTGTCTAACATAAGGGATTAATAAAATCTCCTCTTTAATAAAAAATAACCTCATTTGTTTAGATAAAGTAAAGTTCTAATTAGTGCACAAATATATTCGATTTAGTATGTGATTTTGGAAAACAATATCTCCAGTAGTTTATGATTAATCAGGCTTCGTATGAATGATCATTTTGAAAAATTGTATTTGAACGCAGAAATTTCCAACTAAATAAGGCGAAAATTACTTTTCAAAAATCCTGATATTCAAAAGTAACCATCCCTACAAACCCTGTTAACAGATATTTAGAAAGTGTGAGAGATTTCAAGTACAGTCGTGGGAAAAAAAAAGTAAACACCCTCTACTAACTCTGCAGCAAATTATTGTAGAAGAAAGTTACTGGTACCACACGATTGGAAATAAAGCCTACGTTTAAATTAGGGGTGCACAACCTTTTTAAGAGAAGGACCACTTACAAAAATGTCTGGGTTGTCGAGGGCCACATTCTAATTTTATTTCGAGGAGGTAATCTGTGGCCTATAATCAGATAAAAAATATGGTTTCAGATGCCGGGGGGGGGGGGGGAGTTTTACCCCTTTAGGTTCCTCTACCCAGTCAACATATCCAATTCAGTTGGTAAGAATATGTCAACAGTGTTTACGTTTGCATATGTATCAGATATAGCAAGAATTATTTTCAAGAAGTGATAATATATTCCTTGACTTTATTCGGAATAAAAACATAGGAATGAAGGTGGCTAGTGCCGAAAAAAAGTGTGAACTTTGTGAACGAAGTGAGGAACCGATCAACGAAATTTGCGATTTTTCCGAAACCGGGCGACAAGACTTGCGATTTTAACGTGCCCGATCGGCAAAATTTGCGATTTTTCCGCGCCTCATCGACAGAATTCGAGATTTTTCCATGCACGATCAACAAAACTCAAGATTTTTCCGTATCCGATCAAGGACATTCCCGATTTTTCCAAGCCTCATTGTAAAAATTCACTATTTTTCTGCACCCGATCAATGAAATTCGTGATTTTTTCTTACCAGATCGACGAAATTCGCGATTCTTAACTGACTGACGACATTTTCAATTTTTCCGCGGCAAATTGACGAAATTCACGATTATTTTCCTGCTATCTATGGACAAAAATTCCAATTTTTCCCCTTATAAATTGTCGAAATTCGCGGGCCACACGTTAACCCATCGCAAGACACAGGTTGTACATCCCTACTTTAAATGATATATATAAAATTTGCTTGGGAGGGGGGGGGGCATCTACATATCAAATCGAACCCAAACATTGTTTTTTTTAAATAGTAATACCCAAGTTTGACACCATAAATAGATTCTACACTCTTCAATTAGCCTAAATCCAAATTTTCATGAAAGTAGTATGTTTAGATTCCGAGAAATTAATTATTTTAAAATGAGCTTATGGTAGGTGCTATATCCAAATTGAAGTTCGGTACTTGATTGTTGAAATGCTACAGAATGACTATGTCCCTTCTATTAATGTATTAGTTCTTGCCAATGTGAACATTTCACTTTATTAATATGTTTCGACTCTTGCCAGCCTAACTGTTTCAATAAAATGAGTAAAATATGCATTTTTCAAATTATGCTTTTCTAGACAACATAGACAGCCCTTAAACCATTATTTTGACGTTTTTTACTCATAATTCGAAGACTACTTGGAAGAAAAGTTTGAAATAGAGAACTCGTATCAAGCAGGACTTAATAGATATAAATCTATCAAAAAAATTGTAGGTTACAATTCATAATTTTTTCGAATATTAATTTCATAATTCGTAATTCATACTTTAAAAATCTTGAAATTACAAATTCAATGTGTTTATTTTTGTGTTTTTAGTATTATAGCCAAACAATAAAATTGTCCCATTAGGATAATAATTTCAGGAAATAGTAATAAAAATATGAAAATGTAATTCATCATTAGAAGCTCTAAATTTTGATTGTTTATAAATTAAAATGCTATCATCCAACTGATTTGAAATTTCATTTTTAGGCATAATTTGAACCGCAGATTTGAAATATAGTGTCAAAATTGGATGTTGCCTTTGGAAAAACAAAGTTTGGTCTATTTTTGATTTGTATATGACCCCCTAAGCAAATTTTAGATACATCATTTAAAAGTAGACTTTATTTCCAATTGTTTGGTACCAGTAAATTTCTTCTATTATAATTAGTTGCAGAGTTAGTAGGGGGTGTTTACATTTTTCCCACGATTGTACATACTGAATAGTATTGCCAGGTGTCCTGCGTAAATCAGTTCTCCATCTGCTCTGGACACCACTAATATCTTACAGTTTGTTTCGCCATGGTGAATAGCAGACAAATCTGGCATTAGATAAGGCGACGAAAATTACTTTAAAATACTGGTGCCCAGAGCATTTGGGGCGCCGATTTACGCAGGACATATGGCGATACTAATACTGAAGGTTTCATTATACATTTTACCCAGAAGCGATGAACAACGAGGAATTCCTCTGAGAAGATGTCACAAAAAATTTTTGTGACTGCACATGACGGTTGCAACTGACTACCGAATGAAAATTAAATTCACACCTTATGTAACTTATTCTTAAATGGTATGCAGTATCATTTCAAGATATAACTTAAACTGAGACTAATTGCATTTTTTTTTAAAACTGTATGAACATAGGTATTACAAAAATACATATTTCTCTTAAAATTCGAAAGCAAATGTTATGTTGTATTGAAATTTCTTTTATTTTCCGCAGCCATCGAATTTTCTCTACCGTATGCAAATTGCCTTCCCGACATCCCATTATGAGTATGATACTGTGGATAACATCAGAAACCTCATTGCGGCTTGTCTTAACTTGAATCCAGCTGAGCGTCCAAGCACAGACCAGATTCTTGAAGGGAAATTCTTCGGAGGAGAAAAGTTTTGGTGTTTGAGTGATAAAGACATATGGAATGAACCAGGTCAGTGATTTAATTATAAACTTTCTCTTCTACGACTGTCTTAGCATAAGCATTATATGTATTAATACATTGCTACCTTGTAATAACAAGATTCTAACAAAAAATTGGCTAAAATGAAATGACATTATCAACCGAGTGACGTATTTTAGTGAGTATTTTAAGAATTGATGAATGTTTCGAGGTCCTAATGGTAGGTCTATAGGAAAAGAAACTATCATCCGATTTTTCTCATTCGCTGAGTCAAAATAGTTATAGATTTATCTTTCTGCGACAACAGTATCATAATCTTTTTTAGCCGGCGTTGCCACTTTTAAAGAACCTATTGGTGGTGGCAGGAAATAATTTCGTAAATCGACATGTTTGCAAAAGCATTGAAAAAAGGTCTTAAAATCTCTATATCTATATTATATGCGCGAAATATAGATACGTGATAAGATCCAAAACTTAATTTTTTTGCAGAAAACTAAAGCGTCGTTATTTAGTTCATTTTGTCTACATAAGCACAGGGGGTTGAGTGAATTTCATTCGTCATGCCTTTCTTATGGCCAGTCCTGCTTTCGGTATGTTTTACAAAAAATATTATAAGTCACTTTTATTTGCTAGACCAAGAAACATTTATCCTTTTACAGTGTACCCTATAGTGTAATGTTTTCAGCATTTCTACAGAACACTCTTGCACACCGTTTCTAATTTATTTACTGATTTATTTATTTTTTGCCTTCAAATTAAAATTAAAGTAAAATCAACTTTCAATTATTTTTAGTCAACTTTTTCATTCTAATAATATGTTTCAAAGACAACTACGAAAGATTTTCTAATGTAGGAGGAACATTATGGAAATCCAAAATAACCTCACACACCTGAGTACTACAAAGATTTGGAATATCTCTCCCATATCATCTGAAACCAGACAAAAATTATAAAATAAGTAGGGTTCGGAGATTTAAGAGGAGGTTCTACTTCTTTTGGGCGAAATTTTATTTATTTATTTATTTATTTATTTGTGATTTCATTCTTGGTCTAAAACGATTTTGTGATATTCCAATTTCTTACAATTTTTTTTGCTTGTTGAAACTCTATAGTAAAATTTAAAATTTGTTCTTCCATTGTTTCCAACTTGTTTTAAACCATGTTTTACAAACTGGGCAGCCCACTTTCTCAAGAAACTTTTGGCCGATTACCTTATTTTTAACACTTTCCAACAAAATTGAAAAGTATTTATGACTTCGGTTTGTGTGTCCGTCCGCGCTCTCTCTCGTAAATATACTAGGATCGCCCTGCAATTTTTGAATGTTATTGACGTTTACCACAGCACGATCCCGGTTTCAGTTTGTAGCATGTTTAGTTCATTTACAGGGACAATCAAAAGTATTCCGTTACATTACGGCTAATGGGAAAAAATCGTTTCAAATGATTTTTAATGATGTTACACGCATCCAAAAATAACAAAATTGATATGCATTTATGAAGTGTACTAAAATATGCATTCTGCAGAATATGCGGTGTAAAGAATAGTAATTATTCATTTACAGAGCCACATAAAAGAATTCCGTTACATAATGATTTAGGAAGGGGAATTGTTTGCATCGTATTTTAATTATATTAAACTATTTCATACATAATGAAATTGATATACATCTCTGAGGTTTACTATAAGTTATTTCACGTATAATATGAAGTGCATAACATTTACAGGGACACGCAAAAGATTTCACATACTATATTGTATACGAAGTACTTTACATTAGCGATGATTGCTGGAAATACATTTTTAATTATGATATGCGTTTTTATGTTTCACTATATTTATGCATACTATATGGTGTGTATAAAGACAATAATTCATATACAGGGCTACACAAAAGGATTCGTAAGGGTTACTGGTTATGAGCGCAAATTGCTTAAAGGAGGTTTTTAAATGAGATATGCATTCGTACGTAGAACTGCATTTAGTTCATTAAGAAATGTTTGTAGAATATAGATAAAATAACATACAGGGTAACGCAAAGAAATGGATACATGCCGTCTATGGATGATAATTTCTGGAAATGTGATTTCAGTAGATTTAAGAGTGTTTTAGTTTAAATTAAATTTTAGTTAAATAGTGGCGTGTAATAAAGATAGTAGGTAAACTACAGGGCTGTACAAAAGTTTACAAGTATTTTTCCATCTCTTAGTATAAATTGCTGAAAGAGAAATTTCAACCTGTTATGCGTTTTCTTGCTAAACTAAATTTTCCCATTATATAGTATATAAATCAACATATAGAGATCAAATACAAGACTGTTCAATGGAATCGGAATACATATTTGGCTATGAATGGTAACTGCTGAAATCAGTTTTTTAAATGTTTACTTAGTTATCTAATTTACCCTATTTCCCTAAATAACAAAGTTTTGTTAAAGCTTTCAGGGAGTGTCGGAAAATGTTTCATAATCTATGCCGTACTCATGATTTTTCTTTCTTGTTTTATTTAAAAGACAGGTAATCGTTTTTTATGCAGCTTATGCCCTCAAAAAGTATAATTTTATAATTTTCATTGGTTAATTATATTTTCGAGTTCGCAAAGGATAAAAAAATGGCAAAAAGATTAACTTTTTTGTTTAAATGGCTCTCTTTTTGTGAAAAATACAATTTTAAAACTTTTAGACAAATTGTTTGTAAAAGATCTTCTGAAATTAAGACCCTCTCATAATTTGGCGATCGAATTTGTTTCGTATGCCTGTGACCAGATTAGAAGGGTCGCCCGATTGACATTTCGACACCTGCAGGATACACCATTTTATTTTACACTCAAAAATTTAAATATATGAGTGAAATGTCAATAAATACAATGTGTAAATTTCAAAAGCTTTATGTCTTTCCTTTGTAACGGTAAAAAATCCCTAAAGATCAGTTGAATTTCAGGATAAAGAAGTAGAACCTTCCCTGAAGAAGTAGTCCCTGGGGTTAAAAGGGAATCCAACTTTGCTGCAATAATTTTCTGAAAAACTCCCAGTATGTAGTCATATTTGATTGTTTTTAACCCAGTACTTTGTTATACATAAGGTTCTAATGATAATATGTAAAAGTTGAAAACATATTACAGACTTTTTCATGTATAGTGTTAATTTAACATAACGTCGACATCGACATCGTTAATAATGTGTATTTAAAATTTTTGATAATAAAAATAGAATGTATTTCAAAACGTTATAAAAACATTTATAAAATACATCCATTAAGTATTTGGATAATTTATTTTCTTCAGTCATTTTTTGGCTAATTATTTAATCCAAGTATATTATTTCAATTTTCAAACTGTGTCTTATAATAAACAAACTATTGGCATTGATTTCTTTTAGCTTTGAATTATTTTTTTCTGATTCGTGTAATTAGTTATATTGTTTCTCTTAAAGAAATAATACAACCTGAGAAGTAATTCCTCTCTCATTTTTAATATTTTGATGCTGCTTTTATTTAATTATTAATTTTTCATTTTTACGTTTACTTTTAGCTAAATGCCGACAAGTTGAAAATGTTATAAAGATGTACAGAAAAAAAGAATCTAAGAGGCGTTCAAAGCTGATAAATCATAACTGTAAAAAGGTAGAAAAGAAATATAACAGTGTCAAAACTGAAAGTGGAGTCATTAAAACTCAGCAGAATGACGTCGATTTTGTTGCTATGAAAACACACGATTCCTTATCTGTAAAGATGAAAAATGGTGTTTCGAATTCTATCAAAGGTGACGTAAATCTGGTGAGCGAAATTAAAATACAAGATTCCAATTCTGAAAAGGAGAAAAAAGATGCTTCAATAACCAGTGGCAATTTAAATTTGAAGCATGAGGATATGCATCGCAGTGTTAGATCGATAAACACATCACTCGACGAAACACTGGATACAAAAAGAAAGAAAGAAATCGCTTCACTTGAAGCTAAAAATGATGTCTTGAAAAGCAGTGAAAAAAACGCAATTTTGGTTGCTGATATTATCTCACATGTCTCTGGATCTGCAAGTAACAAGAATAGTATTTTAGAGTCTCTGGGCGTTACAATCCCGCAACAAATGAGCGATAACATCGGCTCTGTTAAGATGACAGAAAAATTAATGAGTGCAAATGAAACTAAACAAGTCGCTTCCATTGAAGCCAAAAATAGCGCCTCGATAGGTAAACAGAAAAACATAGATGTGGTTGACGATAGTAAAAGTAGTTCGAAAAGTAATGTTTCCCAGAATGTGACTCCCAGAGTTAAAAATCTGAATCAAAAGGAAGATAACAAAAGTGGTGCAATGAGAAAAAGCTCAAAAGTAAGTCATTCACAGAGTAATAAAGAACACAAAGACGTCGATTCTAAATCTGTTGAAGTGACTACGAAACATGGGAAAAATAAAGGAAGAATTATAGATTGGTTCAGGAGAAAAGGAAAATCATTTAGCAGAGTTTTTGCAGTATTCCGGCCAAAGAAAAAGGAAATAAAATGTAGAAGTAAGTACTGTTAGACTTATTCCTTCCTGTAAAATTAAAAAAAATTATATGTTTTTTATTAAACGCATTTATTTTATTTTCAATTAATATATACTTAAGTTATATTGCGCCAACTTAATTGTTAAATGCATTTATTTTGTTATAACTTAAAATGTATATATTTTATGTTAATTTTACTCTATTATTATCTGTACTTATTTTATTTTAAATTGATTTTTTTTTTCTCATTTTAACCATTTCATTTTCTCTAACTTTTATATTTGTTATATGAGATGGAAGAATATTGATTTCTCTATTTCATTAAGTCTGCTTCAAAATACAGAAAAACTTCAAACTTCAAACAAAACTACGCAATTTTTTTTTCTGATGTAATGATAATAAATAATACTTCGTAACTATTTCTAAAAATGCGGTTTTTACACAATGTTTTAATTCTCATATCGGAATTTTTTTCTTTCATATATTAAAAGAAAAAAAAAGATTGATTCCTTCACGTAAGGTGATTTCTCATCTTTCATAATAAGCAAAGCTACTGCATCTTATATTAAAATTTTAATCCGTTCACGATAACAGAGTATTTTTAATCTTGCATCACTGGTAATTTCAAGTAGAAACTTTTACTTATTTTAATTGCACTAATCGTCATTAAACAAGTTCAATTTTTCTATTCACTATTGCTGAAATAATAAAGAATAGAAAGAAGTAGAAATAATAAAAAAATTCTGAGCACACTATGCTACATGATGGTATTAAGCCACAGCCAAAGCGATATAAGTAAGCGTCCTATCTTAAATGGGAGAGGTAACCGCAAGATTAAAGGCCAGGTCACAGCAATCAAGGTCGCATGCCACCTAACGCACGGGGTTAAACTACAGGAAGATGCCTAACTGTTTTCTTAAATCACACCGCTAAAATTGTAAAGTTTTTTTCAGCTTGATTAATAGCTGAAATGTTTTTGACAAGGCGAAGAAAACATCGTGGTGTCAATTGCATCTGGACGCCCCTCTCGCTACGCCTTTATTTTGCAATAAATATGGTAAATAAAATTCAGTTCCATGAGTGACTAAAGATTTAGAAAATATGTGCAGATGGTAGATATCCTGTCATATATAACGTCACACTAAAAGACCGCGTATGTGGATTATCACCCCGTCCACCAGATGGCGCAACTGTGTTAATTTATGCCCGATTCCAATATTAAGTTTATACGCTTACTTATATCGCTTTGGCCACAGCCTTCACAATTGTGATTGCCAATAGTACAACTTATTTTATTCTAGGTTTCATATTTTGCAATTTTTCTCCCAGATGCCACGTCAGCGAAGACGTTATAGGATCCGAAATATTTTGTAATGGTTACATATTGAGTGAAAATGGTTTTGGATCTTAGAGAGTTAAAAGAAAAAAAGACTTTGTCATTGTTTATGTAAACACCTAATTAATTTCTCTGATATTGATGACATCTTCTAAAAGGAAAAAAGTTCCCATAATTGACATCAAATATACGAAAATTAGCGTAGAAGTGTATCATGTGTTTTAGACATTTATAAATACTTTAGAAAAAATAATATATACTTATTGCCTTTTGTATTAAATAAAAGCAGATAAATGATTATACAACGTTTTTCAAATAATTTCAATGTGTGCACTATTATTCTCACTCAATGCATTCAGAAATTTACATATATACACTGCTCAAAACAATTAAAGGATATTGCAGTTTTAGGTGGATTTTGTATCTGGTAAACTGTTTAGCTGATTGATACATGGTCGGCAGACATAGTAGGTTACATAAGAATAAATTACACATGTTTGGCAGAAAAAAATGCATTTTATTGCGCATCTGTGTACTAAAGGAAAAAAACACAATTTGTGCATATGAGAAAAAAAGAATAAAAAAAGGTGTTTTCTTCAAAGAAAATCATTTTCAGTAGGGGGTATGGTTTCCACGGGCCGCCAGCAACGTTGAACACCTTTGAGGCATGGACTCAATGAGGCTATTAATGACGAGTTGGGGTATTCTGCCCCACTCTTCCAGAAGAGCTCTTTCCAGTTCTTGGAGAGTTTGTGGGGGTTGTTGGCGGGCCAGAAACTCGTCTTCCTAGAGCGTCCCAAACGTGCTCGATTGGATTCATGTCTGGAGAACACGCTGGCCATTCCATTCGAACGATTCCTTCCTCGAAAAGGAAATCCTCCACCAGGTTTGCACGATGTGGCCTGCAGTTATCGTCCGTTAAAATGAAGTTATCTCCGATTGCTGCAGCGTAAGGGACTAAAATAGGTCTGAGGATCTCATCCCTATATCGGCGACCAGTCAGAGCTCCATCTCGAATGATGTAGAGGTCAGTGCGCCCGTCAATGGAGATGCCACCATACACCAACACTCCTCCACCGCCAAATCTGACACTTTCGTGCACGAACGCAGGATTATTCCTACTGCCACGGTCTCTCCAGATGAAAATACGCCAATTATCCGGATGCACAGAAAGACGGGACTCGTCAGAAAACAGAATATTGCTCCATTCATTTCTCCTCCAGTTGACATGCTCGGTTGCCCACTCCCTGCGGTCGCGACGATGCCTTGATGTTAATCTAACACATACCATCAGTCGGCGAGCATACAGACCTACAGCATGGAGCCGGTTTCGGACAGTCTGAGTTGAAATCGTGGTGCCTGTAGCCGAGCGAAGGTGTTGTTGGAGAAGAGTAGCGTTCATGGTTCGATGTCTCCGAGCTGTTAACGCTAAATACCGATCTTCATTGGGCGTTGTTGCCCGTCTACGACCTTGCCCTGGTCTTCGGCCAGCACATCCACTCTCCAAAAAACGGTTCCAGATCCTGGAAATGACACTTTGTGACACTCCAATGGCTTGCGCTACTTCGGTTTGAGTTTGGCCCCCTTCTAACCTACCAACAATTCTCAAAGCTTCTGAATCTGTCAAATGACTTCGCTGAGACATCGTACTCATCGAAAAAAAGCAATCACTGAATGCCGATCATCCTTGTCTTCATTCTCTTTTATCCAGTTGAAAGTCAAATTTCATTCGCTGCCGCTGAAGCGACGTTTTTGACGTCGAACTCAAAATTTGCATACTCCACAGTTTGAAAACCAGAAAAATTTGCATTTGTGATTCTCTTCTTCTATTTTCGGCAAAAAAAAAAATTCGTTTATAGCTTTATTTTATATAAAACTTCAAATATCCTTTAATTGTTTTGAGCAGTGTATATATACGACCTCGATGATTGCGGTAAATTCATTTTCCGTTCATAAGTGCAACGTATCGGGTTTAGTATACAATGTTTTTCAGCTATCCACATTAATCCTTTGTGATTGAACAATTAAAATTCGAAAAACATTTACTCAGATGTTAGAATACATCCTTTTAAGCATGTAAAAAATAATAAAATAAATTTAGAGCATAAAAAAAAATTATTGACTAAAAAGTACTTTTTCAATACCTGCAATAAACAAAAAATGTCATACTTATTATAAGTATTGTTAAGTTTCTAATACAAAATTGTAAGGTGTACGAATGTACTTTTGTAAAAAATCTACTTTTTGACGTGTCCAGCCTTTTTATTTTTACGGAATTTACAAAGTTCATTTTAGCAGTAACGATGCGAAACTGCAAAAATGATAAATAAAACTTCGACATAAAAAAATAACTCCAATATTGCCGTCTGTTAAACATTCCATAATTTTTTTAATTAACTAATGTTTTGGGAGATAGCAGCAATAAGTGGAATCGTCTTTTAAAGCCCGCAGTATAAATAACATTGACTTTTCGGTATGTTATAGATATGCAACGCGGTGATACAAAGGACTAAAATGAGTTCAAAATTATGATATCTCTAGCAATGTAGGTAATATTATTAGACTTTGAGTGTACCAACATTAGCTAAAATTTGTCTCACGTTGGTCTACGTTAACAAATGTCCGCTTGCCAAACTATTTGCCAAAAGAGGCAAAACAGTGGTCCAATTGTTAGCTGCTGGTCAGGTACATTCCAACTTATAGGAGTCTCTGGACATACAACATCTCAGCGATTTCTAAACACAGCTAACGACATCATCTTCTAATTGGAATATTTTTAAAATATGTACTTTTCAAAATGGAGGGAACAGAGAACCGATAAAATCTTGCGAGGTGGTATTAATAAACGGGAATAGAACTTCTAGCATACGAGGAGAATGCTATAAATCTCCAGCGAGTTCTCAGTTTAGGAGATTTGCAGAACGCGAAATTAAGTGCATTTGTAATTTAAAAATAAAATTTGAAAAAAATGTAACCATAATTGTGAGTGGTCGGATTTTTCCGACGTGTCCATCTTGTTTTGTCAAATATTTTTTTAAGATACAAAGTTAAATTTCGGACATTGCATTTTGAAAAATACATCAAATGTACGAAAATATATTAAAAAAATGAACGTATGTTCTTTAAGAAAATTAAGTTTTCTATCAAAAGCTCTGTATGGTGTGTGTTATTTTAAATAAATATAAAAGGAAATTTCTGCTAAGTTAGTAATTTTACAGTAAAGACATTTCCGAAAAATTTAAATGGATAAAATCACAGAGTTGTTATACACAAAACTAATCGCAAAACAGTATGTAAATTTTCCTTTTAGAAATCGTTATAACACTCGTTATTTGATATTTTCAGAAATTAAGATTTTCTTTTAGATTATAAAAGTTAAATTGAATAAAATAAAAGAATTTCTATGAAAGAAAATTTTATGAAAATATAAATAAATTTTATAGTGTGATCTTTATCAAATACATTATTACATACACGTTTTTTTTTTTTTTTTTTTTTTTTTTTCGTGATGCGGTTTTATAGTTTTATCCCCTCAGTTGGTTTCTCATTTAATGTCTTTTTTTTTTTACAGGTACTTTTTACGTTTAAAGGAAACATATAAAAATCTCGAGCTTGTCAAGTTAAATTAAGGATATGAAGAAATGAGCTTCAAGGATATGAAGAAAATCTTATGTCATAATTTCTTATATTTTAATATTATCTTATTATCTTATATTAATCTTATATTATTTTTATTATCTTTTATTATTATATTATCTTATATCTTATATATTTTCTTATATTAATGTTAAATTATTCTTATTACCTTTTAATATTATATTATCATATATTATTCTCATTATCTTTTATTATTATATTAGCTTATATTCTAGTCATATATTATATTACATTATTCTTATTATCTTTTATTATTATATTATCTTATATTAATCTTATATTATTCTTATTACCTTTTATTATTATATTATCTTACATTCTAATCATATATTATCTTATATTAATCTTATATTATACTTATTATCTTTTATTATTATATTATCTTATACTATATCTTATATTTATTATATATGTATCTTATCTTGTATCTTATCTTATATCTATCTTATATCTTATGTTATCTTATATCATTTTTATTATTCTATTACCTGACATATTATATCTTTTATTATATTATCGTATATTTATTTTATCTCTTATAACGTGTGTTCAAGAAGTAATGCAAGTGACTTCATTATGAAGCGACTATATGTTGCAGCGCGTTCCAACCTCTACGGCTTGGCGGAGGCGAGGCGAGGCGTGGCTTAGCAACCCGCCCAAACTCAGTCTGCCACGAGCAGTGATTGCATCACCATCGTTCATCTTGCGAACCTCGTCTCAAAGGCCGTGTCACGAAGCGGTCTTTTTCGATGCAAAATATGTGGTGCAAAAGGAATTTGCACCTAAATGATAGACCGTCAACGGTGTCTACTACGAGAATGTTCTCGAAAAATTGAGAAAAAGGGTCTTCCGTGTGCGAAAAGAAATCGTTGCTACCAAGGTGCTCCAACATGAAATGCTCTCAGCAAAGCCGCTTTGCGCTTGCGCGACTTTCTGAAGAAGCACAATTTGGCAACACTGCTGCAGCCCCATAGGATTAAGGCCGTCCTCAAAGGACACCGTTTGGAAGAAAATGAGGCGAACCAAGCCGCCGTAACGACCGCTCGGAACGAAGTTCCCGAAGAGGCCTTCAGGCCGGTTAGCATGCCTGGGAAAATCGCTAGATAAAATGTGTAGATATTTGAGGAATGTATTTTGAAGATTTTTAAACACTTGTAACTATATTTTGAATAATTTATTTTTATCACAATATCTGTATTACTTTTTGAACACATCCTGCCTATTATATAATTGTAAAATTTCTATGTCTATCTTTGTATCTATGTCGCCGTGAAATTTGTGTATTTAGCTTTGTGATGCGGTACAAATGACTTAGTCCTTCACTGCACGATTTTTCTTTTCTTTATGGAAAAAATAATTTGATGACTTTAAATAGTCGCAAATACAGGAAAAGTAATAAATGGCTGTTTGTGACAAATGTGGCAAAAAACCCACAATGCTCGTATATTAGATATACAAAAAGAGTATAATATGCATTCAAACGTCTCAGATAACAAAGCTAAGTTTCTTTAGGAGGCATTTAAAATATGTAAAAATTAAAATTTAATGTTGCAAATTTCAAAATACAGATTCTAAAAGTACATGACGGTGCAAAATTCATAGAAAATTATTTTAAAATACATTAAAGCATCATCAAAAAGCAAATCAATAGAAATTCCTCATAAGGTGTGTAAAAGAACTGATTTAAGAGCAAAAAAGTTCCATAAGTTCATTTCTGATCAAATTCAGAGTAACAATTTCTTTCACGATTTATGCATAAAGCTACTCCACACTTTGAACACTTTAAAAAGTTTTGCGTGCGCAGTTTGGAAGTTTCCATTGTTGTCTGTTTTCCAAGTAATTCTGCCAATGGCATACTACATCTAATCCTACATCTTTGACTGGAATTTCTGTTACAGTAGCTTTATTTTCTCGGCTATAATTCCCCTTTCTACTTCCGACATACTTTGGCGTCCTCTTTTAGCATTTGGTGTTTCGCTTCCAATTTTACAAAGGCAGATTGCAAACTCTTCCCTGCATTTAGCTATTTAGCATTAGGCATTTTTGTCAATGGATTATATGCACTTATACCACATAAAACAAACAAAAAAAATTAAAGACACATATGAGTTGTTTCTAGAGCAAATATTGCTTCAAAATGCTTCCAGATTTTTTGCACAAATTTGTTCATCTATTGACAAGTACTCTTCCATAATAACTTGCATAAAGTGTTTTCTTATTATCCATTAAAGGTCTTACTTTGAATAGTCTGTCATGGCCATTCGTGCCTCTAGGAATTTCTTTAGTATTGTCACTAAAGTGTAAAAAATGCCAGATTTTTTAAAATTCGTAGACAGAAATTGTCTTTTTAATTGTTTGGTTACTTAAAATATCATTCAAGTAATCTCTCGCCGATGGTAAATGTATAAATGGCATTAGATAACCAATTCCAATATAACGTTGAACATCCGTAATGGAGACTTGTAAAGCTTGAGAAGGATCTTTTTGTATACTGTATCTATGTATTTCTTCTGAAATAATGTTTAAATTTTCGTCATTAAAAAAAGGAGAGAAATTGATACGGAGTCAGCTAGAGCCAAAATTTCAGCACTTAAGCAGTTACTCTCCCTATATTTTATTATCCCTTCAGGAAAGATTTTTATTCTTCCAAATTTGTTTTATAAACTCGTCTTTCCTTTTTGACTTTGTTGTATCAACACTGGGTCAAGCAGAAATATCTGCAGCAAGTAAAAGAATAAAACGATCTTCCTCTAAATTGATGCATCTCAATCTATATATTCAGTGTTGAACTCAGAGTTTTGCTAGAACCTTAAGAACATTTTAACACTAGGGGATTTGAAGATTTGTATGTCTTAGAAATGAAACCCCACACCCACCCCCCTCCTTCCAGAACCCGATTATGTCCCTCTAGATGAAAATCTTCTGATTCAACAGTGGCGAATTTTATATATTACTTTTAGTAGAATTTAAAATTACTTTATAGCAATAATAATAACTTTCCTCCTTCTGCTTTTGATTCAATTTCTTGAGTCACATTTGTTTTTATCGTGTAGTAAATGTCCGATTCAGATGAAAAAATAGCATCTTCGCTTCTATTTTTAGTTTCAATATATGTTGTATCTTCCCAATTATCATCAGAAAGTCCAAGTCATCATCAGTATCAGATGCAAATAATATTGCACTGAATTCATCTTGCGCTAGCCCTTTGTGCGCCATTTTTCATTCGAATGTACTATGGGTTCTATGCTCTTTGTTCTATATCTGGCACAATCGCAAATACAGATTTCAAGCTGATGTACTGAAATATTTTAGTATGCCTAAATAACCAATATTTCTTATATTTAAATGTCAAAAATTTTTTTTCCTGCAATACTTTCAAGATTTTCTGGTGAAAAATTCGAGCAAATTCGTTTGTTGTTTACGATGCAAGCTCAAAATTTATTTGGGAAATGAAAATTTAATAGATAGTAAGGCACAGACTTCTAATGAGAAAAATAGGAACAAAACTTTTTATTTAAATGTTCTAGATATGAAGCAATGCTCAGATCACCTATATTTAAGATCCATCGGAAAATAGAAGGGTTTTATTGGTATGTACCACATATGGACACCGTGCAGTGAAGGGTTAATTGTTCACGATGACTTCACGATGCTGTTTTATACAGTGTGATAGTCGATTATTAAAAGAGATAAGTTCAAGAAACTGGGCGGTGTATTTTAACCATGTTTGAGGATCTGCCCCAAAAAAGGGTAAAATGACAAATAAATTCAGCAGTGATAACACACGGGCAACAAAAAAATTTTGTGTTTGGGGCCTGGAATATTTTAAGGAATTCTTGGGTAATTTTGTCCAATAAATTCGAAAATAACTTTTGTTTTTCTCAATCAGATCTCGTTTTTTTTTTTTTTTTTTTTTTACAGTACTCATGTCCATTTGGCTCCATTACATTGTAAAAACAGATTTCCAACAATGTACATCGGCTGATATTAGCGTGGTTTAGGGGAATTCAACAAGTCTGTTTGTTTAAGAAATGTTGGCAATATGTTACTAACAATGTCATTCTAGTTTCACTTTTATGTCTCCCAATGAAATTTTGCACTACCACTACAAAGGCTTGCCAAGATAATGCTTCAATCTCGTGCATTGTTTTCACAAAATTTGTGTCATTTATGAACTTACGGATCATTCGCCCATCAAAAATCCCTGCTTTAAGTTTTTCAACACACGCTTATAAGCCTAATATATAACAGAGAAATGTTACATATCTTAAAAACTAGACCGGATATGTCAAAATCAAGATCATATTTGTATTCAGCGAGCCCATTTCGTATAGGAATGGTGTTTATTTCCTAAACACCAAAATCATTGTTTTCCAGTGTAATCAGCATCCATGAAGTGCTTGTCAGGTTTGGCGCCGGTGCACCAATTGCACAACTATAGGCATGTTTCTGTATTGTTTGAAAATGCCAAAAGTGTTAGTGTCGAGCAAATTAAAAGCGGCTACTCAATGATTTATACATGGTACTACATAGTTTTTTTTCTCGAATGTTTAGAGGCAGGCTAACATTCAAGGTCCAAAAGAAGAAAGGAAATATATTTATCGTCACCGAAAAGGGAGAGTGGATTCCACGGCACAATACTTACATCCCATCATGCAACAATCCATGGAGAAATCCATTCCACAGATTTTACATGAATAATATGTAAAATTTACATGATAGGCGGTGGGCTGTAGTTTAATACTTGGGCATTTAAACAGCGCTTTTTAACATATGTGATCGAAAATTCCGTGCAATGGATTTCTCTTTAGATCGTTACTCGTTGAGGGTAATTATAGTGTAGTAGGACCCTCCTCTCATTTCTGTAACAATAAAAATATTTTTTCAATGCACCACATCTATCATTCTTGCTGTGTTTCTGAATTGGCTGACGGTTAATGTCGAGCTGCTAGTCGGAGGGCTGCAGTTCGATGCTGAGCCGTTGGAATAGGATTGTATAAGTTAAATGAATGCAAAATATGTGGAGTTGATTTTTTCATAGAGCGTTACTTTGAGAATTGGACATATGGTTAGTGTCGAACTGGTAGCCGGCAGGCTGCAGTTCGATACTTAGCCGATGAAATGACACTGTATAACTTACATGCATGTAAAATGTCCGGAGTGAATTTATTCATCGATTGTTACTCGGTGCTTATGTCCTCGGTGACCGAACGGTTGGTGTCGAGCTGGTAGCCGGAGGGCTGCAGTTCGATACTTAGCCATGGAACAGCACCATGAGACGGACATACAATGGCCATATGGTTAGTGTCGAACTTGTAGCCGGCAGGCTGCAGTTCGATACTCAGCCGATGAAATGGCGGTGTCGAACTGCTAGCCGGAGGGCTGCAGTTCGATACTTAGCCATGGAACAGCACCATGTGACAGACATACAGTTGTCATATGGTTAGTGTCGAACTTGTAGCCGGCAGGCTGCAGTTCGATACTAGTCGACAAAATGGCGGTGTCGAACTGGTAGCCGGCAGGCTGCAGTTCGATACTCAGTCGATGAAATGGCGGTGTCGAACTGGTAGCCGGCAGGATGCAGTTCGATACTCAGCTGATGAAATGGCGCTGTATATCTTACATGGATGCAAAATGAGTGGAGTAGATTTTTTCATCGATCGTTACTCGGTGCTTCGATCCTCGGTGGCCGAACGGTTGGTGTTGAGCTGCTAGCCGGAGGGCTGCAGTTCGATACTTAGCCATGGAACAGCACCATGTGACTTAACCTGAAAAATATGTTGGGTGGATTTTTCTATAGTGTGTTAATTTGAGAATCGGACATACAGTGGCCATATGGTTAGTGTCGAACTTGTAGTCGGCAGGCTGCAGTTCGATTCTAATCCGATGAATTGGTGGTGTCGAATTTGTAGCCGGCAGGCTGCAGTTCGATACTCAGCCGATGAAATGGCGGTGTCGAACTGGTAGCCGGCAGGTTGCAGTTCGATACTCTGTCGATGAAATGGCGCTGTATAACTTTTACATGCATGTAAATTTTGTGGAGTGGATTTCATCATTGGTTGTACAGAGAAGAAGAATTTCGTACACAGCGTCGTAAAAAGGGTAGATGTGGTGTCGTTGGATCTGTTCTCTCGTTCCGTTACCGATAAAATTCCTTCATTGATGCACAAATACGAACACCCTTGGCATGTCTCTGCATTAATCAGCAGAGACGAATGTTTGTGTCGAGCTGGTAACCGGAGGGCTGCAGTTCGATACTCGGCTGTTAAAACGGCATTGTAGATATATCACATATCTGCCTGTAAAATCTGTTGCGTGGATTTCTCCATGCATCGTTGCTCGGTGGGAGGTAGGTATTGTACCGAAGAATCCCTCTCCGTTTCTGGTGACGATAAAAATATTTCCTTCTTTAATTTTGAACCTTGAATCAGCCTATAACTATTTGAGAAAAGATCCGTCAAGAGACTTTTATATTTATCGTGCCATGTACGACTTTTTCTTTCTACCTGTACAAGAACTATCAAGAACTTTTGTACAAGAACTTTTTTACTATCTTTACAAGAAAATCTTTTGGTAAAATTTTTGAATTGCGGTTTTCGACGGATTTTTATTTGGTCAGAGATACCGGAAAACAATATCTCTGTCTATCTGTCTGTCTGCATGTGGCACAAATTTCGTGGACGCTCTGTATCAAGAACTAATGACCGGAATTTAACAAAGCTTTAGATTCACTTAGTCACTTAACTGGTGGCGCTGCTATATTGCATTTTTCATTAAGTATTAACATGTATGAAATGGAAGAAAGTTTTGGGTTTGCCATCTATGACTAGTTTGACAAGTATTTTGTAAGGATACACAACGCGGTTCTTGCGACCTATATTGTAATAACCACTTGTTGCCAACGCCAGTTTCATCACCGTTTGTACTCCGTCATGCGATGTGGCGACTGTATTTCTAAAACACTAGCCCAGTTTCTTGTGTAAAAATGCCCGCTATCACGTCATCGTTTTCTACTACATAGTTTAATTATTTTACATATCCGCATACTTTGATGCTGTATTGTATTGTTTTGTATAAAACTTCATTTAATAATTTATGTTCAGCAGCAGATGATCTATGCATGTGCAATCTTATGTATTGTAATTATGTATGTGTAATCTTAATTTATTAAATTTTTGTTGTTGTTTGCATTTTAAAGTGTTGTTGTTATTATTATTAAAATTAGTTAATACTTTTCGTTCCATAAAATATAAAATATAATAATTTTGATTAAATCAGTTTTTTTTAAATATTTGACATTTTCAATGTACATAACAATATATTTGAGTGATTTTGAAATATGAAATACAAAATAAATAAATTTTCAATAATTCAAAATTAAATATTTGTATAAAAATGTTTTAAAACAAAAATTTTTATGAATCAAAATTATTATAAATTAAATACTTTTTTGAAATATTTCTATGTATATTGTAATATACATGAGAGATTTTAGGAATGTTCAGGGAAGACTGGAGAGGGTCGTCCATGAGATAGGCTTGACCCACCCTTAAGTTTTCATATTTAAAAGAATTTCAGAGTTTTGCCAATAGATGGTAATCAAAGCTACTGAAATGCTTTATTTCATGCAGATAATTGAAACAGGTGTGGAAAAATTAATTGTGAAGAATTTTATGTGTATTTTTTTTAGTTAAAGGTGTATTTTTTAGAAACATTTTGTAAGATTTTCTCAAATAAAATATATTATAAAAAATTAAGTAAGTAGGTTTTAAGTAATGCAGAATTATTGCGTTTTCATTCCAGTATAAAAATTGTACAGTAAAGTAGGCTAAACATATCCATATACCATACTTTAAAAAGTGACTATGTGGGGAGACTTGACTCAATCAATGTTGACCAGATGATCAAAGCATTCTTAATTAATTGTTTTTGGAAATCTATTTACCATACGCTCTACATAATGAAGGGTTAATGGTTACATTTGTAAAGTAATGTAAATTTATTCTATAAAACTAAGGTAAAATGAAATGATAGAAAGGGAAATGTTTGAAAGTGATTAAAGGAAGATGTGAAAAATTACTATAAAGAAAGAAAAAATTAATGAAATCAAAATTTGAAAGTTGATATTAGGAATTTTTATTTTATTTAAATAGTACCCATAGAGGTAAATAGAAAGAATGGAAAAGACTAGAAACGCTGAAAGCAGCAGCCTTAAGAAATGTTACGTATTCATACCTCTGCAAAAAAAAGATAACATTGATCAAAGTACTTTAGGAAGGTATGTGGACAAATTTTACGAAGATGAACAGAATGAGAGGAAGCCAATCTATGTGCCAATTAGTGATGCTAGGTCGAGTGTCACAAAAAGCGTGTGTTTAAAACGGAATTTTCCTCCTGTGCCTTAAATTCCGTCTAAGCCGGTTTTTTACACATCACATTTTCGCAGACAATTTTGAATAATAATTAAACCATGCAGCATAAAGTTATTCTGCTTTATTTGAAACTTATTTTATTTCTCCTAATAAATATTTCTATATAAAAAAGTGGGTCTAGCCTCTCATATGTAGGGATCCTTGACCCATCATTTTCTCATAATTAAAATCAATTATTTTTAAAGCTTTTTTACATATTACACTTATGTCGCAATTTCGTTTTGATAGCTAATTGTATAACGAATAAAATGATATATGAAACTTTATTCTAGGTTGAATATTTAAAAAATAAAAAATAATTTTGTAAGAAATGGGTCAACCCTCGCCAGTCTCCCCTATATATATTTGAAAAAGAAAGATTAAAAATAATAATAATAAATGTAAATAATTAATGTTACTTGATTTAAATAAAAAAATAAATTATGGAGCATCGAATTAGATACAAGGAAAAAAACAAATGATTCAGAAGAACATTTGTCCTTCTCATTGTTCTGTACAAATGAAAATATATTTAAAAAAATTTTTAAATACTAAAAATAAGCAAATGTGCAACATGTAATAAAAATATTTAAAAATAAAGTTCAAAAATGAATTTTTCAAATTTCCAGTCATTATATAAACTTTAAATTTTGTTTTTATATATTTTTTAAATATAGATTAATCCTTACAAAAGTTATGCAGAAATATTTAACTTACATGAGATTTTGGTGGGTTTAATAAAGTTTAAACAAAATTGAAGGTAATTTATGATTGACTTATCAGCATTTTAAGAGACAAGAAAAAATGAAAGAAAAAGAAAGAGAAGAAAATAGAATTTGTAAAAATTGCAAAGAATATTTGACGGGCTTATAAGCAGGTTACAGAATACATTTTTAACTGAGAAATTTAAAATATATTTTTATTGGTTATTTGGATCTTTTTAATTTATTATGATTAAATATTAAATAGCAAAGAAAATTTAATTTATTAGATTTAAATGATAATAAAAAAATTCTGAAAAAATTTCGATATATTATTTCATATTTTCCTAGAAAATGTTTTGTTTTTAGGAATTAAGTTTTACAGAGATGCAAAATAAAATGAGAAAAAAATGGAAATGTATTTTCAAATATTACTTATTGTATAATAAAATATGTTTCATGTAGCTTTAGAAAACAAAAATCAGATGTATTTACGGTACATATTATCATATTTTATGATAATTTAATATTTCAATTAAAGAAAATATTTACTTAAAAAACAAAATATCTTTGATGATCTTATTTAAAAAAGAAAAAAAAATCTCCAAACTTTATTTATCCAAATAATAGTTTTGTGTAAAAAAATATGTGCTATGTGTAGCTTAATAAAATATAAATAAAATATAATTAAAGTATTTATCGAATTTTTAGGGTTCCGTACTTAAAAGTAAATACAGAACCATTATAAGATCACTTCAGTGTCTTTCTGTCTGTCACATCCATTTTACTCGTAAACTGTGGAACGTGGAAAGTTCAAATTGGAGGAAGTAATGAAGACTATTGACCCACCTATTTTCAGATTATTAAACATTCACAAATATATTTAGGAAAAATGTAGGGGGCTAATTAAGTTACTTTAAAAAATCTTTTTTATATATATCGTGTTGGTATCGTGTGAAAGCTTTCGTAACGCTGAAGTCAAAAATACATTTCTTTTAATTTTAGGTATTATATTTCCAGAGATATCGTCGAAAAGGTAGTGCAAAAATATGCCCCCCCCCCCTGTCTATTTCCGAATCTATTGAAATTAAAATTATGAAAAAATTAGAGGTAATAGACGTTAATTTAAACCTTGCAGGAAAATTATAGCGATGATCCTAGGTCACATAAATTTCGAGAAAAAGCGCATTTTTCCGTTACCCACAAATTTCGATTTGTTTTCGGGCATTCAGCAAAGTTGTTGAGGAGTGCTGAAGGTACCTATCATAGCGGAAGTATAAAAGCATTATTGATAATGATTTTCGAAAAAAAATCGTCTTTAATTAGCCGAGATATTAATCCTTAAAGACACGGACGGTTTGGACATATAGAATGACAGAGGCGGCGTATTCTATATACCATCAGCTTTTAATGCCTAGATAATAACTTTTAATGATATACAGTGGGGCACGCTTACACATTTCTAGTTTATACGTTTTTACCATTTACACTTTTTTTAATGTTCCCGGCAAAATCCAATGGATACTAATGCTAAATAATTTCATTTATACGTTTTTCCTTAAATCGCAGATTTCATTTATGCGTTTTTTTCAACAATTCAAGACGACAGAAAATGCGCATTTGAACCGTAGATTCCCAAGTTCCGATTATCCAATCTTACAAAAGGCACGTGACCTTAACTAACACCTGCCCAGTTTAACAAAAGTCTTACCCCAAGGAAAGTGAACATCTCACTTTTTATAGATAAGGGTTGTTGTTTGCTCTCCCCAGGCCCATCAGGGCAATTTCTTTTCCCGGCAGCTTCAGTGTCTGGATTTATATCGTTCACTAGTGGTTCACGATGACCTCGCGTAATTGAGAATCTCTGTCATTAAAGGAAAAAATGTGCATTTTTAAAAAAGTGGATGAAAACCAACATGTAAAAGAGTGGATCTTGCCAGAAATTAGGTTTGCCAGATTCAACTTTAAATACGCTAATTTATAAGCTTAAAGATAAGCGAGGAAAGCCATCATCAACGTGGATGCAGTGCTTAAAAAAAAACTTTGAGTCCAACGGGGAAAATTCGCTGATGTTGAAAAATTGATTTTACAGGGGTTTAATCCGTGTCGTAGTATAAAAATTCCCATCAGCTTTCCTTTGCTTATAGAGAAACCACGAGAAATTTTGAAGAAGCTGAATGTGGAATGCAATGCATAATTTTCTTCAGGATGACTTCACAAGTTTAAATTAAGACATGGCATAACAGGAAAAACTGTAAGTGGAGAGTCTGGAGATGTTGATTGCAAAACAGTGGATGATTGGATTCAAAATCAATTGCCAGATATGATAAAAGGATATGAACAAAAGACATTTTCAATGCAGATGAAACCGGTCTGTTTTATAATCTACTGCCATTTGAAACTCTTGCAATCAAATCGGATACGTGTCATGGTGGAAAAAATAGCCAAGTGCGATTAACAGTGCTATTGTGTGCCAATGTCGATGGATCAGAAACATTGTCTTCTTTGATTATTGGCAAATCAAAAAAACCCCGTTGCTTCAAAAATGTGAAAGCATTACAAACAATGTACCTGGCCAATAAAAAATCCTGGATGACAATGTCCTTCTCTACCGATTGGTTAAAAGAATTAGATGATAAAATGCGAAACCAGGAGCAGCTAATCATTTTATTCATTGATCCATTGATGATATTCATTGATTGTCCAGCTCATTCATCTGATACGGACTTTCTAAAAAACACAACTGTCAAATTCTTCCCTGTAAATTGTACCAGCAAATCGCAGCCACTGGATTTAGGAGTCATAAAATCCCTAAAACAACATTATCGAAAACATTTGATGAAAACAGATATCGCCAGTTTAGACCACGGTGACTTCGAAAATGTGAACATTAACATCTTACAAGCTATGAATTTCATAATGATGACGTGGCAAAATTTTTTACTCAAAACGATAAAAAACTGGTTCGCCCTTAGCGGATTTTTAACTCCAGTGGATCTCACTCCTATTGAAAACCCCGATCCTGATTATTTTGTTCCACCAGAAAACTGGTCAAATGTAAGTGATGTTACTACATTTGAAGATTTTGTGCAATGTGATTCGGAGCTTGCAACATGTTTTCTTCTAACAATCAATGAAATGATCGCAAATGAAGAAACTAGCAGTGAAGAAGAGGATAACTGCACTGAAAAGCCACTGCCAAATTTTCAACAAGCTTTGGCGGGTTTTAACACCATGCAAGAATCCCTCATTAGCAGGGATTTGAATGATAATGTTAAGATGGCAATTTTAATTGTGAACATTGAACTTTTTTCTGTGCATTACAAAATTTCCGTACAAAAATTTCCAAAATTCCGTATAACAAAATATTTTGTACATGGTGAATGAATATGTATAGTAGTAAATTGTAAAATATATCTGGAATAGGAAGTTTAATATTACATCTTCAATTTCATGTATTTTAATTTATCACTGATTGTTG
Source organism: Maratus speciosus (assembly GCA_963932465.1). Classification (NCBI taxonomy): domain Eukaryota; kingdom Metazoa; phylum Arthropoda; class Arachnida; order Araneae; family Salticidae; genus Maratus; species Maratus speciosus. Next base: position 37,318,345 of record OZ010793.1, read on the forward strand.
GTAATTACGGAAATGTTCGTACTTTTGTGAATTTCGTTTATACGTTTTATTTTCTTGGTCCCTTGAAAAACGTATAAACGATGCTTCACTATATTTGTGTAATGCAATGCCCAGTAGCAGTATAAAAGCAATAAACGTCAGATTGATAAAAACATACTAATTTAGTTAGAATTAACCACATAAATAGAGTGGGATTCGCGACAAGTTTGCATTGAGTGGATCTTTCAATACGCCTCCAGTGTCTTTAAAAGTTAATAAAAAAACCTATCAGGAAAAATGCGGCACGGTCCAAGGCAGCGTTGCAGCTTCGAAGCGCGTTTAGCACAATGCCATGTTTAAACTTTGAAAAAGGGTTTTGTTTTAGCTACACAGTAAAAAGAAAAGATTATTACAAAACTGAATTTAGTGTTATGAATTCCAAATGAAGTTTAAATATGGACTGCTTTTATTGTGAGTACCGAATTAAGTTCATCATAAACAGATTAGGATAAGATTAAAAAAAGAGTTCTATAGAATAGCAATATTTGATATTATTTATGCTTCATATCTCTAAACGTTTATGGTATACCCATTCATACTTTTCTAATATACATTGATATCCATAAAAAGTGGGGAAGGATTGTACTTTGTGCCAATATATTAAGAAAAATAAACAACGTATAAAGGCACAAATAAAATGTGTTTAAAAGCATACAGCTGTTTCAAAACCTCTAAGGTTTCCTCAAACCTTAAGTTCTAGGCTTAAGGGGTATTATTGGCTGTATGCTTTTAAACACATTTTATTTGTGCCTTTATACGTTGTTTATTTTTCTTAATATATTGGCACAAAGTACAATCCTTCCCCACTTTTTATGGATATCAATGTATATTAGAAGCCTAGAACCTAAGGTTTCCTAAGGTTTTCCTGCCAACGGACCGTTGGCAGTAGAGCTGAAAGGTACGCTTTTCTGACTCTCTGTCCACCTCCCCCCCCCTTTTTACACAATGTTTTAGTTTTAATTTAACTTTTATTTTAAGCACTGATGAGAAAACCTCAGAGGTTTTGAAACAGCTGTATGCTTTTAAACACATTTTATTTGTGCCTTTATACGTTGTTTCTTTTTCTTAATACATTGATATACCAAATCCTACATTGTATAGTTTTTTACAAAGTCTTATTAGTCTTTTAGCAGCGATTTATTTTAATAATACAGTTCATATTTCATATATTTATTGTACGAAACCCTCTGAGCGCGAGTAATACTCGCAATTGACCGTTTATTTTGGTAATGTTACTTAAAAATGTTATTAGAAAAAAACCTTCTTAAAATTAACTTTAAAAAATTCGAATCCTTTTTTTTCTATATTTCTTGTTTATAGCAACATTTGTGTTCTATGTACCTCTATAAATCAAAAATCTTATATACTTGCAGTACTCATAAGAATTTTTCGGAATTTAATATTTAATAACAATTAATCAGATTATGTATTGCTTTTTATGTTTCATCTTATTTATTTTATGTTTAATTTTTATAATTTTTAATGGCATAAAAAATACGAATGTTTTTGCAAGAAAATATTTGTTGTATATTTAACTTGATATAAAAAATATTTTATTAACAAATTAAGGAACACATTAAATTCAATATTTAAATACATAAGGGTGTCCAAAAGCCTAGAAACAGTCGAATAACACCAGAAATACATATGAGATTGAAAAACGGAAAAACACGTGTTAAATAAATAAAAGCTATTTAGTGATACCAAAGTTACCCCCACCCACCCACCCACACACACCACCCCTACTCCATTGCTAAAGCACGTGAAGTACACATCTCGAAAAACATTATGTGCATATCGACTGATACTTTTTATTTTCCATTTCGTTTCTGCTGATGCATCATGAGTGTGACTGTTAGGTACTTAGGACACAGTAAGTAGAACACTAGTTACAATGCTTAGGACCAGTAACAAGTATGTGCGTGTGTGTGTGTGTGGGGGGGGGTAAATACCCAGCGGGTAGGTATTTCTTTTGTGTGTATATACCCAGATATTTATCCAGGGCTGGGGGTAAATACCCAAAAACTGGGTATTTTCCCATTTCACTATAAAAATAATGATATTCCTGAAACATAACTTGTAATCACAGGGGAATATGGGACAAAGTAGAACATACCTTCGAAATGTATTTATTTTACATGTTTTAATTTCATATTTGTAATCATCAATAGCAGTGTAGTAGGTAGAATATTTTTTAACTTAAATCATATGGGTGTGCATCATATGCGAACTTATTCCTTTTGTTGTTTTTAGCTACTAAAATTAAAATTTTATTTATTTAGAATTTTAGATATTTTGTTAATAAAGATTAGAAGTAGAAAGGAAAAAAAAGTTGAAGTTTAAAGATAGAGAAGGCATTCATTTTTTGTTAATGTTATTCAAAATATCCTGTTTATATAAAATAAAATGTTATAGACTATTTTCGTATTCCATGTCTACATGGTGTACAGTGGTCCATCCCAAAAAGTTTTACAGTAGACCACTCATTTAAGCTGACTTAATACTGAAATTTATCAAAGAAAAACTCATCAAAATTGAAAAGCAGACCAAAGTTGCCTTTTTTCATTTAAAACAAAAGCCGCTGTTATGAATAAGTTCTAGTAAAATATGTTCCTTTATTTTACATTTTAAAAAGTGGAAAATAGTACAATTACTTCTGTGCAATTTTAGTGCGATTGCGTAATTTTCTTGATTCTTGAAGAATATGGCTATTAAATTATGTCAAATTTAGAAGAAAAAATTATCAAGAAAGTTTTTTTAAAGAACGTAACAGTTATAATAAGTAAAGTTTGTGACTTTCATCAAGTAAAATTGTTATTTTTTAGGCAAACTGTTATTTTTTTTACTGTGCAATAACTGAAGTAATCAGGATTTTGCAAAGAATATTCTTCTTTAGAGATTTTTATTTACAAATATTTTTAAAATTATAAATATTTTTAACTTTATAAATATTTAAACTTAAATATGTAAAAAACTTATTAAGACTGTTCTCAACTGCTCTGCTCAACAAGCGCAAAACGTTTTGACACATTTGCAAATTCATTTTTTACCGGAGAGATATAAAATCGGAAAGCCTGACCAGGGAAGCGATTTGGAATCGAACTGTGTTTTCCATTTTTAGATCCATCAATTACCTGTTGAATTAGAAGCGATTTTGATCACGTGACAAACAGTTTTTTTATCCTTTCTTGGGTGGTTTTTCTCCTTTCGCGCAGAAATTCGGTTCAAAACGCCTACTTTGACACCATTTTCTGACAGATCTGTTGCGTTTGAAAAAAATTGAAAAAACACCTCGATGACCTAGTTTCTGAACAAGAACAACGGCTAGTTTCATGCATTTCCGAACAAAAATAAATTAAAACTTAGGTCATAAAGTTGCCCTTTTGGATTTGAGAAAACCCTTAAATATATCTATTGGCATACAGTGGCATTGTGACAAAAATTCTTGTAAATATTTTTATTAATATCAAATGAATCCATTATTTTTTTCTCTTCTTTTTAATGCATTGAAGACTATGGCTAAAGATTTCTGATAAAATTCTCTCATTTTAAATAGTTATTAATATTGCAATTTATCTTTCGCATTTCATTTTTTACTGTTCTTTTATTTTGCGGTGTTTGTATATATCCCACAAGAGAGGTTACAGGTTTTAAGCTTTGAAAAGCATTTTTCCTTTAAAACACTATTACAATATATGCTTTGAGAAAATTAATATGAAGGTAAGATATATTCAAGAATTTTCAGAAGAAAAATCAATAAAAATTTTCAAACGGTCAACTGTGCCCCTTCTTTTTCTATGTTGCAATGCTTCAAATACGTGTCTGTAGCTTTGATATTACTTATACAAAAAAAATTTACATGTTTTCATATTACGCTACCTTGTCCATCTTTTAGGTTTACTACGGTCTAACGTTTTAAGATGCAAATTAATTCAGCATTTTAGACAAAATTATTAGAACAACTGTATTTGTGTGTTCTAAGAAGTAATATTTGCTCGATTGTTGTTCTGCAACCGAAACTCCCAGAGGATGAGGAATCACCCTACTCTGTTTTTCAGTCATGCCGCTAGGTACTAAGCTTTCGGAGTTTGAGAAAGGGAAAGTGGATGCATTTAAAAGTTCAGGACTTTATGTAAGTCAAATTGCGACAAAGCTTAATAGATCAAGAACGGTTATTTAAAATTATCTTAAAAATCCCGGTAAATATCGTCGGCAAAGACATACAGGTAGGCCATCATCTGTTTCTGTACTGGAGAAAAGAATGGTAATAAGACGAGCTTGCTCCAAAACACAAACTACAACAAAAATAAAACATGAATTGAACTTAGAATGCAGCGCTTGAACTATTCGACAGGCTTTACAATGGTAACCATCCGTCACGACCGCCTATTACAGAAGTTCATAAGACACTGAGGGAGGAGATTGTCAAAAGATGCATTACTATGGGAAAAAGGTGGGATGATGTTGTCTTTTACGATAAGAAAAAGTTTAATACGGATGGACTAGATGGGTTTCGCTACTACTGGTGTGATCTCCGTAGAGAAAAAGAAATTTTCTCAAAGCGTGGAGGTGGGTCAGTAACGGTCTGGCGAGGTTTTTCAACTGGTAGAAATACTCTAATAGTTTTTGTGCAAGGTAGAATTAATTCTGCGAGTTATACTGATGTATTGGGCGATAATCTTTTACTAGAAACACAGTTAATCACAAGTGGAGATTATTTCTTCCAGCAGCACAATGCCTCAGTACATGTTTCACAAACTTCAAAATCATGGTTTGATTCTGCTTTTGTGAAGCTACTTGATAAGCCGAGAAACTTTGATCTGAATCCAATGGGAAATCTGTGGGGTATTCAGTCATACGAAATATTAAAAAATGGTATACAATATGAAAACAAGCAAGAGCTGATGTCCTCCATCGAAAAAGGCCTGGTCAAAAATTTCCAAGAACATTCTGAATTAACTGTCGAACTCCATGACGTCAAGTCTGATAAAAGTTATTGAGAAGAAGGGGGAGATCATTAATTATTTGTGTGTTTCAAGCAAAAACATTCATTGTCCTTATAATTTTGCCCAACTTTTACAATGACATATTTCGTTAACTATGGCAAAACATTCATATTTTGCATTTTCAATGTTATGCATTCTGTATAATGTTTTCTAGCATAAAAAAGCATTTTATGTATAAATTTCACTTTATTTTGTTCAGAAAAAAATTTTTCTGTGCAAATTCCATTTGTTCTTATGCTTCTGACCACCACTGTAAGAAGTTAAAAAGGAATTAAACAGGCGAAAAGAATGGTGAGGCGTGAAATCCCTTCAGGCTTTTGTCTCAGCAAATGTGCAAAAGTTGTGATCTAAGTACATCTTATGGTTTCTGCTTGCTACGTATATTTTTACTGACCAATACATTTGGTTCAAATAACGTCATATTTGTAGGCATTTAATACAGTGAACCGAAAGTAATTAATTAAGTGTGTGTTTTTTATGAAATCTTTATAATATTCATTTTCTTCTTTATTTTTATTCCCAGATAAAAATTTTAACATCTTAAAACATTTTTTAATTAATTTAATATCTTTAATTATTATTAGATTGGTGAATTTTAACATTCTTCTAGAATTCTAGATATTCTGTAAACAGGTAAACTTTTCTTGGTAGATAATTGATTAAAGATTTGCTAGATTTGAAATCACTACCACACTCTAGCCTTCATCGCTATTATTGGATGCCAATCTTGGCGGCATTGCTTAATTATGAAACCTTAGCAATAATTAAAACATTTTAATAAAATTTGCAGCAGACTTATCTTCTTTGTGTGAAATGAAATGGAATTGTGACCAACATCCAAATCAAAATGATGCTGCGCAAGATGATTCGCGTTTCCAAACGTCAATGATAGTAAATAGTGTTTCATTACCGAAATATTTCCATAGTTTTCATGATGTCACTGCATTGCATACAAATCAAGGTACACTGCTTGAACATTTCATTAACTATCTCTAATAACTGCTCTAGTGGAGCCGTTCAAGTATTACGTAAGCATAATTCTAGTCATTTTGTTCCCCTCCTCCTTCCTTTGTAATAAAAAATAAGTAAATGCCTGGATCCCCCCTCACCTTTTCTTACGTAAGATTTTATGACATTCTAACATGAACACAGTTTCCATAAAAATTACAGTTAATGATAAATTACATTATTAATCCAGCAAATTTACATAAATAGACATATAGGAGTTGTGGTATGGAATAAAAATATTTTTTTTATATATTACTATTTATCGCATTGAACAACAAAAGAAAAAAACTTTTAAGAAATACAACAGACCTTAACTTATTTAGGCACATAACTAAAAATTTTAACAAGAATACTATGTGTTTAGTGTTAGTCTTGTGTCCAAGATCTTTGAATCCATGTTTCTGCATTGTCTATTATTACGTTTTCAATGTAGTGGTTGGTTGGAATGTTCGTCGTTTCCAGTGCTTGTTTAATCCATATATTACCCCTCAAGTCATTCAACATCCGTAGAATTCTCATCCGAATCATGCTCTTTTGCTTTTTGTTGTTAAACTATAGTTGCTTCGTTGTCTAATGCTTACGTAAGAATTTTCATGACTCCCTTTTCTCTTGACGTGCCACGTGACTCAGAAAACAAAAGTAAAGTGGAATGCAGCGAATAGTTTTTTAGTAAATGCGACTTTAAAAGTGAAGTTTTTTGTACATTCTAAATTCTAGTTCAGACCAAAATATGTTGACAAGGCTACAGCAATGTGTAATTATCGGAGTTTTACGCGGTTTACGGCATTTTAATTGTTTTTATGAGTAGTTCAAACCTTTGAAAGTTTCATGTAAAAATATTAATTAGTTCTTGATTTATAGCAGTTTAAAGTTATTGATTCCTATATTGCAGCGTGGCGTACGTGATTTGTATATCTCTACATATATTTGCATGTGAGCTAAAATAATTATCGTAATAACCGCTATAGTTTCTTATTATTGCAGCATGGCGTACGTAATATGTATATCTCACATTGCAGTAACGATTTAGAACTTGTTAAAACTCGGACGATTACGGGTTGAACGTAAGAAAAAGGCAAAAATTCATCAAAAACATAAAATTAAAAAACAAATCTACTTAAAATTTTCGAATTTTTGTCTCCAGTCATTCTGTGATTTTCGACTTTTTGAAGTTACATAGATACGCGCATGGATTTTAATAGAGTAGATGTTATAACATTAGACCCAGTTAAGCTCTCTATTGTAAGGTGGTATAGAAGCATTTACGATTCGTTTACAAGGTCACATAAAAGATCTTCATTACATTACAACCGATGGATACTTACTGAATGGCATGTATTTTAATGAATCTGTACTATTTCAATCTCTAGAAAATTGTATCATGTTACTTGAAAGTTGAATATGAATTCAGTTTGTTCATCTAAAAGCTGAACTATCCAGGTTTCTACTTCATGAAAGATGTTACTATTATCCACTTTATTAAAGATGCTTCTAGATTTCAGCACACATCCTTTTAAAATTCCAATATTATGGGTATTTTTGCACACAAAATTTAGATAACAATTAAATGAAATTTTATTTTGCACGAAATCGGAATTATCTTTGACGAAAGTACCGCCCACAATAATCATCGAGGAATATCCTGCTGATATTTGAGGAGAAACTAGATTATAGAAATGTGCCAGTGGTCCTCGATTATGGAAAGATTCTGGGTAAACACCGACTGCGGAGAAGCCACAGAACATGCTCAGAAAGATAATGCAAGCACTTTAGTGAATCACTGAGTACTTATAGTCTTGAAACAATTCCAGAGAATTTTAGAATTACTGTTTATCATATTGAAATAAGCGGCAAAATATTCTCTTCTGCATTACTTTTATACTAAAACGCACATATGCTCAAATATTTTTTTCAACATTCCAAACTTTTCAAATATATTTATCTATTCCGAGTTATTATCAGTTCTTGATAAATTGTATAGCTGCAGCGTTGTCGCCATTTGCTTCTGGTTAGAGACACCGTTTGAACCAAGATCAAAAGTAGAATGTTGACGTACTAAGCTCGAAGTCATGTACTTAAAATCTTTAGAAATCTGAAAACAAAGCAGGTGTCGCTGGTATTTGACATTCCCACTAATGAAGCACAGTGAAGTGGTGAATGTTTATGTCTGAAGTGCCATTCCATTGTGAAAGGTATGACATCCAGACACAATTTTAGCGGTTAGCCCGTATTTTTACATTACCCCAAAACAAATTAAATCTGTTGTAGAAAAAAGTATTTTGAACAGAATGGTATTTTAAAATGTGTGTCAGAAAAAGGGGCATGAAGTGCAATTCAGAAACAAACAGGGAAAGAAAATTTGAATTGAGATTATTTTTATAAGTATTTTTACGAAAATGCAGGAAGGCCCTCAAGACACTCGGAGCCTTAATATTCTTGTGAATATTTAAATGTTTTATTATTAAAACAATTTTTTTTGTAAGAAAAGAAATTCAGATTAACCTTAAAATGCATTTTACTATAGTTTTTATAATATATTTTTTTATTTTAATGTATAAGATTTTTTTTTGCTGTTGTGGGTGTGACATAGTACAAAGTATACAATTTGAAAGTTATTAACAAAAAAAAAAAAAAAAAAAAAAAAAAAAAAAAAAAAAAAAAAAAAAACAGTGATATGCATAAGCAGTGAACTTAACAATAACTAATATACAAACAAAACTTAATAAAACTAACATTTTTATGCAGTTGCGTTATAATTTGTATCCCTACTCGTTATAAGTGATGAAGTAAAATCCAGTTTTTACAATAGCAAAAAAGTTTCAGAGAAGTCATCTTTCTCTGTCACCAATTCCAGTGTGGCCCATCCGTTTCCATGTATATCAAGTTTATTTCTTCCTTACGGAAGCTGATATCCAAGACGTTAGCGTAGTAAAAGCAATTGTTCTTTTTGCTACTGGCTAGGGAAACCACAGCATACATTCCGATATTTAAATCTGGTGCTTTCAAAATGTTTCTTTGAGGAAATTCGCAATTAGTAGTGACAGCTATCTCACTCAATATTGAATTCGCAGTTTTTTCAATCAAAAGGTTAGTACTATCATTACTTACCTTAAAGGGGTGTTAAGACTTCATACCTTCCCATCTTTCTGTCAGCATTTGTTTAGTTTCCAGTACTTTCTCTGGTGACAAATACAATGTCTTTTTTGCACCAATTTCCTGTGCACATTTTAAAATTCCAAAGCTTCGCCCAAAGCTATTGTTTTTCTGGACTTAACCAAAACCCATACTCTTGGTACACCAATCCTCTAATTTCATCAACCGCTCCTTTTTCATGAGAAGTGGCTGAAAAGTTTTATTCGCATGTCAGCTTGAAATCTTTGATAAAGTAGCACAAGTTTGAAATGTTTGTTTATTTTCCCCGAAACTCTGTTTTCAGATTAGCACTAATGGCATTTAAAAATCCCCATACAGCATATTACTATACCCCATACCGCAATTCGTCACTGATTACTACATAGTAACATATGGCATTATCTTTCAACAACGCACAACATGAAAAGATGGTGGTCTGAGGATGAGTCTAGTGAGCACTCTAGATCTCATGTTGAGAGATTGCACTAAAGTTCTCGGTAAAGTTTAATTGTATTACTGCTTCACTGTCTCTCACATTGTTTTTGGCTATTTCAAAACGACTGGGTTGAGTTTTGTCACAAAGCAATGAAGCTTATACAAAGGCAGCTGATTATTCAGTTCATTTTTCGCCTTTATAACTGAAGAATTTATCTCCACTATTTTTAAGAATTAATTTTCTTCTTTCCACTGTTTATATACTAAGTATTTATCTATGCTCATCTTTATATGAAAATCTTACTAGATTTTTATCATAAATTATTTTATTTTTATTGCAATATTCTCGCATTTCTCTTTGACTTCTTAAGATTTTCCCATCAGGTCTAAACATATAGACACCAGCTTCTTTCTTTTATGCCTTTCAGTTTAACCCTTAAAATTTAACTGTACTGTATGATTCTGATTCAGGACTTGGGGTGAGTGATTCAGAATCCTCTTTAAATCTCATCACCTTTTTTTTTTTTTTTTTTTTTTTTTTTTAACTCAGCTTGGGTTGTCTGGTTGGAAGACCTTGATTTTGCATCAACTTCTAATTTGGGATTTAAAGCACTTCCTTATGCTGCCTCCCAAATCATCATCATGAAATTGTGAGGAAATATTATGACCCTCTTTCGCTCTTCCTAATATTGCTTCATCAAAGGTTACGCATTTACTTTTGACAATGGTATTTTCACCTGGGATTCAAACTTTATAACCACTCGTTTCATACCTGTATTCAACTAAAATGCCTTTCTTGGCATGAGGTGAATTTATTTCTTTTCTGTGGGTGTTGATGAATATAGGCTATACAGCTGTATCTCTTACGGTTCTCTCATGGTTTTCTATTATACAACTATCTAAAAGGAGTGTCATGTGTGATAGTGTGTAATGTCTAGTTTCTTATATAATTTACTGCCATTATATCTTCTCTCCAAACTTCATCTGTTAAATTAGCTCAATGCATTAATGTTCTCATTGAATCAAATAGATCACGATTGCATTGCTCCGCGCACCCATTTATTGTTCAGTGGCTGTTGAGAGTGGAAGCCTTGACAGAACGTTCGAAAATTTCTTGATGTCGGGGTAAAGTGGCAGTATTACAATTTGATAAGCTCTCAATTGCTCTGTTTGGTCTTTCTTCTTTGTCTAATGACAACTATTTTTCAACCCGCATTTCGATTTCTGCTTGTAATATATTCTGAAGAATTTTTACATCAGAAGAGATAAATTGAACACATTGCATATTATTTTGTGCTGAAAAATTTTCTATGTTTTTTGATAGAACTGCATGGAAAGAACTATTTTTGTGCTTATGATTTAAAAAAATGATCAATCATATTTTGAATAATAAAATCTGAAACGGATATCATTTTCTGATGTTTTTTTTAATAATTTTTTTTATTTTTTATTTTTAATTAATAGCAGTTAAAGTTCACTTTAAACGAACGCTGTTTCACTACTCCCACCACTCTTGCCATGTTTCTGTATCGGTCGGCAGTGGCACAACGATTGGCGTCGAGCAAAAAAAGTCGACGAGACGTACATAGTACGGCAAATCTATAATTCTTTTGCCCGACTTTTTTCTCAAATGTTTATAGGCAGGCTAAGATTCAAGGTCCAAAGAAATGAAGTAAATATTTTTATCAGCACCGAAAAGGAAGGGGAGATTCTACGGCACAATACTTACCTCTCATCGCGCAACGATCTATTTAGAAATCCACTCCACGGATTTTACATGCGCTGCATGTAACATTTACATGGTAGCAGGAGGGCTGTAGTTCGATACTCGGCCATTGAACACTTCTGTGTAACTTACGTGATTGAAAAATACGTGGAGGGATATTAATTATCGATTGTTATTAGGTGAGGGTAATAGGGAGATGTAGGATCCCCTCTTCTTTCTGTAAGAATAAAAATATTTCCTCCTTGCACCAGGCCTATCATCCTTGCTGTGTTTCTACATCGGTCTACAATGGGCGAGCGGTTATTGTTGAGCTGGTAGCCGGAGGGCTGCAGCTCGATACTCAGCCGTTGAAACATTATTCTTTAACATACATGCATGCGAAATGTGTGGAGTGGATTTCTTCATAGATCTCGGAGGATTGGGTATTAGTGACGACCAAATGATTAGTGCCGAGCTTGTAGCTGGAAGGCTGCTGTTCGATACTCAGAAACTCCCGGATCAAGAATACGTAGGCGATATACGTCATAATGTAAAAGAATAAAAATTTGCAAATATAGTCTGCAAAGCCGTATCTGAGGGGAAAACTAGATAGTATCATGGATTAGGGCTACAGTCTATGTTGCAACTCATTTGGGGAAAAAGAATAATCTCTATTGGGAATACGGACTGCATCGTCCCGTCCCGAGGGAAAAATTTCAGAACAGATTTGGATTCTGGCTTAGAGTGATGTAATTGATGGGATCCGACAAAAGCCAAGTGTATAAGTTATAAATTTTGTGCCGCGTTTTGTAAGTGTAAATGTGAATAAATTGTGACGTGTATAACGGACCTCTTCATTTCGTCAAGAGATTTAAAATCTTGAAAATTTAATCGGTTAAAATGACTCTGATCACAAATTCTTAAAGTGTATGCTACGTAACTATGTTAAATTAAACGCAACCATGTTCTTCAAACTTTTCGATAGATGTGGAATCAAGGACATCTTCGTACTACACTCTTTAATGGATTATTTATAGTGCCTGTTAATCAGGTAGATTTTAATAATAGATGCGATTTTTCTTAAAAATTTAATTTACAGAAGTCAGTGGGCAGTTAGTTTTCAGAAATAAAAAGGTGAATAATAATGTGTATCGCAATATGAAATTTAACGATAACACGAGAAATGGTGGAAGTTGCCAGTATCCGCGAATAATTAGACTCCTGCTATTCGAAATGCAGTTGCTGTTATACACTTTGTTTGCTGTGCATCTTTCTTCCCTTGCTGCCTTCACATTTCATACAGTTTATTGAAAATTTCCAGTCGCGACCTTGCTTTTCTACACAAAAAATGTTTGTGGTAGCGGTGCTCTTCCCACTCTTAACTTTTAATTCTGATATGTTTGTGTGGGCTGCGACTCTAACAATGCTTTTTTGTTGTTGTTTTTGAAGCTCGTTCTCATTACGGATCCATTGTAAAATTTGGTAAATATGTCTTTTTGGCATGAGTCGGGATCAGCCTGAGCCCAAGATCAGTCCCGAAATGCCTCATGATCTTTTTTTTATATATTAGTTTTACAGCTCGGACTTAAATTAAAAATTGTATATAGTCACAAATTGAGCAAAAGGAAAAAAAATCCATTTCACGATCAAGAATTTTATTTAAGTTTCTAATAATGTTTTACAATCCATTAAAAATCAATTCCTTTTGAAATCGCCTTTAAAAGGAAATTGAAGTGTTAATGATGGGACACAGCGATGTAATGTACTTTCAACTATTTAGTTTCCCTTCTCCCAGCTCTCCATCATTAGAGCTTAAAGAGCTTCATAATATAAAAAAAAAATATTAAAGTTACATTCTTTAAAGATTAAAATTTATAATTTATTTAAACATAAATTTTAATTATAATATTAATTATATATTTATGTCAAATTCTTATTAAATTAAAAAATAATAATATACTATTAAATAAAAAAATAGCATTAAAAAACATTACATTTCAAATTACTAAAAAATAATAAATTTATTACAACAATTTGGAAGCTTTTTCTGCGCTGTCATTGTAAGGCCGCTACTTTATAGCTACAATTAAGCAATCAATCATCTAAATTCTCCCTTCCCTGAAACTTACACTGCACCACCTTTTGCTCCGCCAACATATAAAGTCTAATACTATATACAGTAGAGCCCCGATTATCCACGGAATTGGGTGGCAAGGCCACCGCGGATAACAAAAATCGTGGATAACCCGAAAAAGACTGAAAATGGGGTGCAAACACGAAAAAAAAAAAGAAAATTCAATATAAAAACTATGTTTTAGTGTACAAAAAACATAATAAATCATTTAAAATACATACATATGCACAGTGAAGCAGAAACCTTTGCTTTACGCCTAAATCACTAAAATAAAGATCAGTAAACAAGGAACAATGCCATACATACTGTACAAAAAGAGATGAATTACAGCTTTTCTTAAAAAATGGTTAAAAAAACAGTCACTTATTTTTGCTTCTTGCTTTGGAAACACCTTTTCTTTATTCTAAATTGTAAGCTATTGTTTTTCTTTTAGTATGGAATAATTTTTTTTCTCGAAAATGAAGCTATTCTTGATATGCTCTCCTGGAATTTATCATAATAGTCTCATTTAATTGTTAAATATTTTAATAGCTGTGTTTACGTTTGGTTAATAAAATCAAGAAAAGACATCAAGACTTTATATCTGATATTTCAAACATGGCAAACGAATCTAGAATTATTCTTCTACTAGCTGCCCTGTCCGGCGTTGCCCGGCCTGTAATAATATTCTTAAATAAGCCTGAAATTTGTATCGCAGGTCTGTACAGAGGGTTGGGGGGTAGAGATGCTTCAAATTACCTGGGCCCTGCTCTTGTTCAGTTGGAAAGTTGTGGAAAGTCAGTGGTTAAGGTTTTGATTTTTTTTTTTTTTTTTTTTTTTTTTTTTTTTGTCTCAGACTTTAAACTTTTTTATTCAAAATTAATTGGTGAATTCAATTAAAATTTAATTATGATGATGATTTCAATATTTTAATTTTTTATTTAAAATCTGTGGAGGAAAAAGTAATTACAAATGCATCATAAACTGTAATACTGAAAAAGAAATTAAAAAATTGCAAGGAAATACTATTATCTAGAATTTTAAAAAAGATACTATCCAGCAAATTAATTTTCTTATAGAGTAAAGCCTGTTTATAACGGAGTCGTGCAATAAACTGAAAAAAATAGGTTTCAGCTCCCCTCCCCTCTCCCCCCCCCCCCAAAAAAAATGCAACGATGCTTTGTTCAATTTAAAGACCCTGCATAAAACGGACTTTATCACTGGTCGTTGTGATTCCGTCTAAGAAGGTTTCATTGTATTTTACTTCTGGTGGGGCCCCTGTATTGGAATTATTACCGGAACGGACAGACCCTTTGTACGGTCAAGTTTGTATCATTTTATATCTTTAGACAGTTTTTATTTTTCTGGCGCCATTAGCGAGGGTTTTTATAAGTGAAAGAAATGTTTTTATTGGTATAGATAAAAAAACCCCTTAAAATTGCAATATATAACAAAATTATTTTAATTAAATCGATTGGACAATGTAAAATGTAGTTTTTTTTATTATTCGATTAATTTATGTGCAATTTTTTTCTCAAATAATTCAACTGATTCACAATTAAAAATAATTAAAAACCCTTAAAATTAAATTTTAAAAAAAGTACAAAATTTCTTTTAATTAAATACGTTGAACAATGATATTTATAAAATGTAGTAATTTTTTTTTTAGAATTCGATTCATTACTTTGCAGTTTTTTTTTCTTTTAATAATTAAATTATTTTAAAATTAACAATATTTGCTGTTATTATTATTGTATTTATTTACTTATTGCCATTTTTTTTACTTTAGATATCCTTAAAAGAAGAATGGAATCCTTAAAATAGCAAAAATATACTAACTCAAATTTCAACTTAACCTGTAGAGTTTCGAACCAGAGTATGTTCGTACAAAAAATTAAGGCGTTAAACGTCTACGCCACAAATACTACGACCAACTTAGTAAATGAAGGTTCCGTATCGGGGCGTAAATCTTTTCTTTTCTTTTTTTTTTCGCGTTGGTGTTTATGCTCCGGAACTTTTAAATCAGCAATTTGGATTTCAGAAACAGCGCGTTCGCCTATACGATAGTTATTAAGCATATTTTGGCAATAGCTTATGCTCTGTGATTGACGGCGTTTTCGATCATATTTCGATTTTCCCCTCTTCACTTTCAAGCATTCGCCGAGATCTTTCACAGGCATTTCTAACGATATTGTGAAGTTCCAGCGAAAGAGGGAAGGGAAACGTAAACAAACAGGATTTACTTCCGTCTAAATCCTGCCAAAGGACTTTCACACAATAGCCAATGAGAAGCGTTTTATTCGAGCGCCATTACACAATTAACAAATAATCGCGATTTCTGTGCCACGCACGATAGCGTAATATATATATATAGATTACTTTCGAATACATAAATTTTTCTCTTTATATTTATTAGTAGGGCTTATTGTATTTTTCCTTGCTGTTGGCTTGAATAATAATAATAAACTCACTTCGCGGATAAACCGCACCGCGGATAATCCGCTCACGGATAATCGGGGCTTTACTCTATCTATAAATTTCCTATTTCTTGTTTTACTGAAATAATAAATAAATAAATAAATAAATGATCAATCTTCTACATTATCTCCTCGGAAAAAAGATACTGTTTTCTCTCCCAACAAATAATCATTAGAGCTTGAAGAGTTAAATTATTTTTTTTATTTAAAAGTTATTAAATTAAAATAATTTAAAATTTTAATATTTTTAAATTATTTAAAATTTTGAAAGAAAAATATTGTTACATATAAAAATTCCTTAAATTAAAAAAAATTGAATTATAAAAAATTAATAAATTAAGCATATAAATATTACACATATTACAATTATTTAAAAAATTCATTACAGTTATACTATTATGCGCATGCGGTATTCATTAAAAGTGATTAACATTAAAAGTTGACATTTAAAGTTTAAAAGGCATTACCGAGTAGAATACTCCGACCGTCTTTTTTATGTTACTTCAAATCGACCGTGTTATGTTAATTCAAATTGAATTAATCTTTTTTTATTAATTTATTTTTATTACTTTCATACAACTACGGGACATTGCATTAAACGAGGATATCATTAAAAGTTGTTATTAAGAGCCATTATTTTGAAAATCAGACAAGTGTGATAGTTGTATTTTTTGTTTTGCTTGATTTTTTTTTTATGTTGAAGTAGATCACATTTAATGAATAATGTGCAATTTTGAAGCCCTGAAAAAATTTTCCTTTCTCTGTAGAAAATGTCAAAGTTCAAGGTTGTGACCGTCATTTTTCATGAAAAGTGAAATGCGAGTATGTTTGCAGTGCTAAAGCTTGGGAAAGCAACGACATCCCGAAATTCTTTTGTGATGAAATATTTATATAACACTACCTGCTTAGTAGACTGTATTCGTTTCCATGGGGCATTGTTATTTTACATTGTAATGGTACCTCAAAATGCAATGAAAATGAAGTTTTTGTCCGTTCTCCGCACGTATTTTCTTATTTAAGCAATAGTACCCCAAACTTTTTCTTATAGAATATCAAAGTGTACTACTAGGACAAGCTAAATAATATAAAACTTTACCGGAATATTGCTGCTGTTAGCAGGAATAGTCTGTTAAATATTCAAAAATTTCAAAATAGGCAGCATTTCAATTAGTCTTTTCTCAAAACAACATCACGGTTCAATAAAACAAAATATATCACGTAGTAGTTGGAAGTATGTACAAACACATGGAAAAGAAAAAAAAGTGGGGTTCCGTCATATTTTTATAAAAAAAAAAAATGTCAAAAGTATCAAAAAAGACTGTCATTTATCATACATTTTCCCTATCAGAAAACGAAACATCCCGTTTCTCTTTCCGCTAGCTATGTTTTTTCCCTATGAGAAAATGGAATATCCCTTTTTCTTTCCCCTTCCTTGTTCTAAATGGAAGAAAGGGAAATTTAAACGGGATATTTTGACTGTGAATTTTTGTAAATTTTGTTATTTTTTTTTAAAAAATATGACGAGACCCCACTTTTTTTTCCTTTTCCATGTGTTTGTACATACTTCCAACTACTACGTGATATATTTTGTTTCATTGAACCGTGATGTTGTTTTGAGAAAAGACTAATTGAAATGCTGCCTATTTTGAAATTTTTGAATATTTAACAGACTATTCCTGCTAACAGCAGCAATATTCCGGTAAAGTTTTATATTATTTAGCTTGTCCTAGTAGTACACTTTGATATTCTATAAGAAAAAGTTTGGGGTACTATTGCTTAAATAAGAAAATACGTGCGGAAAACGAACAAAAATGTCATTTTCATTGCATTTTGAGGCAACATAACAATGTAAAATAACAATGCCCCATGGAAACGAATACAGTCTACTAAGCAGGTAGTGTTATACTAATATTTCATCACAAAAGAATTTTGGGATGTCGTTGCTTTCCCAAGCTTTAGCACTGCAAACATCCTCGCATTTCACTTTTCATGAAAAATGACGGTCACAACCTTGAACTTTGACATTTTCTACAGGGAAGGGAAACTTTTTTCAGGGCTTCAAAGTTGCACATTATTCATTAAATGTGATCTACTTCAACATAAAAAAAAAAAATCAAGCAAAACAAAAAATACAACTATCACACTTGTCTGATTTTCAAAATAATGGCTCTTAAGGCTTCAAATTGCTAAGGAAAAATTAAAGATTCTTTATTTTTTTCATTGCGTATGCTTTCCTCGCAATATTTTGCCTTGCATTATTCTAAAACACAAAATTAAAGCAGTTTGCAAATGAATTAGTTACATTGTCATCTACTATATACAAAAAAATGCAAATTAGAATTTCAATCCGGTGGCTTATAACTTGAGCTCTGCTAATGTATTTCGATGGGACTTACACTGTCAGTTAAACAATTTTTCCGGCAGGGTTTTAATATCTAACACATCATTCTACGTTGCTTAGTTATAGAGTTATGGGTAAGAGCCTCATAATCAGATGAACACGATTATGAAAAATTATCCTTTTTAAAAAGCTCTAATGGGTAGATTATGATAGAATTTACACTGTTAGTTAGATAATGTTTCAGATATGGTTTTAGTATGTTGCATATCGTTCTTTGCTAAATTGTACTGTAAATGGTCAACTATATAAGTTGGCCCATAACAGCCCAAATTTTGCCTGACATATTAGAAAAAATAATAGCGCAATGGCGCTCGTATAGCTTTCAACCATGCGGAAGGACATTCCAAGTAAAGATACGTATTGCTTTAAATTACAACATCAACCGTGTTCACCGATATATTTTGTTTGATTTAAGGTTTACTTGGATAAACCTACCAGCAGAGCGCCCCACCAGTAAATGAGAGGTTCTGCTCTCAAAGATGGCAGATGGGAGGTGTTGTGTTCAAACCCAATCGCACTCGTCAGCCTAATCTTTTGGAGTTATCCGTGGTTTTCTTCAAAACTTGCGTAAATACGGGTTAGGTTTCCCTAGAAAGATCCCCACGGAGGGCACCCCCCCCCCTTCGGTCCTCTATCCCTAGTGTAGATAATCGGTCCTCATAAACAACACCAACACTGACCAGCATAGCGACAGAAGACTGCTAGTTCTTGATAAAAATAGTAATATATCAACGAACAAAAAGGCTATTTGTCTTCTATTGAAATAATAACTTTTCAAAACTATGAAATAATTACTTATGTGTTGTTTAACACACACAATCCAGTCACATGACTGAAAGCAAAGGCTCAATAGAATAGTGTAGGGGTAAAATGAACCTTCGTTTCTTTTACATTCTGTGTATCTGACACAAATGCAAAAATCAGGATTTGTAGGGTTTTAACTTTACACTATTCTATTTTCAAATAGTCATATTCGCCTTATTTAATCAAAAATTTTTGTCATTTAAATTACGCAAAAAATTCCTTTTCGAAAATGGTGAGTACAATACTTGAAAATAAAGGTCGAAATCTCTTGCTCAATGGATTCAATGCGTTAAGGCTGATCTTAATTTCCCTGCTCAACAACGGAAAACTTCCTGACTCATTTTAAACGTAAAGGCATAAAATCAACAGAGCTGACTGTTGAAGCGACTTGGGATGGAAATGAGTTATCCATTTTTCGATAAATAAATTACTTATTGAGTTATAAGCTATTTTGGGTCACGTGACGACCGATTTTCCTCCTTTCTCGAGTTAGAAATTCGGATATTTGATTCAAAATGCCAACTTTAACAGTATTTTCGAAAAGACCTTTTACGTTTACCAAAAAATGGAAAACATCTTTCGATGATATAGTTTCCGAATAATAACACCTGTCACTTTCACGCGCTTCCGAACAATAATGAATTAAAGAATATTTCAGAAAGTAGCCCCTTTGGATTTGAGAACAGCTTGCTGCCCAAGGAGGAGGCACAAGCAAATTTTGCTGGTTTAGGAAAGCTACAATTTCAAAAAGATTCAAAACTTTTAATAAAGACTACGAAAATGACTAAGCTAAATAATGCTATAAAAAGTGATAAAATATCTTTATTTAGTTTGACGAACGTTTCATCGCAGAAACGGCGACATTTTCAAAATCATCCATGATAGAAATATTTTCGCAAGAAATTTTAAAAACAATATTCACGATAGAAATATTTTCGCAAAAAAATTTTAAAAACAATATTATCACTTTTATAACATTTTTAGCTTAGTCATTTTCATTATAAATGATTATCATACAGATTGTTATAAAAAGACTATGAATTTGAATCAGAAAACTAGATGGCAGCACTATTTAAGACCTATTTGTTTATTAGACTGCTAGGCTTTTTTACTGGTATTCCTTTTTACCCGCTTATCGACACGAAATTTCCTAGCACATATACAAACTAAATGACACTTCCCGGCATGCCCATTGAAGTGATTTGTAATCGAGCAGTTATTTTTGTTATTTCGTATTTTTTGATAAATGAATTACATTTAAAGTTATAATCGATCGCTGTTTCAAGTCGAGAGATTTTTCCATTCTTCGCCGCCTGATGATACCACGTTAGGATGTTTTAGAATTAAACTGACGATTGGAAGAAACGAATAACACAAATATACCTCTAAATCAATCAAAAAATCGATACTTTTTGGTTAGCCGGGTGCCAGTGTTATATATACATATATATGTATATATACATGTATGTAACCATTATATAATTACACATTATCATCGATTTCCAATTACTAAAATTAAATTAATAAATTAGCTACAAATTATAACACTGACATTATACAAAATAAAGATTGAACCTGTAACTAGTGATACAGATTCATGCTAAATTCCACTGATTCACTAGCACATTGCGGGCGATAAATCCTATATACATATATATATATATGCGTATATATACAATATATGTTATGTATATATATTTATTTTACATATATGTATGAATATAAATATGTATATATAACAGTGGCGCCTGGATAACCGAAAAGTATAAAAAAATCCATAATAGCTTTTTTAAATGTTAACCGCACAAACAATCACATCGTTTCCGGCTTATTTGCGCTGCGCTGATCACGCTGCAATTGTTATGTATTAACAATTTACTGCTAATGCTAATTTAATAAATGATTTAAAATATTGCACATTTAAACAATATATCTATCCAGTGAAACACTAGGTCAAGAGGTGTTTCACCTGAGTAGTCTACGTCACACTGCATTTAAACGATTCTATTTTTATTAAAGTTTTTCATTAGTTTTTAAAACACATGAAAGATCATAGATGGCCGCACTACAAGCATTATATCGAATTTTTTAAACTAGATAGCATGCATTTCGTGGAATCTTTAAAGCAGCTCTTAATTACGCATTTCTTATGAAAACAATATATCTGCTCAAAGACACGGACAACAAGCAGGTGGCCGGGGAGCCCTTGTGCCCACCTATCTATTTTATTGGACTCTGTGTTTAGCAAGGGCGGGACACGTTTCACGGGCACATGACCTGAGCAGACCATAAATATAAGGAAAAGTACGGAAAACTTCCGATTATACAAATCATCATTTAATTGTATCATCATTTTTATATTTTTACTTTCTTCTTTATAAGAAAAACTATTGGATTCGTGAAAATTTCAGTTTTCGACGAATTTGCACGTTTCGAGGTCAAGGACCCGAAACTCATTTTTTTTACAAAATGTCTGTCTGCGGTCTGTTTATCCGTCTGTATGTATGTGACGCAAATTTTGTGGGCGCTCTATCTAAGAACTTATGCCCGGAATTTAATAAAAATTTATGTTCAGTTAGTCCCTGATATAATGGTGCTGATTATTTTTTGGTGTAAATCGTCCAACAGATACATCTGTGCTGCATTTTTTAAGATTTTCGCAATAGTTCTATATCAAGAATTAATGCATGGATTTTCATCAAACTTCAGATTATGTTATTCCTTGATATGAATTTATGCTTTTTACGTTTAGCTGTAAATCGCCCAACAGGTGGCGCTGCTATGCTGCGTTTTTCATGATTACCGCACTAGCTCTATCTCAAGAACTAATGCACGAATTTTCATCAAACTTTAGATTCAAGTATACCTTGATAAATAATGGTGCTGATTATGTTTTGGTGTAAATCGCACAACAGGTGGCGTTGCTATGCTGCATTATTCGTGATTTCCGCAATAGCTTTATCTGAACAACTAATGCACGATTCTTCATCTAACTAGAATTCAGTTAGACGTTGACACAAGTTGTTTCTTATTAGGTTTTCGTGTTAATATCCCTATAAGTGGCGCTGCTATGTTTCATCTTACAGGATTTGCAAGATTTTAGCGGTAGCCATATCTGAAGAATTAATGCACGGAATTTCATATGATTAGAATCCTCATGGTAGGCATAGATTGTCATTTAATTTTGGCACTGCGATAGCAATTTTTGAAGCATTAGCATGTAAAGGATAGAAGAAAGTTTTGTAATTGCCACAGCTGTCTTTTTTTTTTTTTTTTTTTAAGAAATAAGAACATAAAGTTAATATCTTTCATCTAAATCAGCACCACCCCCTGTAATTAAATCATAACCGGCTTTACAAACATAATTAATTTAAAACGTGGTTAATAAAATGTGATAGAACATTTAATAATAATTTATACTTACTCAAGGGTAATCTGAAACTTTACATTTACCCACCTGACAATTCAAATGTCTCTGAGACATTTTCAAAGAAAAAATAAAAATTTCAACTCATTTCAATCAGGTTTTAAAAAATTAAGAAACATGCTACCCCCCTCCCCCCTATAAATGTGATGCATGTTTGATTATAATCAATTGCTGCCTAACGACCCACTTTTCATATCCCAAAAATTCCTTTGAAACACCCACTTTAACTCTGTTCTTAGCTATCAGTCAAGGTCAAGGTGTTAAGATTTGAAAAACAACAACAGTCAAGATTCAAGAATCAAAATTTTACGTTAGCATGTCTTTATCGAGTTTATTCCGTTAGTATGTTTACAAAATAATTAATTACTCTAAGAAATCTTCAAAATTCACTTAATTTTTTTGGAATAAGGCTCTGTAAAAGCAGAATGTCAGAATATAAATTTTTACAACACCTCGATTGAGATCGTCATACGTGTTTATTCTAAATTATTTAAGAATTCAAGGACAACCATTTGGAGCATAGGCTCCCAACGGGGGTGGTATCGCCCTCCAGTGGGCGCTGGAGCATTCAAGAGGGGCGGTAGCGAGTCCAGAGACAAATGGAGGGAGTTTAGACCGTCAAGGGTGGAGGTCATGGTGTACCTAGTAAATTAATATACTAAAAGTAGTTGATCCCCCAGAATTGCACGGGTGCGTGATAAAAAACTTAACTATACCCTTAATTCAAAATCTATACTAACGAACCTAGATCTTGGGGAGGGGGGGGGGGGAGAATCGAATCTCTTTTATGAATGTCAAAAAATCGCCGTGGAACACGATGAAACGCTAAAAATCGCGGAGAATAAAATTTTATTATATGGGGCTAAAAACATTGTAACCAAAATTCTTTCATGAATGTCAAAAAATCACTGTGGAACGCGAAAAATCGGTATGAATCGCATTAAATATCGTTAAGAATTTGAAAAAAATGTGGTGTGCAAAATTTGCGATCATTGGCTGGCTAAAAGTTTTAAACATAATACTTTTTTTATTAACTCGTATTTCGAAAAATGTCAGGAAGGTGGCGACACATGCCTGAACAGGGATTTTCAAACGGACCTGGTGATTTGAATCTGCTCAAGAAATCTGTTTTTTCTGAGTGAAAGCGATAAAAATCATTATATCTATAAATTTGTCGAAACGTAAATTTATTTAAACTTAAAACGTGGCAAATTTCGTACTTCAAAATATCATAATCTAAGAAGAAATACGGGCAGTATTATACTATTGAGTATTTCGAATATGGATTTCCGCACTCTCCTACAAACCAATCGTTATCTATGTGTTTAACTTGCCAAAAAGTTTTTTTCAAATTAAATCACGAAGCCTTCTGGGTTACAAGAGCAGTTGAATAAATTCATGCTTATAAAAAGGAAAAAGGTGTACCCTATTTTCAAAGACTGGAAAATAAATTATTTAAAATAGCCAAATATATCAAACCTTTTTGAGTCATCTTCTAAACCAGATGACGAACTACGTGACTCATATAATATATTGTTAATCGTAAAAGCAGGAAAACTGCACATAATTTGCGAGGAATTAATCTTGCCGGCAGTCAGGGAAATAATAATAAAAAGAAAAGTGCCCAGTTAAACCGGTGACATTCAGCTCACAGGCTAATTGCATATTATTCTCTAATTTCAAAGAATAATGTCCCTCGAAAAATAAAGAAATCGACAAATACACCCCATTTAGTTAAATTAAGTGAGGGATGAGCTTCCCATTTCCTGCCTTTACACTTTACCAATGAACCTCCAAACCTAATCACGGAAGCGCTTTATCAAAATAAACCGGTATACCAAATTTGAAGCAAATCGGACCTTTCTGCATGAAAAACCCACTTATCTAAATTAAGAGGGGGGGTTATCCCCCGTTCTTCTCCTTTATAGTTAACCAATAAACCTCCAAATCTAATAAGGGAAGCACTATCAGAATAAACCGATATACCAATTTTGAAATCGTTTATTTGACAGACCTGTTTAGAATATTTAATGAAGTCAATTTAAATAATCTAAATATTTACAATAAGACATAAGATGATTGCAAGGTGATGAGTTGAATTTAGTTAAAACAAAAAACCTGATATCTGCTTCTGTGGATAAAATCCTTGTGTTCAAAATCTTAGTAGAAAAGAATACAATAATTATCAAGTTGGAAAATGGCATTTAAAAAATTTTTAAACTTCACCAGCCTCCATCACCCCAGTAATTATTTTCTTGCTGATTTTGTGTTTATTTTTACAGTTTTTATTAAGAAAATACTACATTTAATGGTCGTTTTAATTAATATATACTTTGTGATTCTTAATAGATAGATGATATAGGTACAGTCGTGGAAAAAAAAAAGTAAACACCCCCTACTAACTCCTTAACAAATTATCGTAGACGAATGTTACTGGTACTGAACGATTGGAAATAAAGTCTACTTTTAAATGACGTATATAAAATTTGCTTAGGGGGCCATCTACATATTAAAACGAATCCAAACTTCATTTTTTCAACAACAATACCCAATTTTAACGAGATATTTTAAATATTTGGTTCAAACTATGCCTAGACACCGAATTTCACGTCATTTGAATGATAAGTTTTTGAATTATAAACATTTAAAATTGAGTGCTTCTAATGTTAAATTACATTTTCATATTTTTTTATATAACTCCTGAAATTATGCTCCTAATGTGCTAATGTTTTGTGTAGCAATAATACTAATATACCCAAACATAAATACGACGAATTTGCAATTTTTATAATTTTCTGATATGAATTATGAATTATGAAAGTAATATTCGAAAAAATTATGAATTGCAATCTACAATTTTTTTGATGGATTCAGATTTATTAAGCCCTGCTTTATGAAAATCCCAAATTTCACATTTTTCTTCCAAATAGTTTTCAAATTATGCTTAAAAAACGACAAAATGATGGTTTAAGGGGCCATCTATGATAGAAGTGACAAGATGTTTTGAAATTTTTTCTGCTGTCGTGTAATCTATCAGGCTTCATTGACTGCTTGAGTGGTGCCTTGATCAAGAAGGGAGCTCTCTCGGTTGACAATCCAGTACCGAACTTCAATTTGGATACAGCCCTTAAAATACGCTCGTTTTAAAATAATTAATTTCTCCAAAACTTATGGTACGAATTGCATAAAAATTTGTTTTTAGACTAATTGAAGGGTCTAGAGTTCATTTATGCTGTCAGAATTGTGTACTGCTATTGAAAAAAAAAAGTTATGGTTTGTTTTAATATGTAGATGGCCCCCTAAGCAAATTTTATATACATCATTTAAAAGTAGACCTTATTTCCAATTGTTAGATACCAGTCACTTTCTTCTACGATAATTTGTTGAGGTGTTAGTAGGGGGTGCTTACTTTTTTTTCCACGACTGTACATATAATATGCAACAATCTTTTAATATTTAGTATAATTAACTTATCCTAGAAGAAGGGGCGTTGGAATTTTTTTCTCTTGTAAAGGAGGCAGTGGTCTAGAAAAGGTTGGGAACCTATGATTTAGAGCATCCACAAGTTTATCTGTTATGACGTATGCAATTGGAAAGAAATTTTCAGCAATAAAACCTTTGAAAACATATGTGGAATTTTTCAAATATAAATTTAATTGACACTAACGTCTATGCGTCGTCACAGAAGAAGCATTTAAATAAGATTATAATTTGATTTGCAATGAAGGCGACTTCAATTTTCTGTCGTAAGTATGATTATTTTAATATAAAATAAATAACAATTTCATCTATTCAATTAATAATAAACAAAGTTAAAGTAACACAAGAATAAAAATTCTGGGCACAAAATCCTTTCCCTCTCCTCCCCCTCAATATATATATATATATATATATATACAGGGTATATCTGAAAAAGTGGGCAAAACATTACGGAGTGATAGAACGCAGCTAATTCAGAAAATTTCTTCATAGAATGTATGGTCAGAACACAAGTGATGTGAAGTTAAAATGTAGTTTTCCACTGTACCAGGGTGATTGATGGGTCGAGGTGGTCCCATAACTTGATCTCTCGTGTTTGGACTTTTTTCTGTGGGGCCATATGAAAAGCCTAATCTACGATTGACCCATTGAAACCGATATGGATCTAGTCGCCAGGATTCCCGTTGTTGCCAGCGATATTCTGGAAATGCCTGGTATCTCCGCAAATGTGCGTCAGTCCCTATCCTGCAGCTGCGATGCGTGCATGACAGCTAGCGGAAGACCTTTTGAGTAATTTCTTTGAGTACGTACATTAATTAAATTTCTGTTAATAAAAGGTTTTCTGAAGTATCTTTTTGTTATTCTTGTGTTAATTCTTTAACTGTGACAGTGGAAAACTACCTTTCAACTTCTCACCGTCTGTGTTCCGACCAGTGGTGCCAACGTGTATGGGCGCGTGGTGTCCGAGCTCACCCAATAATTTGCTCTTCCAGCCCACCGAATTTTCATGCTTATTTATTTTTCAATCGCTGAAAACAGGTTTCTTCGTAGACGTTCACAAAGTCATTTTTTTTAACAATAGTAAAAATAGAAATTAACAGGCACATAGAAGCCTAAGCCTCCTCACCACCTTCATCTTAAAAGACAGGTTTCTTCGTAAACGTTCACAAAGTCATTTTTTTTTAAATATAGTAAAAATAGAAATCAACAGGCACATAGAAGCCTAAGCTTCCTCACCACCTTCATCTTAAAAGACGAACAATCAATTTTCTTTCAAAAAACAATTTTTTGTATATTTACGAATTAATTTTTCTTCTTAAATCCACTACATTTTCAATTGTTATTATTCAGCATTTCACATTTTTGGGATTAAAGGATCTTTCAGAAAATGTTGCCAAAGCATTTTAAGACAATTTTCAACGTACATCAGCCCAGGAATCGTCGTCTGGAGACAATAATCAATTATAAGTGGAATTTAACATATATGTATATATAGCTAATGTATAAAAGTGAAAATTTGTCTGTCTGTCTATAATGCTATTCAAATCCACAGTTTGGAAGCCAGAATTGTGAAATGTTATGTTCATGTATATTAAAACACGGCCACGGCTAACTAAAGTAATCCGGAATCGAAATAATTTATAGTTAACTTTTAAATAATAAAAAACCACCAATTTAACAGCAATTTCCTATCAAATTTAAAGATTTTACGTTATAGCAACTGCCAATAATTAAAAATTCACAATAAAATCCCTTTTTTTATGTTCAACCCGCAATCGCGAGAGTTATTTCACCAATGTGAGATATACATATTACGTATGCCATGCTGCAATATTAAAAAGCTGTAGCGGATATTACCATAATTCTTTTACCTTACATGCAAATAATTAGAGATATATATATTACGTACGACACGCTGCAATACTAAAAAGCCCCAGCGGATATTACGATAATTCTTTTACCTCACATGTAAATAATTAGAGATAATTTAATTGCACTTAATTATTACATTTTAAAAAAAATAAAGACAAACATTTTATCACAAACATCAACAAAACTTTTTATTCTATTTATTCCCTTTTTCCAAAGATATTACTTTATCGTCTGTTGCCATAGTAAAATGATAAATTAAATTTCATTTTTTAAAAAAAGGCGCAGTAGTAGAAAAATATTTTACTAAATCGAATAATTATTTTTAATTTTAGTTTTAGAATTAAATTCATGAACTCCCGTGCGTAGAACGGGTTAAACAGCTAGTATTAAATGAAAAACGCTATTCGATTTCAAATCACTTGAGAAGACATGTCTATGGATGTCATTATTTCTACGCGTATACCAGTAACTCCGTGAATGTGTCAGAAAGTTCGTGTTGTTGACTGGAGAAAAATCTTCCTTTTGGGATAGTTTTAAGTGGAAAGTTTGACTTCTAGAAGTAGATGCAAGCGTAGGGTAAGGTGGTGCAGGCGTCCGCACTTTAGCTATTTCATTAAATAACAATAAATGAAGAGATTTAACGAATGATGTTATACTTTATTTATAATATTATATAATTAAGCTAACAAAAAATTGTCTTATCAACATGTAAGAAACACTTTCGGTAATATTTGCAAAAAGATTGTCCTCCTAAATGAGCACTCTTGTACAACTCTTGTACAACTCTTGTACAAATGAACACTCTTGCTGTCTTGTGTGAGAGCGAGAATGCGCAATATAAACAAGTGGGTAAGTGTGATCGTAAATCGCACAGAGGGTTTAGTTTAATATTCCTTTCAAAACTCTTTATCCTTTTGTAATATCTATTAGATCCACATTTTGCAACCAAGGGGCGCACTCTAGTCTAAACAAAACTCTACCCGAACTAAACTCCGTTTTACAACGTATCCGTAGATATATTAATCGAGAGAATCGGCCCATAACACCCGCGATAGGTAGACGCCCCCTGGCGATAAAAAGTGGAACTAAAATATATAAGAGTAGGTTACATAATATGAAAGAGTACTCAAAGGGCTCTGCAATGAGGAGTGTCGGAAAAAGTTAGAAAAATGCTCCCCGGATGAAAAGGGGGGGAGATGAGAAAAATGGCTTAAAATGCACAAGTTTGAGACCGGAGGGATAATAATGTAAGGCATTTTGAAATTTTTATGATTTTTCGTGTGATCGCAAGTGTTCAAACAAAATTATATGCAAAATTTCAAGTCTCCAACTTAATTAGAGGCTGAGTTAGGAAAATTACTTAAAATACACGTGTTAGAGACCGGAGGGGTCAATTTGAGACCTTTTTGAAATTTTTATGATTTTCCGTGTGATCGCAAGTGTTCAGCCATAAGTATGCAAAACTTCAAGTCTCCAACTTAATTAGGGGCTCAGTTAGGAAGAAACAGCTTAAAATACACAAGTTAAAGCACAGAGGGGTAAATATAATACTTTTTCAAATTTTATGATTTGTCGTTTGATGTGAGGTGTTCAGCTATAAGTATCCAACATTTCAAGCCTCCAGTTTCTGAGAACGGGCTCTGTGACAGACAGACAGAGGAGTGAGACGAATAGGGTTTCGAATGAACGAAACCCTAAAAAGGAAGGGTTTCACTTACAAACTTCACATTTGTGGTGGCCACGACCTGCGTAGTCTGTGCACTTTTCGTGCCACTAGTTTCTGCAAAAAGTACGCTCGATTCAATCTACAATTGATTACAATTGGTTCTTTATACATTTCTGAGCAGCCAGGACATCTCCATATTTTTTTCCCTTAGTGCAGTTTTTGGCTTCATGGGTTTCTTTTCTTTTCTTTCTTTCTTTTTTTTTTTTTTTTTTTTTTTTTTTTTGTAAAGGTTTTTGGATTTTTCCGCAGTTCCTCTTCAAGCTTTTGAATAGTAAACTGCTTAAAATTTGAGACTTTCTGCTTCTCTAATTATCGCAGCACAGATGATTCTGGATACGGTTACAATTCTTTTAATTTGACGTAAAACGAAATGGTTGAAATCGAAACTATACCTTGCGAAACCGAAGTTGGGTTTATTTCACATTGAGCGTACTTCCTTTCTTTACATAGCTTTTCTGGCTTTTCTGAAATATCATTTTCTACTTACTGAAAGCAATTCCCTTTCCTCCTCTTTTTTCAGTATTCTGTTGTTCAACAAGTTTAGATTCTAATGGTCTTCCAGGGAGGCTGCTTGCAGAAAAGTCACTCCATAGAAAACGGTAATTTTTGAAAAGGTATAGAATCGTTTTTTTTAATCTTGCTTAAGCAACGACAGCTGTTTTTCCAAAGGCAGGTGCTCACTTTTGTAGACTTTAGCACTGCGCACTCTTGTACTATCATCACTAAATATCTTTGAAACATCAGTAATGCCATCTATTGATAAAAAATCGAAATCACTAAGGTGACTGGTAAACAAAAATAACCTAATTCGTAAAAACCAAAAAAAGTAAATTATCCCAGACAACATGAACATTAACAGCAAATTTGATTTTTTCTGATATTATCTTACTCTGAGAAATTCGCAGCAAATCTCCCGCAAGGTATACCATCACCCACTTATATGAGTAGTTTGTTGTGAAACTGATGGGAAGACTGTCTTTAATTCACGAAAGTGGCTAAGGCAAAAAAATCCTTCTGTTGAGAGAATAGACAATCAGTACATATGCAGAAACTGTAGAAATTTTATTCGGTAGGCACTGCTTTTCCTAAACGCTATACTTATCAAGTACCAAAAAATGCTCGAATTGAAAAGTGCAAATATTACCTTAACTTGTTTCATGGTGATAAAAACTATGTATGCTCCTTCTGACGGTGCGTTCGCATCAATAGACCTGATCAGGTCTATGGAGCCCTTCGAAGGGGTTAAACTTATAGTGTAACAGTTGTAAACAGATAATGCGGCATGGAAAGTTTACTACTTTTCAGTAAGTTTGTAGTATTGTTTATTACTTGTTTGCCGTTAATTTGCAATAAATTTGATACAGCATGAATTTAACTTGCACGACAAGTTATCTGCAAGTTCAAAGTGTGGTGACTTCGGTGTTTGCGTTATCTTGCTGCATCTTGTTATGAACTTTTAGTCTTGTCATGCTGAGCTTATAGCAACTTTACAGGTTTTCAAAGAAAGACTGTTGCAAATTTTCTGCAAACAAAAAATGCTGTCTGAGAACCTTGTTATTCTTTATTATGATACTGTTTTCAAAAACCATAAATATCATAACGAGAAGGCCAAAATCACATTTTCTCTTCTAAATAAAAAAAATCCACCAAAAAGAGCAATTTTTTTTTCACTATTAACTTATCGTGTCATTACATCATTAAATGTAAAACACGGTTTTGGGATTAGATAGTCGATGTGCGTACTCTTTTACACCGCGCTCTTTTGCACCACCTTACCCAATGTGTGAACTCAGTTACTTCAAAATAAATTTAATTTTTAATTTTAATTTTATTTTATGGTTGCAATATTTTCATTATGCTTCATGTCTCGTGACATTGTTTACTATATTATTGTTTTTAAGTTATGTGAAAATATTATCTATTATGATTGATTTTGAAAATGTCGCCGATTGTGCGATGAAACGATCGTAAGTCTTAATAAAGATATTCTATCACTTTTTATAGCATTATTTAACTTAATTTGTTTATAAGTGATTATTATACATGTTTTTATACATGTTATTATACATGTTTTTATCAGTTACTTCAGTAAAACTTGCATAAGAATTCATAGGTGTACCATGATAATAATATTTTTTCTCTGATTTTAATAAAATAGTTAAGTGTATAAATATTTAAATCCTCTCCCCACGGAAAAGATAGTGAGAAAAATTCATTTTACAGGATGTTTTTAATGCATTTATTGGAAGATATGCAGTTAAAGAGATCATATTTGCAACATGCCGTGCTAAATAAAAGATGGGTTCATTTTATTTAAAAATTCGTTAGATACTTATAAATAGGAATAAAAAGCCAGAAAACACTGAAAATTCATAAAATTAAAAAACGCAGTATGTTTCTTCCCGTTAAAGAAATTTTTTTATTGTCCTTCTTATTTCTTCTAATGTGATTATTTTTATAAATATACGTTATACGAAAAGAAGGCCATATAAAAATTAAATTTCGGATTTTAATGTGCATGCAGCCACTTTTTAAAATAAATGCCATGTTTAAAAGATGTACAGTCGTGGAAAAAAAAGTAAACATTTCCTACTAACTCCTCAACAATTTATCGTAGAAGGAAGTTGCTGGTACCGAACGATTGGAAATAAAGTCTACTTTTAAATGATGTGTATAAAATGTGCTTAGCATATTAAAATGCATCTACATATTAAAACGAACCTAAATTTCCTTTTTTTCAATGGCAATACTCAATTTTAACAAGATATTTCAAACTATGCCTAGACACCAAATTTCAAGTCATTTGAATGATAAGTTTTTGAATTATATACATTCAAAATTGAGTGCTTCTAATGTTAAATTATATTTTCATATTTTTATTGATATCTCCTGAAATTATACTCCGAATGTGCTAATTTTTGTGCAGCAATAGTACTAAAATACTGAAACATAAATACGTTGAATTTGCAATTTTTATAATTTTATGATATAAATTATGGAATTAATACTCGAAAAAATTATCAATTGCAACCTACAATTTTTTTTAATGAATTTAGTTTATTAAGTCCTGCTTTATGAAAATCCAAAATTTCACATTTTTCTTTCAAGTAGTTTTCAAATTATGCTTAAAAAACGGCAAAATGATGGTTTAAGGGGTTGTTTATGATAGAAGTGACTAGATATTTTTAAATTTCTTAGGCTATCCTGTAATCTAGCAGTCTTCAATGATCGCTTGAGTGGCGCCTTGATCAAGAAGGGGGCTCTCTCGGTCAACAATCGAGTACAGAACTTCAATTTGGTTACAACCCCTAAAATACGCTCGTTTCAAAATAAAATAATTTCTTGGAAATTTATCGTACGAATTGCATAAAAATTTGTTTTTAGGTTGTAGGGTGTAGATTCATTTATGCTGTCAGAATTGTGTACTACTATTGAAAAAACAAAGTTATGATTCGTTTTAATATGTAGATGCCCCCTAAGCAAATTTTATATAAATCATTTACAAGTAGGCTTTATTACGAATCGTGTAGTACCAATAATTTTCTTCTACGATAATCTTTTGCAGAGTTAGTAAGGGATGTTTACTTTTTTTTACGACTGTACATCATTTGTATACTTTTTGTAACTGGAAGTATCTATTATCAGCAGTTAAAGAAATTATATCTACTTTGAATCATCGTTACAGTTTAAGTAAGTAGTACTATTAATACAAGCATTTCAGTGTACTTGCATTAAATGCCCATCTTAATATATTTTAGTCTTTTGTGTTTTAATTTGTTGTCAAATTCATGGTACAATAATAAATACTATAGTAAATAAATTGAAAACCCCAGGAGAATATAATTAAACAAAATCGCAACTTTATTTTCTATACAAATGAAAACCCCATGAGAATGTAATTAAACAAAATCGCAACTTTATTTTCTATAAAATGAAAACCCCATGAGAATATAATTAAGGAAATTCCAAACTTTATATTCTATTCTAAAAAAGTTCTAACTTATCATAACTTGAAATGTAACTTTTCTCAAACTGTCAAAGAAAGCGAAATGTCAGTATCATTTTATCTTAAAATGGTTTTTAAGCCCACCCAATATTTTTCAAAAGTTGGCGCCACTGACAAGAAACCTTTCCTGCCGACCTCTGGATGTGAGATCTCCTGGTCAAAAGGTATTCGAATTAAGATATCGGGTGGGGATTATTTGCTGTCTGGATCATATCCCGATAAAGTATATTACCCTGATTACAATGTCTGTAATCTGTAATTGAGTTATCAAATCTTTTTTTAAATATCATCAATTATTTAAATAAATTTCTTTACTACTTCTGAGTTTTCAGAAAATTGTTTTACAATTACATTGTATGGAAACCTTTTAGCCGTTGCCCGTCGTCGAACGAGCAACGTTTCCAGGGAGAACCACGTGGAGGTAGGCTTCCGCTCTCCCCTTCGCAGGACCATTCCTCTGCTCATACGTTCTTTGCCTGAACGTTGACTTCCCAGAAGGAAAAGAGCAGAGTGTATCCCACTCGCAGGACCATTCCTCTGCTCCATTTGGATGGTTGAATTCCCAGAAGGAAAGGAGCAGAGTGTGTCCCGCTTTTGGTGATGGTGATGTTAAAGACACTGAAGACGACATTGCAGCCTGTTGTTGTTGGAAGATTGAATTTAAGAGCAAGCCCAGGATGATTTAAGATGATGATGGTCTTGTAGAAGCCTGGTGATGTTGGCTTTAATGATGGACGAGCAGAAAATCCAATGGTGGTGATATAGGATAAGGAGATGCCAGAAGACAAGAATCAATGACGATGAACCCCGCCGGGAAAAAGAGAAATAAACAAAATTAGTCTGAGCAGAAATGAGCCATTCCTCAAGCACACGAACGGACCCCCCTTGCAGCAATTACCAGCCTGAACAATTTATACGACCTGAAAGCATTTGGAATCTATTAAATTAAGTATTTGGGATGTACAAATTATTTATCTATTATTCCAGTCTTTCTGTTTGATATTAGTCTATTGATATTAGTCTATTGCAAGTTAACCTATTGATATTAGTTTGTTAGTCTATTGCATTATGTTAGTCTATTGAATGTGCCTTTTTACTGGGAAAATGAGTTTAAAACTATTGTTTAATTGAAAAAAAATCAAACTACTGCTTCTTAACTAAACTGTTAACTATTGATTTGCAATTAACTATTATCCCGTCTATTGTAAACTATCACTATTAATTTGCTATTACTTATTATCCTCAACTATTGCAAACAGTTACTATTGCTATTACTGTTTTATTTTTTTACGAATACTATTTTAACTATTGTTATTGTATGGTAAATTTTGATTTTTAGGCCGAAACAACATTTTATACCTTTTGAAAAATAAAAACATATTAATTTACAAATTTTGAAATATTTACACAGAAAGGCCGGATATACATGTATATATTATGTATATATATTTTAACACGATGCAACGAAACTTCGATAAACTAAACTTCACCAAAGATAAATATTTACAAAATCTTCTTTAGGTAACGAAAAAAATATGGCTGCTGCTTAATCATCAAACGTAATTTGTTTTAGTGAAGATTTAAAACAGAAAATGAAATGATCACGCAAATTCTAAAATAAAATTTTAACATGTTGGAAAAATGATAAATTATGAAATTTTTCATGAGACGAAGAGACAACTTTGACGAAAGGTAATGATCTGTATTTCTCTGAAACGTTTGAAAATATTTTAAATTATAGGCAGCAGCAAATAAAATTGTTGAATTTGATATTCGTGTAAAGACTGAAGCCAGCGAAAAAAATTAGCTATTACACAAATTAGCAAAATTGAAAAGCTCTCGAAAATAAAGTTTTTATTTACTTAACCAATTATGAAAAGATTAATTATATTAAATTAGAAGGGAGAACAGTGATTACACTTTCTCTTCCAGATAATCAAAACACTTTTTTTAAATTTAAGCTAATGTGTCAGTTTAATTTAGAGAAATTTCGTTGCATAAAAACTTAAATGCTAAAACTAAGTACTAAAACTTAATTACTAAAACTTAAATGATAAAGCTTAAATACTAAACATTATGGGGTCATGTACCTTTGAAAGTAACAAAAAAAAAAAACATTTTTGTTTAACAGCTTCTATTAAAATTTGATTTTTTAGGAGCATTTTTAAAGAAACGCCATTTAAAAATCCGCTTAAAAGGGAAGTTGTTCAAAACAATTTGAATTCTGACTTTATTAACAAGGGAAAATTTGAACTTTAAAATCAGTTTTCTTAAAACTGTGATTTTGGTCATTGCGTGCATTTTTGAGAAATGAGTGAATAGAATTTCGTGAAATTATTTTGTGATATGTTGTGAAGATATAAACTTCATATATGCACAAAATGACCTACTGTTATGTTCACCAAGTAAGAAATTTAGAAATTTTGACTATTTTTATAAAAAAGATATTTAAAATTTTGAGAATATTTTTACATTTCTTTTTTCGAGAAATAATCATTATATTTTTTCCAGTGTAGGTCATTTGAACCCTTTCGGTATTACTGCCGCCCAATGGCTGCGCCCACGAAACGTTCTCTGTGCACTATCGTCACCTATTGTCGGCATCCACGAAACGTTCTCCTGGTACTACCGTCGCTCACCTAATATCAGCATTTACGAAAAGTTATGTGGGTATGATTACTCCCTATAGTGCGCATTACTTTGCTGCATGCATTTCTTCACACCAAGTTACACTTTTAGTTTTGTCATTTATTATGTTACACTATTAGTTTTGTTATCTATTTTAATTTTGTGATATTGAAATTTATTATTTATATCAATGCCATTTACATTAATTATTGTTCTGTGGAGAAATAGATATGTTTTTAAAATGTTAAGCGACAAGCCTGTTTTGTCTCTCTATCCGTCTGATCCGCGAGATAAGGTTCCGTCGAAATCGGCTTTCGGCCGAGGATTGGTTTTGGTTACTACAAAGCAGTATAAAGATTTTATAAATGTATATTAAACACGTTAAATGCCGCGTCAGTCACCGATGGCTGTCGCGGTCCGAATGAAAAGTTTAGTGTCAATCACGTTCGAGATTTCTATGAATGCCGCGAAACACATTTTCGCGTCTTACGCTGCCGTACACAGTGCAATCACTCTTGTGGAAAGCTTCATCGAATCACGAATGTATAACCTACTCGGCACCGAAAGGGTTAAACACCTATTATAACTGTACTCAATAAAAAATATTAGCCAGCTTGACAATTAATTTATGAGAAATCATGTGCTCAAGACATGCAAAGGAATTCATTTATTAAAAAATGCACAACGTTTTAAAGAATTTTGAAAAGATTATATGAATCTACATTATTTTTCAGAACACTAACTATTAACATGCATCTATTTTAAAGTGGGTTGAAATTTTCTTATCTGAAAGTTAATAAGATTCTTGAACCGTCTAACTCCCAACCCATCGAACCCTATCCATTTGTATTTTTTCACCCCCTTATTTCCACAAATTCCCATAATGGATAACAATCGATATTAGAATAACATTCACATGTAATTTGTCACTTTCAAAGCTACCTGACTCCTTAAATGTTAAAACTTAATTACTAAAACTTAACTACAAAAACTTAATTACTAAAACTTAATTACTAAAACTTAACTACTAAAACTTAATTACTAAAACTTAAATACTGAAGCTTAAATCTAAACATAAATATGCACACATACACATATTAAGATACAAAATACATTAAATAAAGAAGAAGAGAAATCCAGATGCCATCCGTCTTCAACCACCTAACTCCCAACCCATTGAACACTTTTTGTTTCCCCACCCCCTCCCTCATTTCCCTAAATTCCTATAATAGATTAAAAAAAAATTGCTACCTATAACTAATTTCCTTGCCTTAATCTTAACATGCTATGCCTAATACCCTTTCCCATCTGTCTTAGTTGTTTATAATTAAAGGTTTATTAATATTATAGAAAATAATTATTTTTATTTTAAAATTTCTGTTTTTGCTCTTTTTTTCTCCCTAAATATCATTAATCCTAATTTCAAACCCTAGACTTTCTAAAAACTTTTCTTATTAAAAATTGTTTTGCGCGAATTTTTCTTTTGATTAGCAGAAATTTAATTTACCTACTTCATTAAATTTACTCTACCTAAAATTTGTATTTTTAAATTACTCCAACACTATTATGAAAATTTTGAGAATTAGAATGCTATGAAAGTTTTTAAACTATATATTTACACTTTTTCCCTCTGTATCTAACCTGAATATCTTTAGTCCTAAATCTATACTAACCGATGAAGTTTAAAACCTTCCCTATTTCATTATTTTTACCGTTTTCCCTTTTTCATTGCCCCCCCCCCCCTCTTCTAGATCTAAAACCCTGCACCCCCGAGGATGAGCTGAATGGACTCTAGTGTTCCAAAATACTGCTCACCTCCAACCCTGGCCATCGCGAAACTACCAAAAACAGCAAAGTCATCGTCAATTGCTTCCAAGACGAGCTTTGCCTCCAAAAACGCCGCCTCATCCCCAACGTCAACGACCCCCACTTCCCCTGACCCAACCTGAGAGGCCCCGTTCATTGAAGAAAACTTGGGGCGAACACTGGGTCCATCCCAGTGCACAACGCGATCGCAAACTGAAAAATCCTCAGCCAACCAAATACGCACATTTCTAAAATGTGCACGCACCTGTTCCCTCATACCCAACTCACGCGCCCCAGATCCCCCCTCTCCCTCCTGACCTAACGCGCCTACACTTCCCTCCTTCATGCCCAACTCACGCGCCGCAGATCCCCCCTCTCCCTCCTGACCTGACGCGAATCCTACACATCCCTCCTTCATACCCAACTCGCGCTGCCCAAGATCCACCCCTGTATCCTGCCCTACAATATCTAAACTTCCCTCCCCACTATTTGTCCCTTTATGCGAAACCCTCCTACAACACCCGAAGCAACTAGAAGAAAACCAAGCCCTAACACGCCGCCCCCCAAATAACCTAACAACCTGACCCCCCCGAGTGGCATCTGACGGAGGCTCTGTTTTACCTCTCCCTGTGCCCTTGCACTGCCTGAAGATCGCCGACCTATTTGAAGAAAAAAAAATGGATTAAGTAAACTTCAGGGAAACTTATATTAACCATAAACAAACTACATTTACGGAAAGAAGAATGAAAAGTTATACAGGGTGTCCGGTCTCAACGGTGTCAATGGCTAATTCCTAAACCGTTAGTCATAGACATATACGTTACATACCACTTACAAAAATGTTTTAAATCAGGTAAAGAAACATTTTAAAAGCGATTTGGGTCAATAAAAACATTTCTTAAAAAATTACGAAATTTAAATTTTTGTACGGTCCCCGGTCCTATAAGTTATATTTAGTAATTTTTTCCTATTACACTGACAAGTAAGACAAAAAAAGTCCCATTCATATAACGCTAAAATTGAGCGAGTTATGAAACTTTAAAAATGCATGACTTATGCCACTTTTCTACTCTGAAAGCAAATGAGTTCGGCTTGGCTTTGAGGGATCATATATCAAGTGTTTAAAGTATTCGAATATCTTACTTCATGTGTATTTGCGCTTTGAAAAAAAATCCTTCAAGTATTATGATTAAGTCTCAAATTGGCTAAAATAACATATGTTTTATTTTGTCAGGATTTGAGACTGTTTCTCTAATGATTTCTTTTAACAAAAATTATGTTTTTTTTATAAGTTTTTATGTTACTGCAACAATCGTATGTATGTTTTTCCAGTTCAAAATTTGTACTCGAACTTTAACCCACTTTTAAATATCCGATCGAGATTGCATTTTACATGTTGGCGCAAATCCGATAAAAATCTAATATTATTAAGATTTTCGGTGGTACCCTTTATACTTATTTTACAGGATAACACAAAAAAATTCGGATAGATTTCTGCCAAGGAGTTTAAGAAAAAGTTTTAGATTAGATAATACAAGACTGCGATTGTTGGGTTTTTTAACTTTTATGTATTTTTTAGCACTGAATCCGAAAATTACCTTAATTTTTAACCATTATGTCAGGATGTTTCGCAAATCATAAATTTTCAAATTTAAAGAATAACAAAAATCGAATACTATAAAGTAGAGGAGATGGTTGTGTTTTTTAACTTTTGATAATTGATTTTACGCACTTTTTAGCACTGAATCTGAAAATGACCTTCATTTTTAACCACCACGTTAGAATTTTTTTGCAAATCGCAAATGTGTAAGTTAAAATATAGCGAAAATCTCATACTATAAAACATATGTAAAACATTTTTTATTTTTTTATTTTATTTTATTAAAAAATTTATTCGATATTTTTGCTTATCCTGGGATTCTTACAGCTAAACAGCTGAGTGGTCCGATGAGATGGGGGAGGAAATTCAATTTTAACATTGAACTTCTTAACTTTGAAATTTGCAATTTGCGAAAAATCCTGATATGATAGTTAAAAATGAAGGTCAATTTCGGATTCAGAGGTACAGAATATATAAGAATCAATTATCAAAAGCTAAAAAACATAACATAACCCAACATTTGCAGGCTTGTGAAATCTAATAATATTTTAAAATACGTATCATTTTGCAAAGAATTTAGGCTGTTAATTTAGAATCATTTTATTTAACAAAAATTCTGTTTTTTCTTTATTCTTAAATGTTTATTACAAATTGTATATTTTCCATTAATATGCCAGAATGATTAAAGATTTCAAATTTATATTGCAATGTTAATTTTACTACCAAGCATTTTTTATATCTGACGAAATTATATTTCGACTAAATTTGTGAATGACCCCCAATTTGCAGCAAAAAATATGCTCCAACTTTAAACAGCT
The DNA here is from genome assembly GCA_963932465.1 of Maratus speciosus. NCBI lineage: Eukaryota > Metazoa > Arthropoda > Arachnida > Araneae > Salticidae > Maratus > Maratus speciosus. Next base: position 37,358,828 of record OZ010793.1, read on the forward strand.
ATTACTCGGTCAATTTTAATCGTAGAATAACGGGACTTTTTTGTATTACTTGTCAGTGTAAAAGGAAAATTTTACAAAATATAACTTATAGGACCGGAGGACCGTATAAAAATTTAAATTTCGTATTTTTTAAAGAAATGTTTTTATTGACCCAAATCGCTTTTAAAATATTTCTTTACCTGATTTAAAACATTTTTGTAATTGGAACTATATGGCTATGACTAACGGTTTAGGAATTAGCCATTGGACACCATTGAGACCGGACACCCTGTACATTACTGCATGCTTATTTAAAAAAAAAAAAAAAAAAAAAAAAATAGACACATACATTACGCAGTAAAAACAGAACGAGATATCTACCGTCAGATAAATAAAGCGAGAAAAAAAAATGTTAAAAACAGCATAGAATTATAAAAGAGCATTACTTTAATGTTTTATGTATTATTCCTTTTATAATTATACTTTTTATAATCAACACAAAAATATGCCTTAAAATATTATAACAAATCAATATGTACAAAACCTCTACCCGAACTGATTCTTACCAATTGAAATTTAATTATCAACTTAAATATACTCAGCACAATGCAAAACTCTACAATTTGGATAAAGTTCTACCTTATCAAATTCCTTAAAACTGAATATTCTGCAAAATCAATGTAAAAACATATAATTACCAATATACATTGCATGATTGCCTTTATTCCCTTAAGCTAAGTAATCTTATTTTATACCGGAACATTGGATACACCTATTCATGTAGCAGAAATGTAACTTAATTTATGCAAGTCAATGAAAGCACAGTCTTTGGCTTCAACAACGTATACTAAAAGTAAATTGAAGGGTGTCCTGATTACGGATTTTACCACTATGAGGGTGGCAGTTGTCCGATATTAAGATGCACCGCTCATTTCGGTTTGATTGCATGCTATTAAGGTCTCCGATCAAAGTCGCCTATAAAGTATACATTATAGCACGGCTTTCATTCTGATGCTGCCTCTTCGGCGGACGCGATAGCTAATGGCTGTTTTCGTAATGGTTTCAGTAAATTCGATTACATATTTTGAAGTCAAATTGTACGATATAACTTTTCAAAATTATCGCTGGCCCTCGGACTATTACAACTTTGAGAAAAAAACACTCTAAGCTTATTTTCTTTAACATACATTTAAAACAGACATAATTCCCAAATGAACAGCTATTTTTATTTTTCTCTGCGATTATTTACTATAATATAAAAAGGAGGTTCTGTTTCGTTTCTTTTGACCTACTGTTTAACCTCTTCAGTTCCGAAGCTAAAATAATAATACAAATGCTTATTCATTGGTTTTTCCCAAACAAAATGACATCGTAAATGACAGAAAAAATATCTTTTCTGAAATGGATCCTTTAGGCGCTTAGTAATTTAGGTTCAAAAGTAGGGATCTAAAACTACAAACCGCCTTAAAAAAATCAATTTAATAACCAGTAACCTAAATTGACAGAATCACAAATTTAAGAGATTTAAACAAGTAAATAATCTGCAAATCCTCAAAAATTTTTATTGAAAAAGATTTAAGTTAAATACTTATGAAAATTTCTCACTTTCTTGGTCATACTGTCTTTTGGGCATTTTTAGGCATTTTGCAAACGCAGATGAAAATAACACAATAAATATTCAATTGTATATAAGTTTATGGCCTTGCAACTGACACAGACACATAAATATAAAAGGGGGAAGAGAGGCGGCTGAGCCAAAAAGATAGTTGAAAATTTAAGATATACCTCCAAATTCTAAATATGGTTGACGAGCCCCGTTTAAGGGTTAAATTCAGATGTAACAATTTAAGCTAGTGCGCATATTTCGTCCGTACAACGATTATGAGGAACGGCTGTACGGTGAAACAAGACATTTCAAAGTAGTCTGTTGTGACTATTATAAAATTTCCCTCTATATACTAAATCAAATTGTCTGCAAATAAATTTAAGTGATAATCAGTTAGATCTTGAGATAGAGCTGTCGCAGAAATTGTCAAAAACCATATGTAACAGGGACACTTATTGGGCGGTACACACCAAAATCCAATAAGTATCTATTAATGTCTAACTGAATGGGAAGTTTGGCGAAATTTCTTGCATGAGTTCTTGAAATATAGCTATCGTAGAAATAGTGTAAAATGCTGTATAGCAGTAGCACCTGTTGGACAATTTACTCTAAAATCTAATCGGCACGTATGTATGTCAAGATCTTACTGAATCTGAAATTTGATTAAATTCCGTGCATTGGTGAATGGATAGGATTGATCTTTTTTGAGATAGATTTCCCCCAAAACATTGCGCCACACACAGACAGACTCACGGACACATTTTCTAAAAACCGTCCAATCATCTCTAGGACCTTCTAAAATATCGAAAACCGGAAGCTGAACCTTTTCACGAATCCAATACCTTCTTGTAAAGATAGAAAAAGTTAAAAAAAAAAAAAAAAAAAAAAAAAAAAAAAAAAAAAAAGGTTAAAAAAATTGTTCCGGTCCCTATCTGTCATAAACTCGCGTATGAAAGATTTCATTATATAAAGAGAGGAAGCTTGTTGAAAAAACATGCAGAGAAGTCACAATTTGGAAATACTATCAAATTACTCTAGAGAAAAAAAAATGTCTTTTATAAAAACTAATAAACAAAAAATATTCCAAATTGTTTTTAAAAGTTTCGTCAATATTTAGAAACGTATGCATGAGAGATGACGCCGTCTAGACAAGGTACCAGAAGAGGATTTATTTGTAAAAACTTCTGGTCCCTAAAAGAATTATCACTGATTTAGGGAAACAGAAATTGACCTCAATACGAAAGTATCGAACAAATTGGAAGCGAAAATCTCACTCAGTAAAGTATTCGATGCTTGAGAGAAAGAAAATCATGCCTTGTTATAACACTTTAATATATTATAGTTATGCTATGCAAATTTGGCGTCGACCCCGATTATGAAAGATACCCCCACAATTTTGGTAGTATTTTAAAAACAAGTAACAGTTTTGCACTGATTATTTTGTGAAATTTGTTTTATCTTAGCATAAAATAAAGGAGGTGGCGACTTTCTTTGTTTTTATAATTTATCAGTGGGTACAAGATGTATAGAGATTTCTGTGGATATAAACTGCCTTCCGTTCAGATTTCATGCCAAGTTGTTACCAATATAGATTCGTCTTGTCGCTAACACAAACCGACTTTGAGCGATTTATCCACCATTATCAGCCATTTTTTGATTAATTTACTTAGAAGAATAACGCCTCATCTTTCATTCAGTATTTAGATTTTCTGTGCCAATTACATGACTAAACATTTAAGGGTACTTTTCGGCGCTAGTGTTTTCTATGCATATATATAGGCACATATATATGCACGTATACATATATATTATTTATCTATATATATGTATACGTATATATATATATATATGTACATATATGTGTATATATGTGTATATATATATGTGTATATATAACACTGACGAATGGCTAACTGAAAAGTACCGATTTAAGTAATAAATTAACCAATGCAAGGTTCATGCGAATTTTAATTTGACTAATTTATTTAATCCTAGTTTTATTTAATCAACCTATTAGTTGAGTAACCTGTGATGCACATATGTTAAAAATCTGCGAAAGCAATAGTGTAACAAATAGTAACAAGAGTTTTTCATACGTCTACATTACGTATATCGTAAACAAGGGTTTGTGAATCTCCCTGTTTTACTGCTAACCTAATATACGTAGATTTTTTTAGTATAGAATTTTGTGTATTTATAAGATATATATTTTCGGTACTTGTTAGTTATCCCGTCGACCAATTTCGCCAAATTATATAAATCGCCAAGCCACTCGCCAAATTATACAAATTGACATATTTTTTATTATAAATAATGAAAGAACAAATAAATTAGTAAAGCATTAATATAAATACAAATAAAACGTTGAATTAATGGTTTTATTGGCCATTATTGGCATTTAATCTTACAATTAATTAATTAATGGGAAACCATTATTGGCATTTAATCTTACTATTTGGCGACAGTAATTTGGTCGACGGGATAACTAACAAGTACCATATTTTTTATTCATCTAAAATGTTCAATGAATTTCAAAACGCTGAACTTAAATTTAATCTGACACTGAATATATAGGTATCCTGCCGTATTTAAAATTCATTAGAATTGCATGCATTGAAGGTATATTCACCCAATTTAAACTAAAGTACAATTTTACATCTTGGAATTCATTGCATTACTTAGATGTACAAGTTATAGCTCTAAATGAATTTCTTATTACTACACAAGATGCTACTGAAAGAAACGTACATAATATAGTTTGGTAGCAGTAAAGCAGGTAATAACGGTCATTTCGAATTTTTACATTTAACACTAAATAAAATTTTTTCGAGTTCATACTGATTTGCACATGATAAAATGGGCAAATGACATTAAAATATTGATTAAAATGTAAACAAATGCGATCGTCACGCTTTTTTTTTCTGTATGCAAGCATTTCATGCACGTAACGATCGCGTTTTGAAATGTAAAATTGTATTATAATGTGTAAAATATATTTAAATACAGAAAAATTACATACAAAAAGCTTAAACAACCCATTTTTTATAATTATAGCGTTGACAATGAAAGTTTTCAACTTTAAATAATCAGAAAATTAGTTTAAAATTGCACAAATTGACAAGCACAGCTACGTCTATAATGCAATTTGAAATTTCAATTCCTAATTTTCGAATGATGTGTTCTTTAAATATTAACAGTGACCAAGGAGATTATTGTCGCGAGCTTTTCAGAGTTTAGATTTTCACTGTAGGAATTTCTTTATGGATATGACGTCAGTTTCACATGACAACTGTAATTTATTTTTAACTTAATTCTTACTTATAATAACTTAATAGAAGAAAATTCGTACATTTTACTAAAAGTATAGCTCAAATCTGATTAATACAAGCTAATTACTGGAACATCGTTAACAAGAGTCACGTTTGAAAGAAAATGCGCAATTTTCATTCAAAATCGGAATATTTTACCTCGATTATTTAAAAAAAGTTTTGTCATTTGTTTACGGTTAGAAAATTTCACAACGTTATAATATCAGAAGGACGTCATTTTCACTTGCTGTTCATTGACAGAATCGTGATGCAATCATGATGGGTTCTCAAGTCTAGAATTGTAGTTTAATAAAAAAGGTAGTGAAAATTACGTTGTTTAGACACTATCGTAGTAAAATGTTTCAGTTTTATGAATGAAACTGCATTTCCAATACTTCTATGGCTTTTTTATATTAAATTACGATGTCATTTTCAGCAGCCAAAAATTTTAGGACAAAATTAGATTACAGCAAAAAATATCTTGTATTTTTCAGATGTAAAAATATTTCCAAATGAGGTCATTTACACTGATGCAACAGAAAAAACTAACTTTCCGCTATATGAGCGTTGGCCTGTTTATTAAAACTTGGCGCTTTTTATACAGTTTATTTCTCTTTGTATATAAAAATAGATAATAAATGGTTTCTTTATATTAAATAAATTGCATAAATATTAAATAAATTGCTTGTGTATATGAAACAGTGAATAATTTACCAGAAAATTTGTTGCCAAGTGCATTTCTGTCGCCTAGGTACCTATACTGGAAAAGACAGTTTACAATTTCTGTCATTACAAATTATTATTTTAACACAATCTTAGGGATTGCTAAATAAATCATGAGAATTGTAATTTTTTCCAACTTAGTCCTTGCGTAAAGGTTGTCTGTGTCAATTATGTCCGCCGAATTTGTCTAGGATAACTTCTCAGCTTAAGCTACGATCCTGGTTTCAAATTAAACATATTTTCACTCAGTCGAAAAAACATTTCGCTTGATTTGTATTGCAATCACTAAGAATATTTTAAAATATAATAAATTGTAATTATGTATCCGAAGTGTATTGGAGTTCCTTTACTTGCGGTTCATTCTATTGAATAGTTTCAGATAGCAGATCAGATATGTTTGCAAAAAGCTAGTCTGAGTGAATTTGCGTCCGCCGGATTTGTCCAGGATAGCTTAGTGGGTAGAACGTATTTGGCTTAAAACAACGAAACAAAGGAAAAAATTGTTGTTCTATTGGGCTTCTGTACCAGTCGAAAGGTCATGTCAATTAACGGAAATAATAAATAAAAATATATAAATAACAACCTCGTTTTCGAATTTTGGGATATCAATAATGGATTCAAATTCGGGTCTGGACATTTTCTCACTCTGCTGAGAAAAAATACAATTTAATTGTTGGCGTTTGCCATCAACTGTGTCTGTTTAAACAGAAAGTACATTAAAATAAAGCTTGTGAAAATGGAATCTGCCTATAACGGACACCTAAACACAAAACACATACGGTCCGAGAGATAGAGCGGGCAGCGGCGACAAAAATGACTTCGTCATGTATCATGTATCATTCAAATCATCATGTAGAACAAGATTAATAGGAGCAGATGAAGGAATGATTGTACACACAATTCTTAATTTAGGCGGCATAATCACGTCATCGAGTTACGGCTTGAAAATTTAAGACATTAAAGATACATATTAATACATTAAGATTATTTCAGTCTGCTTCGTCATATCTTGGTACGAGACGAGCAGATAATTAATTAATGATCATTAAGAATTAAGAATTGGCGACCCGGTCTGGTCATCTTGTACCGAGATATGATAGGCAGACTGAAATATTCTTATTATACGAGTCTGTATCTTTAATCTCATAAATTTTCAAGCCGTAACTCGATGATGTGACAGTGCCGTCAAAATGGGGAATTGACACCCCGTTCTTCTCGCATTGTACGAAGTTATGCCGAATCAATCATTCTTTCACATACTGTTAAGAAGCTTTTCGTAAATAATTCATTTTGAAAGTCGATGCCGAAATAATATGTAGGGCAATGTCATGTAAAATATTAGGTTTATTAGGTTTGAATTGTACAATATGGCGACTTTTTCTTGTTATAAATTTTAGTCTGCCGGGGTTTCTACCAAGATATGCGCAAGCAGACCAAAATATTTTCAAAATACTTTTTTGGCCTTTAATTTTAAACCAATTTCATACCGTAACTCGATGATGCGATAATCACGCCAAAATGACGAGTTGGCGCCCGCTGCTGCTCATATCGTACCGAGAAATGTCGACACTGACCAGTCATTCCTTCATCTGCTCCTGATAATCTTGTCTACACCATGATTTCATATCGTAACTTGATGACATAGTTATTTTTGTCGTCGCCGCCCGGTCTAAGAAAGAATACCATACAGTTATACCTGCAAAGACAGACATCTATCTAAAATGTGATCCATTTTTCCTAGTGATACCATTTTCATACGTTTTACTACATAGTATATACATACCAGGTGTCCTAAAAAGGACTGACTGATATTAAAATTCGATAACTTGCAAACGGTGACAGACATTTAAAAAATTCTTGCAGGAGGGTTATGTGTGATGTCAAGAGTTTTTTTACTGTGATTCTCGAATTTAGTTCGATTTACAAACAAAAGATGGCGCTGCGAGCAATATGCGTTTAATTCAGGCCCAATTTTTGACCCACTCAATACATTTTACCATACTCCTTTTTTGGCATGGGAGAAGAGAATGGCCAAAAAATCCAGCTTGTATTTAGCGCCTATTGCTTGCAGCGCCGTCTATTGTTTGTAATTCAAACTTAATTCGAAAATCACGGTTAAAAAAACTCTTATCATCATACATAACCCTCCTTCAAGATTTTTTTAAATATCTGTCACCGTTTAAGAGTTATTGAATTTTAATATCAGTCAGTCCTTTTTATGACACCCGGCATATATTTAAGGAGAAATGTTCAACGAGTTTTCCAAGTAAGCCTTGTGTTTTCCAAAGTGTAAAGAAAATTATGACCGGCTGAAATTTCAGCCAAGACATCCTTGGTTTAGATCCTGGTCCGGATATATATATATATATTTTTTTTTTTTTGTCCAGTTGGAAATTTATATTTCATATGATTTATTTACCAATTAGAATAATTGTGTTAAAATGAATCTAGATTTATATGGTATTTTTTTTCGTTGGGACCATGGATTTTTAACACTTTCCAACATAGTTGAAAAGTGTTTATGACTTCGTTTGTCTGGCCGTCTGTCTGTATGGCCGTCTGTCCACATGGCCGTCTGTCCACGCTCTAACTCTCGTAAATATGCTCGGGTCGTTCTGAAATTTTTGGACGTTAGTAACCTCTACTATAGCACGTTCCCTATTTCAAATGAAGTTTGTAGCATGTTTAGTTCATTTACAGGGACAGTCAAAAGTTTTCCGTTACATTACGGCCAATGGGAAAAAATCGTTTCAAATGAATTTTAATGGTGTTACTCTCTTTCAAACATAGTAAAATTGATATTCATTTATGAAGCCCAGTAAAATATGCATTCTGTTGAATATGCGGTGCAAACAATAGTTATTGTTCATTTACAGGGCCACACAAAAGTATTCCGTTCATAATGGTATAGGGGAAATTGTTTGCAGTGTATTTGAAAAGATTTCAGATTCTATATTATATCCGAATTACTGTATATTAGTAGTGATTGCTCGAAATGCATTTTTAATTATGATATGTGCTTTTTTAGGGTTTCGTTCATCTGACGAAACCCTATTCGTCTCGCTCCTCTCTCTGTCTGTCTGTCCGTTTGTCACAGAGCCCGTTCTCAGAAACTATATATATTGGAGACTTGAAATTTTTCATACTTATAGCTGAACACCACACATCATACAAAAAATCGTAAAATTTTGAAAAAGTCTTATATTTAACCCTTTGGGCTCCCACATGTGTATTTCAAACAATTCTTTCTATGTGAGCCCCTAATTAGGTTGGAGGCGTGAAATTTTACATACTTATAGCTGAATACCTCACATCAAATGACAAAACATAAAAGTTTGAAAAAGTCGTACATTTAACCCTTTGGGCTCCCACATGTGTATTTTAAACAATTCTTTCTAAGCGAGTCCCTAATTAGGTTGGAGGCGTCAAATTTGGCATACTTATAGCTGAACACCTTGCATCAAATGACAAACCATAAAATTTTGAAAAAGCCGTACATTTAACCCTTTGAGCTCGCACATGTGTATTTTAAACAATTCTTTCTAAGTGAGACCCTATTTAGGTTGGAGGCGTGAAATTTTGCATACTTATAGCTGAACACCACAAATCATAAAATTCTGAAAAAATCGTACATTTAACCCTTTGGGCTCCCACATGCGTATTTTAAGCGTATTTTCTAACTGAGCCCCTTATTAAATTGGAGATTTGAAATTTTGCATACTTATAGCAGAACACCTGAGACCAGGTGATGAACCTTAAAATCTTGAAAAAGTCTTACGTTTAACCCTTTGAGATACCAAATATGTATTTTAAGCAATTCTTTCTAAGAGAGCCCCTAATTAAGTTGGAGACATGAATTTTTGCATATGTATAGCTGAATACCTCAGACTACACGGTAAATCATAAAATTTTCAAAAAGTCTTCTATTATTTACTCCTCCGGGCTCTAACTTGTGTATTTTAAGCAATTTTTCTGACCTCCGCCCTTTTCATCCGGGGAGCACTTTTCCAAATTTTGCTGAGACCCCTTTGACCATTCTTTCATATTATGCACCATAGCCTTACATATTTTAGTTCCACTTTTTACCGCCAGGGCCGCATACTTATCTCGAGTGCTATCGGCCCAATCCCCTTGACTAATATATCTACGGATAGTATATAAAACGGAGTTTCGTTCGGATAGAGGTTTGTTTAGAATAGAGTGCGCCCCTGGTTGCGAAATGTGGAACTAACAGATTTTTCAAAAGGATAAAGTGTTTTGAAAGGAATATTAAACGAAACCCTCTGTGCGATCTGTGATTACACTTACCTACTTATTCACTATATTTATGCATACTATAAAGTGCGTATAAATGCTATAGTTCATATACAGAGCTACAGAAATGAATTCGTAAAGGTTACTGAGTATGAGCATAAATTGCTTAATGGTGGGTTTTAAAAGAGTTATGTATTTTTACGCTGAACTAAATTTAGTTTACTACGAAATATTTGTAGAATATAGATAAAATAATATACAAGGCCACGCAAGGAATTAGATACATACCGTCTATGGATGATAAATTCTGGAAATGTAATTTCAGTAGTTTTAAGCGTGTTTTAGTTTGAATTAAATTTTAGCTAAATAGTGGCATGTAATAAAGGTACTATGTAAACTACAGGGCATTACAAAAGTATTCAAGTATGTTTCCATCTATTAGTATAAATTGCTGATAGATGAATTTCAACCTGTTATGCATTTTCTTGCTAAACTAAATTTTCCCATTATATAGTATATATATTAACATACAGATCGAATACAGGGCTGTTCAAAAGAATTGGAATACATATTTGGCTATGGGCGGTAATTACTGAAATCAGATTTTTAAATGTTTACTTAGTTATCTTATTTACCTCATTCCCTAAGTAACAAAGTTTCGTTAAAGCTTTCAGGGAGTGTTGGAAAGTGTTTCATAATCTATGCTGTACACATGATTTTTTTTTACTTGTTTACATTGAAGATAGGATTCCACTGTAGGCAGGTTCCATTTACAAAGGATTTATTGCAGTTCTATGTCCCGATAAGAAAAGCCCCTGTCCCGCTTTTTTTTTTTTTTTTTAATTGTGGACTTGACAACATTTTAGAAAGGTATTCAGAACGGTGGTGGATTTCAAAATTTTAGAGCAAGAGTCGCTAACCAAGCATCAGTGGACTAAGGCCTGACTGCGTTATTTATGTTTATTCGGACATGTGAAAATTGAGTGCGACTTACAATTCGTCTACAGGGCCATTCAAAGGAATTCCGTAACATTGTGGTTTACCGAGAAAATTAATTTGCTGTGCATTTTAATGATTTTATACGATATCAAACATAATAAAATTGATTACATTAAGCCCCGCCAGCGGCCGGGAGGTTCTGCTCTCGAAGCTGGTAGACGGGAGGTGCTGGGTTCGACCCCAATCGCGCCCGTTGGGCTAATCGTTCGGAGTTTTCCGTGGTTTTCTTCGAATCTCGGATTTCCTTGCGTAAATACGGGTTAAGTTCCCTTAGAAAAACCCCACGGAGGGCACTCCCCCCCCCCCTTAGTGCCTATATCCCTCGTGTTGATAATTGGCGGTCATTAACACAATCAACCTTGATTACATTAATGCGGTTCACTGTAAGACGCTTGCTGCACAAATGGTGTGCCTAGCATTTATCATTCCTTTACAGGGACACATAAAGAGTTACAGTACTATCTATTAGCGATCATTGCTGAAATTTCGTATTACATTGCGGTATACGTTTTTAAATATAACTATTTTTTTCATATTACTTGGTATGTATAAGTTCTATAGATCTTATACAGGATTGTCCGAAAGAATTCAAGTATATTTCCCCTTTTTGACTGAAATTGCTAGAAAATTTTTGGGAAAATTTCACCTGTGTTTTATGTGATTCCAAACTGAACTTAGTAATATGTAGTATATATACAAATCTGTGGATCGTATATGGGCTGCACAAAAGAATTCGATATTTTTCCGACAATAGATGGCAATTGGTGAAATTGTTTTTTCAAATATGCTTTGCGTTTTTAAAATTGTACAGGATAAATCTTTCACTTTATTAAGCGGTGAAATTTTCTTACAGTATTCTGAATGTGTTGGAAAGGGTTTCGTAATCTATGCTTGTGGTACGATTTTTCGTTGTTTAAAAATGTAAATACGTTAGTAATTTAAATAAAAAAGTGAGTAATTGGATTCTTTCGTGCGTTATCGCATCCGAAAATTCGGTTCGAAACGCCAACTTTGACTGCATTCTCAGAAAAATCTTCTGCCTTTATTGAAAAACGGAAAAAAAACATGTTTGATTACATTATTTCTGAATAAAAGCTCTTGCCATTCGATATGTTTGAGAACAAAAATGAATTAAAAAACGTATCAGAAAGGGAGCAGTTTAGATTTTAAGAACAGCTTTAAGATAATCTTTAAAGGAAAAAAAAAAATACGGTTGAAAGAAATAATGTATGTAAGAATGAAATCTGTAGTAGTGTTGCCTGATCTAGAGTCACAGAAAGCGTGACAGTGACTTCTAAATCGAGACTTAAAAATACAGTAAACCCTTTTGAAACGAAACACTTGCGTATAACGGATTCCTGCCTTAAACCTGAAAATTCCATTATCCTTACGACAGGAATACGTGCTAAGACGAAAGCCTGTTTAAAACGTAAATTTCTCCTGTGCCTTGCGATTAAGTCTTAGCAGGTTTTATTATGCTGAAAAAAAAAGTACCACGATTTTATACAGTAAAATACATAAAAGCGAAATCGCTTGGGACTGATTCAAAATTCTAATTTAAAAGCTATAATTGTATAGTATACATGTCATAAGGACAATGGAATTTTTACTTTTAAATCAAAAATCCATAACAAAAGCATTCTATTTAAACAGGGTTTACTGAGCAAAGTACACTAAATGTTCTAAAAACAGAATAGCTAAGAGCCGCAAAAAGTTCCGTTTAATAGAGGTTTCCTTCTAAGCCGGTAGAGTTGTAAGGTGCTTTTTTTGGGAGGGATTATAAAAATTTTCCATTATAGACGGGTTCTGCCAGTTGATGCAGACTAATGATTAACTAAAAGAAAAGTAAAAAAAAAAAAAAAAAACTATATGACGGAAAATCCGTACTTTGGGTGTCCTGCGCAACAGTGACGCGGGACTGAAAATCGCGGGACTGAAGATCCTGAAAATTGGGACATCTCGCATAAATCGGAATACCTGGCAACAGTAGTCTAAGGTATTCTTTCCTTATCTCGGAGTAATGGTATTTTTTAGTGTAGAAAGCGTACTATATAAATGGCTTCTTTTAATGCGGTTTCTTCGCTAAACGGATATTTTATGGATACGAAACGAGGTTATAGAAATCGTGTTTATTGGTTTTGAGCACCAGTCGAAGGATCCATTCATCAACGTAAAAAAATCACTGCTAACTCACATTCGAATTTTTTATCAGTTACGCGATTTCTGAAAAGAACCATTCAAATGATTGTGTCGCAATCTCGGGTATTAAAGGAACTCAGCAGTTCATACACCCAGAAGCAAAACTAATGCCAAAATCATGAAGCCAAGTCACAATTTGTACGAAAAATCAACTTACACCCAGAAAACAAATGAATCAGAAGTAATATTATTAACTGGAGAGTAACTGGAAGGAATTAAATGAAAAATATAGAGAGTAAAGAAACACGACTCTCGTTTCTGGAGTCATTAATTGTCTGCTTTCTTCATCGGGTGACGAGTGGCTGAGTGTTGTTATCAGCCGTTGAAAAATGACTCTTTGCTTATCATCACCCCATAAAGAAGACGATGATATTAATGGCTCTCGAAACTACAATGTAAATAATTATAAACTTTTTTCAAGAAAAAAACCCGACTTCAACAACTTTATTTAATATTAAGTTCAAAAATTTGCCAGGAACTTTTGCCCCACCCTGTATCAGCCTACAAATCCACCACCGTATAAATATATAAAAAATCGTTGCATTTTAACGAGAGTTATGCCAATCACACTTTAAGTTAAAGCTACGAATTGTGAAGCTTTTTTAGAAACAAATTTGTTCTAATCATCAGATTTTTGACGAATTTCAAATGTGACCACATTTGAAACATTACATTAAAAAAAAATCATATCAAAATCGGTGCACATTTACGAAAGTTATGCCTAAAAAGAAACAAAAAATATATGCATACCGGTCGAATGGATAACCTCCTCCTTTTTTTAGATGTCGGTAAAAAATGGCAAATGTTTCTTAATCTAGAAGAAAATTATATAACCACAGACCACTGAAACAAATTTTGTATGTTCCGAAAACATACAGTAGCCTCTTCCGAGTGACACACGATTTCGAAAAGATTTCTTTATTTTTAGAAATCTCAGAAATCAATCTATTTTCGATCTTTAAAGAAGAACTTATAAAAAGAAAGTTTCTTTTGCTGCCGCTGATTTCAGGAAATGTTTCCGAGAGGTTTTTATAGGGTATTCATCAACCTCATGTTTTTTGAACCCGGAATGCATGTTTTTCGGAACATACCGATTCCTAAGTAACCCTTTTCATTTTCAACAAACATGTTTCACAAATAAACATGTTTGATTCATTCTTAAGTAACACTTTTCATGTTCAACAAACATGTTTCACAAATAAACATGCATGATCCATGAACAGCATTATCGTTAAGAGGCTACATCAGTCAACCTGAAAAGACCCGCTCAATAACGCGAATCCTATGGAAGAAATTATTTAAAGATATCTCCTATGCATTTCAGTATTTTTAAACAATTCTTTTTGCATTGGTTAGCTGAGATCAATCTGTACAAAGGATGTTCTTTTGCTTTTTCGATTTTGTTTACAGGTGTTTTTAATGAGGAAACTTTCATTTTCGGAACCGGTTTCGAAAATGAAAGCATCTTCTTGAAAAAAATCTGCAAATAAAATCGAAAAAGTAAAAAAGGGCAGATGTAGAGATCAATCTCAACTATCCAATGGAGAAAAAAAATCATTTAAAAATATAAAAATGCAAACGAGATATATTTGAAAAATTCTTCCATAGGATTAGAATTAGCGAGCGAGTCTTTCCAGGTGACTGAAGTAGCCCCTTAACACAACATTAATGTTTCGTTGCTTTTGCATGTAAAAATTCAATGACTCGGCTGAAATGTTCAACTGAGAATGAATAGCATCTTTAAAACATATATTCCGATTTGAGCACTATAAAACAACTTGGAAGCGTTTCCGAAAATCAGTGGCAGCAAAAGAATCTTTATTTTAGATGCTTCTTTAAATATGGAAAATAGATTTATTTCTGATGTTTCTAAACGTAAAGAACGCACTTCAGAACCGTGTGCGACAACCGTGTGCAACCGTGTGCTGAAGAGGTTATTGTCAATTTCCGTACGTTCTTTTATTAGATTTTCGCACATGAAGAAACATTTGTATTTGTGTACAGTGTAGAGTCGTGTTTCACTGCTCATTTTATGGAGGTCTATTGGAACACGGATTGATGTTTACACAAACTAATGAAACTTAAAACATTTTAATACTGTTTTACTGTTCGTCAACATTTCGATTTGGGCAAGCGGCTTCGACTACGCAGGTGCTAGTTAGAAGAGAAAGACGTACACTCTACAGAGTAAAACAAGTTGGAAATTGCACGTCAAACATGGCAAATGAGGTGCGTTCGTACTATAGCTAGTTTTATAAATAAGTTTTTGCACCGCATAGTGTACTGAATGTATATTTTAGTACACTTCAATGAGTGCATATCAATGTCATTCTGTACGAAAGGCTGTAACATCATTAAAATGTACTTGAAATAATTTATTCCCATTGGCCGTAATGCAACGGAAAAACTTTTGACTCTCCGTGTCATTAAATTATTCATCCGATTTCCATAAAATTTGAAATGACTCGTCAAGATATTGCAACAATTATATATTTAAAATTTCAGACCATTCGTTTGGGTAGTTTTTGCTCTTTTATATGCGGATCCACGGACTGAACGACGACTATAGGTGCTACGTATTTAGATAATTACGAACACACCTAAAAAAGGCAGATGTTGCTTAATCTACGAAAATATAAGAGGGTATCGCTTCTCAGTTAAACATTTGCAGATGAGTTATTGAATTTATACAGGCAAGAGTCACAAATTACTCTTAATTATCAATGCTGTTAATGGACCCTGTTTTCGTATAAAACATCTTCGTTGAACATAAAAATATACCCTTGGGAATATCTAGCATTAAAAAAAATCTCTATTCCGGGTTGAGAAAACGGATGAACACACGTTTAAAAAACGTCTAAACGTCTAATTACACGTCTAAAAAACGACTTTAACCGCTTGGGGACGAACGACACGTATACGTTCCGCATGAAGCGCTCAGAATCCTTGTTTTTTCTCACCAGTAAAATTTTACTGTAAAATTTGCCTTATTTAATCAGCGCATTTTCTCGATTCAAGAAGACACAAATTTCTGTTTTCAAAAAACGGTGACAAAAGATTAAAAATTTCGTAAAAAGCTCCCGTCGCGAAGGGGTTAAAACGTTTTCGAAAATCAGTGGCGGGCAAGGAAACTCTGTTATTGTAAAATCTTCCTTACATCTCAAAATGCATTGATTTTTTGGGATTCTAAAGATAAAGAGCGCTTTTCGCAATAGTGAGACAGTCAGAAGAAGCTATAAAGTACATTTTCGTATTGTATGGGTACATTATATTTCCTTCGATTAACAAACATTTGGGTTTTTTTTAATTGTATATTTTGGAATCTTTAAAAGCCAAATTTGACAGCCAAAGTGACTGGCGCCCATTGTGAGAAATCGACGGATATGGATGGCAAGACGATAGTATCGATCAAAATTGAAGGCAATGGTTCATAAAGTAAAATGTTCAACGTTTATGTCAAAAAATCATTCTCAAATTCATTTATTTTTTGCCACAACAGGCTCACTAAAATACACTCATATGGCATGGATCCCGATTAAGAAAAGAGTATCGCAATTTTTATTTACAAATAATACGAAAGTATTTTTGAATTAATTATTTTGTTGAATGGACGTTTTTTGAAGCCAAATGGACATAAATTGTCTCCTGTTCAAATCTCGTGACAAATTGTCGGCGATCCAATGGGTGCGATTTATCTAGTTAGGTAGATTAGTTAGATAGTTTATGTCTATCTGAATAAATAAAAGTATTTATTTACCTTGTAAATGTAATTTTATCACTTTTAGCATATATCAAGTTAGTTTCGATGTTTCAAGGGATTTTCATATATTAATTTTGTAACAGTAATCAATTTTCGGTAGTTGTCTTTTGGGTAAAATAACGTTACACCTTTCATTCAGTCTTCAGATTTGATGTATGGATTTATATCATACGGAAACATTTAAAAAAGAAATAAACCAAAACTAGTCAAATTAAATTTCGTATGAATTTTAATTTGACTCATTTATTGAACTCTAGCTTTTTTAATCAATCCTATAATTTTAGAGTTACTTAGCGTACAAATAGGTTAAAAACTGTGCAAGAGACTAGTAGTTATATATGTCTATAGTAACAAGGGTATTTTATTCATTTATTTGGATGCTACATAAGGGTATTTGGTCTTAAATTTAAATTGGAATTGAATGCATGATGTCATGTTTCGCTTATGGTGCATTAGAAATCTATGCATTCGCACAATTTAAACTTTAATATAAATTTGCATTTAGCGATTTACTGCCTATAGTTGTCGATCTGAATCAGTTTCTTATAAATACGGAAAATGCTACTGAAATAAATGTGCATAACAGTATCCTACTAGTAAAACGGGTAATAACGGTCATTTTGATTTTTTACATTTAACGCTAAATTAAATTTTTTCGAGTTCATATTCATTAAACTACCATATAATCCGCAGATGACATTAAAAATATAGATAAAAATGTAAACAAATGCGATCGTCACGACTTGAACAGGACATTTCATGCGCGTAATGATCGCGAGTTCAAAAGAGAAATTTTATTATCGTGTGTAAAATATATTTAAATACAGAAAAATAACTTACAGCCTGGATAAACAGCCCATCATTTGATGATTAGCAAGTTTCAGCAACGATAGTGACTTAAATTCTGGAAATGTCTATAAAATTACACTATTAAAATTAGTACAAGTGCAAATCCACTCGAAATATTATAGATTTCCAATAACGAAGCATTTATATATGAGTAACACTGATCAAGAAAGTTATGGTCGCAAGTATGGAAGATGCCGTGATCATTTCTTGAATGCATTTTCGGATCTAAATTTTAAATCTGTCAATTACGGTAATTTTTTCGCGAATATATTGCGAAATGTACAACATTCGAATTTTTTCTATGAAGGAAGTAATAATTTCGAGGGGGTTTTTTGCTTCAGATAAATTTTCTTGATATTTATCGAATTTAAAACCAATGAAAATGACGTCAGTTTCACGGGAGCTGTAATAGATTTGCGTTTATGAAGAAACTCCATTCCTTCTGATAAACATGCGGCTTTATTCTGATTGCACACTATAATATTACTTATACGTCGTTGAGGTCGGCGTCATGTTTAACAGAAAATGCACATTTTCATTCAAAATTAAAATATTTCGCTTCGATTATATGTAAATGACGTCATTTGATTATAGTTGGAAAATCTCAGTTCAAGTCATGATATAAAAACGTCACTTTCATTGGGTTTCTAAGATTTATAGGTTATTAGTCTCAGGTATGGAAATTTAAAGGTGGGGAAAATTGCGTCATTGGTAAACTATCGCAGTAAAATGATTCAGTGTTATGAAAGAAATTTTGCATTTTCATCTTAATACGCAGGGTTTAATTTGCGATAGAGCAAGACTGCAGCGCAGCTCCACTACTTCTCTGTTTTTAGTAAATATTTAAATATTGGTCGGAATTCACCAGAGCTCATAAATACAGGGCTCCGGAAGCCCAGTTCAATAGCGCTTCCGAAAAACCGAAGCCTTAATTACCCTTCCCTTCCCATCTCATTCCCATGGAGATAAAACGGACACAATTTTTATATTAGTTTTTGGGATTGGACTGACTCGAGCTCAATCCGTCTTACATTCAAAATTTTATTTATTCGTTTATAGAAAAAAAAACTTTTCTTCTTTCAAAATTACGCATTATATTCTATTTCGCATAATTTTAATGCCATTTTGATCAAAATGAAGAAAAAAGCGAAATTGTGTTTTTCTATTCTAGTGATATTTGCAAATTTATGTCTGGCATTGACGGTGGCGATGTGTTGATACGGAGCCACTTAAGAGACTTGACAATGAATTTGCTTTCAGTTCGATTTTCTTTTGTGACAGTAGGATAAATTTTAATTGGCTGTTTTTTTAATTACCATTTAGATATCTAACCTGAAAAGAATATTTTCAGTTTCTAGCCAACGAGCATCAGTTTGAAGTTTTTTTCCTCTATTGCGTACGAATATAAAAATCACGTTAGTGATTTTTCTATTTATTTTGTATCATGAACGATGCCTATGCTAAGGCTCTGCTCTGCACATTTACGAAGTCCTTTCATTTGTAAGTAGATATAATTGCCATGTACTTTTATTCTGATAAAAAGCAATCGAGCAGTGTCTTTCCTTTTTCTATAAAAGCATCGAATCGTCCCGATAACGGTGTCAAATTTTTAATTTAATCTGATTTTCAGGGACTCGCCACAAAAGATTGTTATGTGGAAGGAATCGATTGAAGTTTAAGATATGCACCTTTTATAGTAAATGGAAATCATTGCTCCATTCTTCAGCATATAAATATTAATTTCTGTAAATTCCATGCATTTTTTCCTAAAAATGCATAGCTGCGAAATATTCCTTTTTTGTGTTAACACGATTTCTAAATCATAATCATTATCTTATTAATCACAAAGTTCCCAATTAATTAACATTAAATTAGGCAAAGATTCGGAAAGAATAATAACTAAAAAGTGGAATAGTTTGACAGCTATAGTATCAGTCATCTATCTATCAGTTGATATGCTGATAGATAGAATTAAATTTTTTATTTTGCAATAAAAAAAATACTTTAAGTTTTGCGAATAATATACGAAATATAAATATGCAGATTGGAGTGACGGGGTGGGGGGGGGGACGTTAGTATCGGTACCGCAGAATATTAGGTTCCGGTACTTTTTTTGTTAGAAATTAAACCCTGAGCGTTACTTTCATCGGCAGAAGTTTTTGAATGAACTTTAATGAGCGTCCAAAGTGTCGTTCATGTTTTTTACGACAAAAAATATTTTATAACAAACATGAAATATGCTTTGTACCTGTATTATAAGGTGACCAGAATAGAGGTTACATTGAGCCGGCCTCGGGGCAATTTTCTTTCATTGCACTCACAAGAGGGCCTTATTCGGGAAGGTTCAGGCTTGCACTGAATTCTTTCTGAGCCGTGTCGACAGGCAATTTTATTGTAAAAAATAGTTGCAATACTGTAAATTTTCTAACGAAATCTTAAAAAATCTATTTTGGTGTCATAAATTGCAAAGACATATTTGTAAAAATCTCTCATTTTTCATTATGGAGGAACAAAAGTATGACTTTTTTAACCCTCTTTTCTTCATTTATTCTACTAAACTACATAACTTTTAATGAACCTTTATCATGCATATTATTTCTGTTGTCAACATCCTTTTTTTCTCAACTAATATGTACCATACAACGATGAGTGTGGTATATTTGGGTAGTATTTTTCCCCGCATCTGACATTGTATACTAAATTTACCTAATATGTAGGGTACGACGATGATGTCACTAGATAGTGTATTTTTGCCCCCAGACATTGCATGCTAAATTTTCATGTTACTTTTAGGTTAAATATCATCTTAAATATTATTTCTCGTGTCAACATTCCCTTTTCTATGTACATATAAAGCGCACAATCATGAATGGGATGTTATACGAAAGCTTTTTGGACAGTCTTTTGACATAGTATACTTATATTTATTTAAAACAAGTGTTTCGATTAAAATATTTGCTGTTAATTATAAGTTTATAAAAAATGCATCAGAAAGTACAGTCAACGATTGCAGTGCGAAAGTTTTGTACGGGTCTGTTGATTTGAATGCATTAGTTTAACCGATTTATAATGAGTGATATTCTGTATTCCATGGCTTCGGGACTAATGTCTTAAATAGGCTGCAAATTTTTGAAAAAGTACATGTGTGATATTCATTGAAAAATCTTAATTGTAGGTTGAGAAATATCCCCATTTTCGTACAAGTTGAGTCGATCTGAGCAGTGAACTACGAAAATATAAATAGAGCAGGGCGGGCCTCGGCCAAATATTTAGCTTTTACACCACACCGGGCCAAGATAGTTTTCGTTCTTGCCGTATACATTTTGGCACGTTCGTTCAGACTTTTAGACCAGAAATCTTCTTTTTTTTTCTTTATTACTTTCTTCTATCCCTATTAGAAGAAAATATTCTTTTCTACGTGTTTACACATTTTAGGAGTCAGAGCTCATAAAAACATGTTTTTACAGAATATCTGACTATCCGTGTGTGTCCTCTTTGTGTATCCTCTGTGTGTCCTCTTTCTGATATCGAAAAGCGTATAATGTTATGCATAGAATTGAACTACATTTCAAATACCGTATATCTCGGCGTATAAAACGCACTTTCAAGTTCCGTGTGCGTGTTATACAACGAATATAAAATGGTTGATGTAAAATCATAAGAAAAAATATTCCAAATTTTTAGAGGTATATTTAAATGCATATCAATTTATAAATGAATATAAACAAAGAAACTTACAATATATATTTTCTATCAAACTTAATCTTCCTTATCAGATAACATAAAAATTTTGTTGTACTCGTATTCATTTATATTTTCGGGAATGTCATCTTCTTCCCCACTGTCGCTTTCATGTATTTTACCCCCACTGTCGCTTTCATCTAGCCATAAAGAGTCATCCTCGGTACCGTCAAGTTTATTTGATATTTCACATTTTTAAAATTATTTAATTATTTCCGGTTTGATTTCATTCCATGATGTTATAATCCATTCACACATTTGCGTTAATGACGCATGCCGTATATTTCCTCCTTTCGTAAATGTTTTTTTTTTTCCTTCTAGCATCCATGTGTTCCACTGCCGCCTTAAACTTTCGTTGAAAAGTTTGTTTATGGAAACATATAATGGCTGAACCAACGAATTCAGTCCACGTGGAATTACCGCCATATCTGTGTTAGATTCGTTTATTCTTTTTTTTAGATTCCGTATGTATGATGTAATTTCGCATGTCGCAAAGAAAAGACACGTCATCTGAAATGTGAGAAAACTGGTATTTCTTGTTTATTTTGGTGGTGAAAAGTTGATGCGTCTTATACGGCAGTATATGCTTGAAATAAAAACATATACTCTCAAATTAGTTATGCGTGTTATACGCCAGGGCGTGTTATACGGTATATGTTTTTGGCTATGGCCAGCAGGTGATTGAAATTTTGGATATTCTCCGGGAAGGGGAACGATTTTTGTGTCATTTTCCTTACTGCATCATCGAAATGTGTACAAAGTTATGCATAAAATTGAACCAAACTTCATATTTATGGAAACTAAGGATATTCCCCCGGAAGAGGACGCTGCTATAGCGATTTCTGTGCCACTTTTCTTCAGTATCATCGGAAAGTGTACGGAGTCACGCATAGAATTGAACCAGACTTCATATATACGTTTTTGACTATGGACATCACGTCCCAGATGAAATTGGGGATATTCTCCCAGAAGGGGACGACAATAATGTTACAGCGATTTTTGTGCGATATCCTCGATTTTTCGTATTTGTGTTGTACATAGGCAGTGCTTCGCATCCCGGAAAATAAACCCGGCGTTTCCCAAGCAGCTGATAATCAAAAGAAGGACGAAAAATATTGATTTTATTGAAAAATAAAATCGAAATTAACTCGGATTAATAAAACGAAGCAGAAATTAAAAATTAAAATCAAAGTCGCTGCAGTTGTATTTTGCAGTGGATGCTCGTGCAGCGACGCACACTTCGGCATCTTGTTTGTTTCTAAAATGTATAATTAAAAATATTACGTTTTTTGACGTATCAACAATCAGAGATAGAAAAAAGTTTTAGGACTGGCACATCCGACTGGCACTTTTGCAGAACAGTTCGTTTGAAAGCCATTTATTTCCGACCGTGAAAAATCGAAGTAACTATATTCTGATTAAAACTAGAATAAACTGACTATCTGTTCAGTTTATCCTAATCAGTTATCCAGTCAGATAAAACGGGCGCGTCAAAAGTTCGTTACGACTTTATGGCCGTTTTTATTAATTGAGCCCCGACTAGCAACAAACTTCAATGATTTGAACTTTTTGTAAAATTTTTATACGACACAGGAAAATCTCAGGACTTCAAACCATAATGTCTTCTTTTTTTTGGTCCGATTCCGTTTAATGAAAGAAACAGAAAACACAGTTGCAATGTTTATTCTATCAAAATTAACGTTTTTATTGGTGTTCTGTTCTGGTTTGAAGACCCGATTTTAAGAAATTGTGCAATGGTGCACTATACGTGCTAATATATAATATCATCCTATTAAATCCTTATTTTCTTTTCGCTCTTGTGTTTCCTTAGTTTTAATACAGAAGTCTCAAAATACTCATATTCATTTATCTTCATTCTTCATCTTTAAATTTAGCAATCTTGTGTTGAACACTCTTTTTGTGAACATTATGGAAACAGCAGCTGATATATAATATAGATTATTTATTTTATAGATTTAGACAAAAATACTAAAAAAACTTCTTATTTTGGGGTTCTATCGCATACTTAGTATACTTGTCGACACGAAAATAGTATAATTATGACAATGTTAATCAAACATTATAAGATATAGATAAATTGAATTTTCATAGTTTTCGGAAAATTTCCGAATTCTTAATTGTAATCCCTCGGCAGGGCCGGCCCAAGGGGTGTGCGAAGTGTGCGACCGCACGGGGCGCCTAGTCTCAAGGGCGCCAACCGGCGGAAGAGTTAACGAGCCCCGATAAATATTTTTTTTTATTCTTAGAGTTTTTTTTTCTTCTTTAAAATTCTCTATAACCAGATAGGAATCATCGGGTGGGTCTATGGATCTTTTGAGCAAGGGGCCTTCTTTGTGCTTAAAGGGGCCAAATTTTCACACGCAGCGACTTCTGTATTCTTTATTTGAGCAGAATGCAAAGAAATAATTTCAGAGTAACTTTTCGGAGGAACTTAGGATACGTTCTTTAACAGAAATCCCTGTAAGCTAAAGACTCAAATTATTGGGTCGTTCGGAAAGTCGTGTCGTGTTGGGAAAATCAATTCGTACGGAAAATTCTATCATTTAAATATTAGACATTGATTCCGATATCTAATGTCTAATAATTACCGGGCAGAATTTTCCGGTACGAATAGATTTCCCCAAACGGACACGACTTTCCGAACGGCCCAATACTTTCCTTGACAATGGAAAAAGACCACTACCTATTCAGCTCTGTCGCAATGACTCTGTCGCTTCCTTATGGAGTGTCAATTTCTTTCGACTAATTAATCGCACCGCAGCTGAGGGGCGCCAAATTTAGGGAGTCTATAAATAGAATTATCTCGATAAACGATTTTGACGATAAAATAGAATTGTAGACCTTTTTCTCTTGTGTATGTGCGTACATTCTTTTGTAAAATATTTTATTATATCCAAATAATGAAGAAAGGAAAAGTTTCTCTAAATGTTTCTAGAAATGCCTCAAACCCATTTTTTACTTTACATAATTAGGTATATCGTATTCGTATACCTAAAAGGAGGCTCAAAATGATTAAATAGGTGTGTAGGGGGGGGGGAGGCGCCATATTTAAGGAGGTTTTAAAGTTTTTTTAAAGTATTTTACAATCCTCTAAAAGTCAGTTTGAAAGGAAACGAAATTGTTATTGCTGGGGAAAAAATTATTCAATATCCACTGTCTACCGTCCTATGTTAACCCTTTCAGGGGCAGAAAAATTCTGTTTGTAAAATGATGAAATAATTGACTAATACCAGAATTTACAAACGAATTTTTCAGAAAAAGAAAACTTGCTCTTCTACACTTTCATTATAAAAGTAAAATGTTGCTAAAATGTTATTGGTGTCAGTTTTGGAATTGAAGTTAGGTGATCAATCCGTGTGACAGAGTTAAGGGCATACTTCATTGGTGGCTGGTGGCTTAGTGGTTAGTGCATTACACACGTTCGCCTCCGACCCTGGGTAAGAATCATTTAAACTTTCGAGGTCAATAAAATGGATACAAAGTGTTTTTGGGAACGAAACTCTAATGGTTTTGCATCAGGTTCACCACTTGGCCATGAACATATGCTTATACAGCAATTCAGAATCAGTGTTCATATATTATTTATTTTAGAGGCAATGTTTTATTTTTAAATGAATTTTTTCAAGAGTTAAATGAGTTTACTAATTTATCGAAAATTTTTATTATGATAAGTGAGTCCTTTTCAGAATTCAACATTTAAAAGTAGTTCTCAGATCACGATCAGTTTTAACACTAAAATTACCGTGAGGGGTAATTTGACCTCTACCAAATGATTATATTTCGGTTCAAACCAGGAATTTCTTTGTAAAATAAATTTAAAAGACAAATAAGAAGAAAACGTTAGATAAATAAGCTAAACAGTTTTGAATAAAAATTCTGGTAACAAATATTTTTCTAAAACTCGAGTAAAATTCCCGATTTTTTTAGTGTTAAACCTTGAAAAAATCGATTTTCTTATTTTTGATGTATTTTTAAACTTTTGAATCAATAAAAAGAGACTGCATGAAAATATTCAGATTAGATCCGGGTCAATTTGAAATTAATAATGTTTACTTTAAGGCAGATTCAAATTGAATTTCAACTTTGCATGGGCTTTACTTGTTACTTTCTTCTATCTTTACAAGACGAAAGTATTGGATCCGTGAAAATTTTTGACTTCCGGTTTTCGGCGGATTTGTGCGTTTTAGAGTGTCCGGAACACGATTTGATGGTTTTTAGAAAATTTCTGTCTATCACTCTGTGAGTCTGCATGTGACAGAAATTTTGTGGGTGCTGAATCTCAAGAACAAATGCGCGGAATTTCACAAAACTTTAGATTCAGTTTGACCTTGATATAAACTGGTTCTGATTATTTATTTGGTATAAATCGCCCAACAGGTGGCGCTTCTGTGCACCATTTTTCACGATTTCCGTAATAGCTATATCTCAAGAACTAATACATGTAATTTTATAAAACCTCAGATTCAGTTAGCCCTTGATATAATTCATTGCTGATTACGTTTCGGTGAAAATCTCCCAACAGGTGACGCTGCTATGCTGCATTATTCATGATTATCGCTATAGCTTTATCTCAAGAATTAATGCACGAATTTTCATTAAACTTTAGGTTCAGTTAGACTCTGATATAAATTAGTGCCATTTAGTTTTTGGTGTAAATCGCACAACAGGTGGCGCTGCTGTGCTGCATTTTTTACGATTTCCGCAATAGCTGTATCTCAAGAACTAATTCCTGAATTTTCATCAAGCTTCAGATTCAGTTAGTCCCTAGTATAAATTGGTCCTAATTAGTGTTTGGTGTAAATCGCCCAACAGGTGGCGATGCTATGCGGAATTATTTAGGACTTCCGCAACAGCTCTATCTCAAAAACTAATGCACGCATTTTCATCAAACTTCAGGTTCAGTTAGAAGTTGACATGAGTTGCTAATGATTAGATTTCGATGAATAAATTACCTAACCGGTGGCGCTGATATGCTGCATTTTGCCTGATTTACACGATTTTAGTGATAGTCCTATCTCAAGAACTAATGCACAGAATTTCACATCTTTTGAATCCTCATGATGAGCATAGATTGCCCTTTAATTTTGGGACTGTGCTAGAGAATTTTGAGGTATTAACATGTATGAGATAGATGAAAGTTTAGGATTGGTATATCCGACTAGTGCATATTGTAAAAAATTGTTTTGAATGATACATAATTTGTTTTTTACAGATATGTATAAGATGATATGGTAAAATTTCTACTTAATTTTTCTACTACCTAAAAGACGTAAAATTTATTTGTTTCAATTAGAACGTGTTTTCTTTATTGCGATAAACCTTAAAAACAGGGGCGGATCCAGAGAATAGTTTTGGGGGGGGGGAGGGCGATCCCGAGTGACATATAATCAACGTAGTCATAATTTCTGTTGCTCAAATCATTCCTTGCAGTTAATTTTTAAATGAATATGAAATAATTAATGCGATTTGAAAATATTACAGACTTTTGATTATCCGACGTCCGATTAACCGAAACACTCGGTTATCCAACACTCTTATTATATAATCCCGCCCTCTCAAAATATGGTTTATTGTTACTTATTAGGTCGTAAAATTAAAAACGTTATAACAGAATTTATTTATTAAATGTCTTTTCTTTTTCTTTTTCTTTTTACTCTTGTAGTATGGTAATTATTTATCTTATTTTTTGTTCTTTTAGTTATAGTGAGCAACATTAATAACACAAGCCTGCGATGATTGTGTTTTTTAACTTTTGGTAATGGATTTTGATGTATTTTTTAGCACTGGATACGAAAATGACCTTCATTTTTAACCATCACGTTACGATTTTCGCAAATCGTAAATTTCAAAGATAAAAAGTAAAACTAGAAAACAGGAATTCTGCTTGTCAGAATTTACTGTCGCCCCCGATGACAAAAAAATATATGTATATAAATATATACAGTAGAGTCCCGATTATCCGAGTTAATCGAACTTATACCTTTGGAATGAATCATTTTCTTCTGATGGACTGATGGCTTCCATTATTATGAGACAGTCGTTATAAATGAAGTGTTAGGTGAAGATGAAAGAGCAGTCGTAAAAAGTTAGAACTCTGATTTTCTGGTCAAAATGGGGGGGGGGGGGATGGCCATAATTAAAAAAAAATGGAAGCCATCAGTCACTCAGAAGAAAATAACTCGGTGAAAGCGGAAACTCCGATAATCGGGGCTCTAATGTAGTGCAGTTTTAATACTTATAACATGCGATTTTATTTTACATAAAGTGACACCATCCACATCCGCTGAAGAATTCATCATTTGCGATCCAGTGTTAAAGAACATCTACAGTAAAGTACGCTTAAGACGTCACTATCGCTGGATAATACACACACACACACACACACACACACACACACATACAAAGAGATTTCGTCATTCAAAAAACTCGACGAAAAATCGGCCATCTAAAGATTCACAAGCCTTCATTTGTTTGTATTATTATTATAGCTATTTAAAATGAAATTTAGTTTCTAATAGCTCCCTATTTTATCAGAAATCTTTCATTCATATTTTTTGAAAATAGCACGTATTTTAACTTTTTTTTTCAGTTTTTATGGGAAAATAGCAACAAAAAGATATAATTGCTATTTTTCTTTCACTTTCTACAGAAATGGAGTTCTTCCGTTGCCAATATTAAGTAAATGGTTCTAAAAACTACAAAAAAAAATTAATATTTCAAAAATAAATGGAGATGCAGTTTTCAAACAAATTGCATTAAAAAGTACTTTTCTTCCGAATACGACGGTATAAACATTGAAAATGTGCGATGCTTAGAAGTTAAAAAAAATTGCTATAGAGTATTTAATCGTACTGCTTTGTTTCACGGCTGGCTTCTGTAAGGTAACGTTATTTTTTGGAGATGTCACAAAATAAGCTGGGAGAAAGAAATAGCATACCGTACCGGGGGCTAAAAATAGCGAAAATCTCTCAAAGCAATTTGTCAAAGCATTAACAAAAGAAGGTAAATGATTTAAATACATCTGCCACAATTTTCCCAGCTTTATCAACCGCCAAAATAAAAGAGGATACCGAGATGAACCCCATAGAGAAGATTAAAAGAAAAGCGCGAAGCAGAGCATGAGCGGTTCAAAGAAACTTCCACGCATGGAATAAAATTATAAGGATTTTAAATACACAATATTTTACATGTTTAACTGTAAAAATCCATAGTATAAGCAAAAAAATGAATAAGTTATTATGAAAAAAAGTTACGTCTATTTTATAGTAGCAGATTTTCGCAATATTTCGACTATTTAAAAATTTGCGATTTGTGAAAAATCCTGACGTGATGGTATGGTAAAAAATGAAGGTCATTTTTGGATTCAGCACTAAAACATACATAAGAACCAATTACCGTAGCTGAAAAACAGAACAATCACATCCATTTTTAAATATCAGATTTCTGAAAGAGGGTAATCTCTGAAAAAGAATCCGCTTCAGAAATTTGAAGGCCCTTAACATCCTTGAAAGTCAAAATGTGTCATCTAAGTGGTGTTTATACCTCTTCACTGGCGCGAATAGCCCCCCTCCCCCTTGGATCAAAAAATATAAATCCATCGATTATCGCGAATTGCGACAAATGGTTGCCGAAAAAAATCGATTTCATCAATCGTTTGCAGGTCAAAGGATCGCGCAAAAACGCGAATTTCGTCAAAGAAGCGCGGAAAAAACGCGAATTTCGCCAAATAATTGCGGAAAAAACACTAATTTCGCCAAACAATTGCAGAAAAAACACTAATTTCGCCAAACAATTGCGGAAAAAACGCTAATTTCGCGAAGCAATCGTGCAAAAAACGCTAATTTCGCCAACAGATCTCAGAAAAAATGCGAATTTCATCAAAGAATCACGAAAAAAATACGCGAATTTCGTCAAAGGGCCGCGGAAAAAACGCACAATTAGCACCAGGAGGAGTGCATCCACGGGGGGAGGGACGATCGGGGAGGTCGCCCCCCCCATGACATAAATCCAACGCTTTTAACGGCAGTTTTCGCGGAACACACAGACAAGCAAACGAAAATCAAACACTTTTCGGGTATCAATGGTAAACCTCACTGACGTTTCCGCAATTAGTGAACAAAATAGGATTATGTTCAGTCAAAAGGCATATGGCGACATAATTTTTGACACTATGGGTTGAGGTGGGGGACGATCCCACTTCGTGTACCTTTTGTTGAATCTCTACAACATAAATTGACAACGTTATGCGGATCCCTTTAAAGTGTTGTAACTTTTTCGTTCTTTCAAAGAAACTACAGTTCTAATCCTTCTATATATAAAAAAAAGTTTTGATTTGGAAATGGACCAATGACAATCTGCGTAGATATTCCGGGTAGATTCACATCCTATTTGGATGCTTAAGCATGGCCTTTCATCGTTAATATAAAAAAAACTGTTGCATACAAAAATATGAAAATCGGTGTTATTATAGAGAAATGTTTGATAAATACGCTGATGCAGACAGTTTTCAAATTGAAGAATTATTTTAAGAGATATTTAATGCTAAAGTTAGACAAAATCGTTCCATTAAAAAAGTTTTATTGGAGCAAAAACTATACATGAGAATTTAATCATTTTTAGATCATTTTATACGTTATAAGTTCCCGATGTGTTTATTTTTCTTATTTGACTCATTTTTTGTGGTTTTATATCATTTTTAAATTCAAATTTTCAGCATTTCGAGAGATATTTTTTACAAATTTTAGAAAATGTTATTAATTTAAACTGTTGCCAGTTGCATAAGCAGCGCAAACAATAATTTTTACTTCAAATTAAAAATTTATTTACACGTGACTATTACAAACGGAAAAAAAAACTTTAAAATTAGAATTAAATGATTACATGTTAAAAGCGCGAAAATTACGTCATAAGAACCATAGGCACAGATGTCATATACTATTTTTTTCCGACGCCAATTTGGCGAAAACATCAATAGCATAAACAACAACATCCGGGTTACCATATCAAGCAAAATAACGACACTTTAGCACCAGTTAAGTACCCGTTGCATATATGAAATTGGCGTCAGAAAAAAATTGCGTCAATATATACATTTATATGACATCTGTGCAGAACCATCTTTACACTTGAATTTTAAAAGAGAAACAAAATCTTAAAATTAAAAAAAAATCATTATTATGCGTTGAAACTTGTAATTTGAGGAAATTACGTCATATTTAAAATGGCAAAAAATATAGCAAAACAATTTAAATTGAAAAATATATTTGCACGAGATGTTTTGAGATAATCTTTTCAACTATTATCGTGAATTCGAAGACAGCTCAAATTATATTTCCTTATAGCAACAAAAGTATTTTCACGTAAATATTAATAAGAGAAATAAAACTTTGGTGTAAATTACGTCAGATTTGAAACGATACATTTAAAATGAATTATTTAAAAGAACTATCTTATAGCGCTGTTAAAAAATACCGGGAGACAATGACACTGTTTACTTAATTCATTTTATATTAGTTTATTTTCAAATGTTTAAATAATATTTTTTAATTAAATACGAAAACAGCCATTGTATCTCTTAACAGCAGCAGATTTGGCCTTAAAAATCCCCAATCCATGGAAGACGAATGGAAACCCGTTTACAGAGAGATCGCTACTGTTTTTTTTTTTTAATTTAATTCAATATTTTTAAAGCCGATCAAATTAGCGTGCTTTTTGGATTTTGGAGTGCCTGAACGGGGGTTGGCGAGCGTAGCTCGTAGGGGGCAGAGCCCCCTAGTTTCTGTATAAGAATATTTTTGAGGAGTGCTTTATTGTTTGAGAAAAGAATGGGATTCATACAATTTCCAAAGAAAGAAAGAAACAAGAAAAAGAAAGGTCCTTTGAAAAATTCAAGCTTCTTAATGTTTTCTGAAGACAGCCACTAATGTGTAAAAAATGTACTGTTATTGCCACCCACATTGGTAAATTTCAAGGGTATTTGATGAATGAACAAAAAAGGATTATATCCTAATTCCAGTCAATATGCGCATGGTATGTTGATTTCTTATAAACCAACTTGTTAAATTGGTTCTTCCCTTCTTTGCACCGATCGAACCCCCCCCCCCCCCGTGGATGAGCGCCTAGGGGAATCTCTTCCCTGTGCTAATTGTGCGTTTTTTCCGCGGCCCTTTGACGAAATTCGCGTTTTTTCAGCGAGTCTTTGGCGAAATTTGCGTACTTTTTTCGCGATTCTTTGAAGAAATTCGCCTTTTTTCAGAGATCTGTTGATGAAACTAGCGTTTTTTGCGCGATTCTTTCGCGAAATTAGCGTTTTCCCGCAATTTTTTTTGTCGAAATTCGCGTTTTTTTCTGCGACCCTTTGACGAAATTCGCGTTTTTTCTGCGATCTTTTGACAAAATTCGCGTTTTTATGCGAACTTTTGACGAAATTTGCGTTTTTTTCGTGGTCCTTTGATGAAATGCGCTATTTTTTGACGAAAATCGCATTTTTCCGCGCTTCTTTGACAAAATTCACGTTTTTTCGCTATCTTTTGACGAAATTCGCGTTTTTTCTCGATCCTTTGACGAAATTGGCGTTTTTTGCGCGATCTTTTGACGAAATTCACGTTTTTTGCGGCCCTTTAACCTGCGAACGATTCACGAAATTGTTTCTTTTTCGGAGACCATTTGTCGAAATTCGCGATAATCGGTGGATTTTGGGGGGGGGATCGCCCCGATCGCCCCCCCCCCCCCCCCCCCCCGTGGATCCGCGCCTGCTTAAAAAGCATATTCTAGCCTAAAAAATAAAATTTCCGCCATTTAATTGTCACAAACGTAGTTGAGAATGTAGGTGTAATCATTTTATACCACCTATTCAAAAGAAATTATCTGTTTGCCAACGAAACTATTATTTTTATTATTATTTACAAAGTAGCAAAAATATAGTTTTGGAGGAAGTGCAACCCTAAGTTATTAATTTGTTGTTTGTCTTAACGAACTCATTTTTAATTTCAAATTGATTCGCTTATAATTTGAATATTCTTATGCAACTTGTTTTGTTTGACCCAGAATTATATAAAAAAAAAAAAGTATGAAAAACAAAAAATCGATTTTCTCGAGATTTTAAAACTCGCCTTTCACCAAACATAAAATTCATTTACACTTCCTGTAAACTAAATAACCAGATAAAGTTATAGTTTTTATCTTACATAATTGCTATTCAGTACTTACTCTGTTGACTGTAGAAGTATTCCAAATAATAAAGGTAACTATTCTAATAATTATAATAAAGTTTCTTCTTTCAATAAATTAATAAGTATTATTATTTTTGCTTCCTATATTATAGCATAATGCTTTGTGTTTCTTTTTTTAATCATAATGTTTCATATTGAGGTTGATATTTACTATAAAACAAAGATCTCAAAGACAGGATTGAATATAGATACTTTTATATATTTTTTACTCTTTTTAAATAATATCTTAAATAATTAAGAATAGCATGTATAAAAGTTTATATACGAATAGTTTACGAATATTTAAAAAATTGAAAAAAAAAGAAAAACCAAGAGCCAAATATTTTAACAGGGGATGAGGGGGGGGGGGGTAATGCTCGCACGGGCGCCAAAACGGTCTCGGGCCGGCCCTGTTCCTCGGATGAAAAAAATAGGAAATAAGTTGGGCGCTTTTAAAGCTTTTGAACACTAATTATGTAAGCCGTTCTATACGCAGTGTTTAATTCAGGAGGTGGCTTCGGGGGGGGGGGGGGGGGAGATTCCCAACAGAGCAATGAGATCCCCCCCTCCCCCGGAAGATTTGAGATTTTGTGTTTTTAGTGATCAAAAAGTGCAATTCCCCTCCCTTCCCCCCGGAACTCTATAATGTCCCCAGGGAGCCAGAGAGATCCCTCCCGGGGAAAATTTTCTGAATTCAGCACTGTCTATGCGCAGTTCAGTATATATTATCTATACCTATACGAGTGCTATATAGGAAGAGTTTTCCATTTAAAAACAAAAGATGAAAAAATATTAATTAATTACTGAGAATCTAAGCTGAATAAAGCAGTTAAAATCTCACTCTCTATGTATTTTCCAGTATCTGTAATGTTCGGCTTTTAAAATTATTACTTAGACTTCTTTTTTAAAAAAGCACAAAATATCCTATAACAAAATAATATCATGAATTCTCTCTATATACACTGATAAAATGTTTAGTGCTGCCATCTAGTACTTGACATGAAAATCACTTACATTCAATTCGTTGTTATTTATGATACTAGATAGAAGCACCAAAATTCCAAGCTTTTTTGATCGGTTTATTGTAGGGTATTCTTTTGAGGGACAAAATTATATCCCAGATAGCATTTTTTGCTTTTTAAAGCCTTTTTACAACCATGCTACGTAAATGTTTGAATGCTTTTTAAAGGCTTCGCATGAAAAGTTTGTAAATGTTTTGTAAAGGATTGAAAAAGGTTCCTAGTTGACGCTATCTGAGGGAGTTTGTAAGTGTTTCATGATAAGCATGTGAAAAGGAAGAAACGAAAGGGTAGTTAGAGGAGTTACAATCAAAGATTGATGAAAGGCTTTTATTACAAGCGTGTATAAAAAAATGAAAATGAGGTTTTTATAAATCATAAAATCTTATTTGATAGAAAAATGAGATAAATAACTCAACTTAGAATTTTTCTGAGCTCAGCATATTTTTTTGTTGTTGTTTGTTTGTTCCTGTGGAAAATTAAATCTTAGTCAAATATTATCTATACATTGAAAAAAACTGGTTTTTATTAATCCACATGTTTATCAAATTGCTTATTTTAATTAATATGTTCATTTTTTACCTTGAAAGAAATTCTTACATCCCTGTCCTTTACTATGTATGTATAAAATATATGTTTAATTTTTATCAATTCGCTACATTATTAGATCCTATTTTAATAATAAAAAAAGCTTAATAATGTTAAGAGGATACTTCACTCGCACAGAAAACACCTGATTGCTAATGTTAATCCGCTGAAAGATTTTTTTTTAATATCTCGCTTGTTTTTTTTTTTTTGCATTGCATTGCATTGCATACCTGCAGTTTTGATACAAAGGCCATTTTTCGACTTTGTTTTACAAGGTTTTTTTGCTTATTAGGATATATTCAGAACTGCTTTCAAAAGCGAAAATACTCTAGTGAAAAAAAAAAAAAAAAAACACATTGCAAACAAAACTGAAAACTTAAAAAAAAAAAAAGGTGTTTGTACAGATTGACAAGTAACAAATAATAAAATTTACAATATTGAAATGCAAACGAGATATTTAGAAAAATTCTCCCATAGGATTAACATTAGCATGCAAGTGTCTACGCATGAGGGATGTGTAATCCCATTAAAAAAAATTTCTTAAGGAAAAACACTTTCATTTGAATAAAAACCATTCCAAGTAAAATTTTAATTAATTATCAGCAGTGAAATTATTGAAGATTAAATACGTGAAATTTTTTACATTGCTAACTCGGCGCAAATCAACAGTGCATTGGAGCACTATTTCAAAGATCCGGGTTCGACATTTTTCACTCTGTTTATTTACGCTTAGTTAGCAACTTGAAAAATTTCACGTATTTAATATTAAAAAATCATTCTTATACACATAGGCATAGAGTCTTGAAAATTATTGGTAACTTAAAATTAAAAAAAGCAAAGGGATTTTTTTTTTGTCATTTATCCTTTAACAAAAGAAAAAGGAGAAATTCAATAAAATAAAAAAACTAAAATCTTTTTTATATTAGAGGGTAAGAAAAAGTATTTAAAATGTTACAGGGACTTGAGAACATACAACTCTATGCCTATGCTTATACATAGTAAATTTAATTATACTTTCAGTTACTTACCTTTTGAATCCAGTTCACTATTCAGGATCAGATAATTTTTTATTGTATACATATATAATGAAATCTTGTGTTTACCTACAATAAATAGCACATCAAATATGTGGAATTCCAATATAGTGTACATTTAATGACTGTAGAAGATTGTATATTTTTTATATTACTACTTCATTAATTTTTTAATTCTTTCATTTATTAAACTTATTTCTTAGAATTTTCAATTATTATTTAGAGAATATTGTCAGATTTATAAAATAAATCCTCCATAGGATTCTGATTGATGACCACAGGAATATATTTAGTCTTTTCTCTGAAAATAGTTTAATGATGCAACTTACAAAAGAATTTTTTTACAAATTCATTGATCTTTCCAGCATTTTTACATAAAAATAGTAATTTCTTGCTTGTTTAACAATGTAAATTACATATTACAATAAGACAAATTTTAAAAATCATCTGCCTTCCTCCCTTCTCCAATGTTTTTCTTTTACCAGAGAAATATTATCCTATGTACAACAGAGCAAATACTAAACTAACATTATTTTTTTTTTTAGTTTTTTAAAGTATAATTTAACTCACTTAAATTGTTCTTTTTCTGATTGTAATTATTTTTAATAACTTAAGACTGAAGCAATGAAAAATATTTCTCAGTATCAAGGAAATAGTCTCGAAAACAAATGAAACATCATTCAGTTTATAAAATTCTATTTATTTACATATAAAGAATTAATATAGTAATTTATTTACATATAAAGAATTGATATAATTAACAGGTACTTCATTAAATTTTTCTTCTTGATTCATTCTTTTCTCTCTAGAAAAAAATAAAATTATAAACACACAAATTACATACGTATAGTAAAAGTAAATAAAGTACAGTGTGACCTCGAAAATCCAGCATCAAAGTCATCTCGCCGATTTTTTTTTTTTACACTTCCACCTTATAGGAGAAAGAATAATAATAAATCGTTAAACAATTAAAAATTTCGAGATTGAAAGAAATGGATTGGCTGACTGTGAGATCGCAGATGCTATGCTGAATTGAATCCCTTCTGAGTAAAGAAGAAAAGGTATCAGTGGAAAAATGCTTAAATTTGACTGGAAAACTAACATCTGCTTTAGATAAATAAGACTATATTTTCAATATTCTACATTTGTGTAAAATTAAAACTTGTTAAAAAGCTGTTCAAATAATTGAAGCAAATAAAATTGACATCGATGTTTAGGAAATTACACGAGAAGAAATGATATATACTAGATATTTTTTTTGTAACATAGAAAATATGAATAGAAACTTTTAATTTTAATATTTTTTAAAATATTTAATTTTCTATTTTTCTCACATAACTATTACTTGGGTAGGAATTAAATTACGAATAACGGCACCATTAAGACTATTAAAAGTATTTTTGAAGTCAGAAATTCGGCATCGTCATGGCCCTGACAATGCCGGATTTTCGAGGTTATACTGTACACAATAGAGAGTAGAGAGTGACACAGACAGAATCTTCATCTGGGATTGTTACTCATAAAATGAATGTTTTGATTTTGTGATACAAAAAAAAAAAAAATCCCTACATAATGAAAAGCACAAATAACCATAATAAATCTAGCCTTTATGTGTTTAAAGGTTTCATAAAAGAGCATTTTCTTATATCTTCAGATGATGGGGAAAAAAAAAAAAAAAAAAAAAAAAAAAGATTATATTCTATCAGCAGAGGGAGTACTGAAGAGTGTATAGTGTACACTAAAGAGTAAACACTATAGCTACAAACAGGATGGTTCAGTGATATATATAAATGGATACATATCCAATATTTATTTTCAAAATATCATGAAGTTTGATATTTATTTTCAAAATATTGTGTATATTTTCAGTCGAGCAAGAGTAAATGGATTTTTCGACTTTGTCGTTCTGTAGATAAAGAACTTTTGCTCTGGCAATATGACAATTTCAGCCCCCCCCCCCCCCAAAAAAAAAAACCCCAGTAAAGTACCAATTATATGTCTTTCAGGAAACCTTTCTAAAACGATGCATAACTGAGAAAGGTGTATAATCGAAATTTTAGTCGGCTAAGGTGCAAAATCTTTGGCTGTAGAAATACAATGCTGCAATCGCACAAATTGAATTTTGATACCATTTTTGATTGTTTTAAATACATTATATATTGAAAAAAAGTTAGCCCTTTGCACTCGAGGACTCCGGAGCGGAGCCATTTAAAATTTGTCTTCAAACTTGAGGGCTCCACTACGGAGGCAATAAAAATAATTTTGTGATATCTGTCTAGAAAAGCCAAGATTACATATTGGCAATTGCTTCAAGAGGTATCACACTTTACGATTACAAAATGTAATAATTTTATAATTTTTAGTTTTTTTTTTTATATATCATAAATTTGTATTCGTATTCATAAAGAATTAAAAAAATAATAAGATATAACTAAAATCACTTTGAGTTGCTGGTAATACAAATGAAAAAAACCTTTGAGTGCAAAGGGTTAAAATATTTAAAAAAATAATTAAATAATTTCTAAAATTGAAAAATAAAAGTTAGAATTATCAAACCTTTCATATCAGTTGCATACCTTGTTAATTAAACTAATTTTTAACCATCGTTTGACAAGCCGATTTACTTTAAAGACTTAAGCAAAGCATTATTTCAAGAATCAGAAGTAAATTTGCTTCATATACTTTTTATACTTTCTGTATATTAGTAAAATATAGTAGTATAGGCTTGTTTACGCGTAGATGTAATAGTTTTTCTATTTATTGAACATCATACTGTATATTTTTCATAATTTAAACTAGCCTAAAAGTAGAACTTTTGTTTATACAAGAAGTTTAACATAAAAGAAGGTAGAGGGAGGAATGGGACATGTTTAATTCTTTCTTTTTAATAAGATGAATGTAAACTGCTAATATGCAAATATTTTTAGAAGGTAATATATTAATTATAACATTATAAATATATTCATTTACTTCAAAACATAAATAAATTGAACTGATGATTTTTTTAATGCTATCTCTGATTGACAATCCTGAATTTTCCTTCCAGTGATGAAGTTACTGAAATTTGATATTGTAGCACAGACATCAACCTACAATCTTTGTTAGACTGTATATATAGCTAACAATAGACTATTTGCCCCTTATCATACATTGTTTTATAGCTGTCCCATACCTCCCTGTTAGTGGGAAGGTATGGGACACATTTTGAAATTTATAATTTCTTTATAAAATTGTTTCTGCAAATTATGTTTCTATATTGTTCAAGGACATTAGAGAGTGTTTCATTTTGTATTCTATATATCAAAATTTTGTTTATGTGTCAAATAAAGTTGATTTTCTTATTTTTGTAAAAAGCATCACATTCCTCCCCACTCTCCCCTCAAGGTCAAGTAAATAATAATTAATGTATAATTAAATATGCATAATAAAGATGAGATACATTTTCCAGGAATTATTCAATGGAACTTTCCTAATAAAGGTATCATATTAATTCACATCAAAGTCGTAAAGTAAGGAAGTTTTATTTCAGGTTTAGCCAGTCTTAATAATAATAAAAGCTTGATTAATACATAAATATATTTGATAAAAAGATTGTGATTACCAATTATCAGCAATATCTTGATTTTTTTCAGAAATAAATTTATACGTTCTTCACGAAAAAACAATGAGTTCAGTCATATATCGAGAAT
Source organism: Maratus speciosus (assembly GCA_963932465.1). Classification (NCBI taxonomy): domain Eukaryota; kingdom Metazoa; phylum Arthropoda; class Arachnida; order Araneae; family Salticidae; genus Maratus; species Maratus speciosus. Next base: position 37,397,807 of record OZ010793.1, read on the forward strand.
TATATACAGTAGACTCCCTCAAATCCGCACAGCTTGGGACCAGTGGTTGTGCGGAATTTAGAATTTTGCACATTTCTGATCATTACTTTGTTTACATTTTTTAAACAGTAATTTGAATGTAATAATGCATTCAAAATTATACATAATGCTTGCAATATGGTAAAATATTAAAATAATTAAGTAAAGTAATAAACTACAATGATAAAAAGTAAGATAATTTTGAAAATGATTAAAATATTGAAAGTAAAGGTCAAGTAAATGATCAATAATGTATAATTAAATATGCATAATAAAGGTAAGATACATTTTCCTTGAATTATTCAATGAAATTTTACTCATAAAGGTAACCTATTGATTCAAATCAAAATCCTAAAGTAAAAAAGTTTTAATTAAAATCTTAAAGTAAAAGTTTTCAAAAAAATGGGTTGCTCATGGAGGGAGTTCAAATGGGATGGTCTCTGAATGGAAGTAAAATTAGTATTGAGCCTATGGGAATAAATTTCGTTCCATGAAAAAATGATCGGTCAAGGAGGTGGTCGCACAGGGTGGTTTCACTATATATATGTGTGTGTGTGTGTAAATATATGTATATATTTAACACTGGCGTACAGTTACAGTAAAATACAAACTTTCATAGGAAAAAGAAAACATTATTCGTACCATTGAGCATGAACTCACAAAAACAAATTTTGTTAAAATATATAATAACCAACCTGTTAAATTAGAACAACTGTCTGTTCCTCTTCTTGCTGGGCAATTTTAGATTTTGTACCCTCTGTTAGGACTTTGTTCCAACATCATCTGTAATTTTCTCAACATGCTAGCAACCATGACTTCAGCATCTTTACCAGATGATGTCATTAGTTCTTGAAACTAAAAAATAAAACATAAAATAATAACAATGAAGAAAAAACTTTTAAACCCTTCATGACAAGCCTCCCTTGTACCACTATTTTCAAATAGTGACTTTTTCCTTATTTAATAAATTTATATTAAATAAGGTAAAAATGGTACTTTTTAGTTAGCCGGTCGCCAGTGTTATGTATACAAGTATATATACATATATATGTATGTATATCTAACACTGGCGCCCGGCTAACCAAAAAGTACCGTAAAAATTACCATTCCGATATAGTAATAGTTACAAGGACTGTGTGCACACTTTATATCACACATATGTTGTCACGAAGGGCTTAACATTACAATACATTTTGTAATGTATTTTTGTACCAATTTATATTTATTATTTATTATCAACTACACCGGTAGCAGAAAGTTAGAGATGGGAGTCGCAGATTTTCTTTTTTCGTTTGCAGATTATTTTTCTATTGAACCCTTATTTCGCTTTATATTATGTTTGGCTCTTTCTTACTTAATACAAAAACTTAAGATTAATATTAGTAAAATTAATAAAATGCATAATAACATTTTTAAAAAAAGGTGATCGTTTGATTAACACTTCGATTGTAAAACTTGCAACCTGTCAAACCTGTTTTACCTGCAGATTATTTTCTGCCTCTGAAGTATCTGTTGCAAACACTTGGAGGATTTTCTGCTATTGGGTCAACTACTAAAAGTACACTTATTAAAAGTATGTACTAACTTTATTTGGTGAAATTGGTTGTCGGGATAATCAAGTAGTACCAAAAGAAGTAGTAGTATGAATTTCCTGCCCTGTCAATTTTCACACTGATCACACTGCCAGTACAGATAAAATTATGGGGGGAAGGGACAAGAAGGGTAAGGTAATTTCATATTTATTAATTAAACAACAATAATAATAAACCAAGTTTTAATTTGTATGAATTTACAAAACATTTAATTTTTAAATAATTCTTATTTTGATTTCATTTTTTCCAATTTACTATTAATAACTAAAAGTATTGATGGGCAATTTTAAAATTAACAAGCTAACTGATAAGCATTTAAGGCTCATGATTTTATAGGCTGTGCTTAATATAACGGTATCACTTCAGG